>VACF01001079.1:77337-207448 GCA_006891605.1 Pleurozium schreberi | reverse complement strand
TATAAAAAAAGAAATTCAAAATCAATAGAGAAAAAATCATAAGTTATGAAGGTTCAAAGCCAAAAAATCTAAATTTATCATAGATATTTTACATCTACACATGTCGTAGATTTCTAAAAATCTATACCCATCCTAGATGTCATTATTTCAATTCAAACTGCGCGGTCTGAAAGTGGCACATGAAATATCGCCAATTTTACAGGAAAGTCGACATCGTGAATGGCAAATTGCTTGGTGATTAAGACGTGAGCTCATGGATTCCCCAAGACCTGTGCACGAAATGAAATTAATGCTAAAGCAACATGACGATTGATCACAGGAATTGATCCGGGAATTGATCGAATGAGAGAGATGATCGAGTGATGGTGAGGCTTGTTGTATATAAGGTAGAACCACCTATAACTAACCAAATAAGGAGTTTGGACAAATTTGAAGCAATGGAATGTAAGGTAAATATTTTTAGAGGTGTGTTGATAGAAATGATGAGGATTGCAAATACTTTGGTAATTTTATCGCATGAATTGAAATTACTATGAATTTTGAAGGCAGAAAGTGCTCTAGACCCATAGCCGATCTCTAGGCTCTTCCAATTCCAATCACTCAAAAAACTACTTTTCCACTCACTGCTTCCCACTTTTTTTTGCACTACTTTGGAACATGTATCATGAACTTCTAGTTCCAACTTTGAAAAGATGAAGAAAACCCATTCTAGCCTTGGTTGGAAATAAGTCAATCTGTGGTTGGCTATGGGGCATTGGTTGGTAATGGGTGGTTCTACCTTATACTTAATTGATTGGGTGACTCTTCTAGCTTAGACCGAGACCAGGGCCAAGAGCCTTCATGCCGAGACTAGTCAATCAACCTACTACACTAAAAAGTATATTTAGTGTTAGCATCACTATTTATGAACCTTGACATTAAATATCATTAACTCTACTAAAGTAAGTTACATTAAATCTAATTTCTAACACTAAATGTACTCTGGTAAATCTGAAATTTGAAGAGGTTTACATTTAGTGTTAGAACATATTAAAGGAAGAGAAGGAAATCTGAAATCTGAGAAGGTAAATCTGAAGAGCTTTACAGAAAAGAAGAGAAGCTGGCGGTGGCGCATTGAAGTCTAATATTACATTAATTCCCGCAAAGTTTAGATTTATTGTTGTGTGGAGTAGGGTGGTGAGTACATTAAATGTAATCCAACACTAAATATCCTTTTTTAGTGTAGCAAGATCGACTTCAAATGGCATAGACTCCATTTATGGTGAATTTTGTTAAAATGGAGGTATTGTTGCACCAAAAATGGCGGTATTCCAAACCATTTTAATGGAATGTTGTGCCATTTTAACGGAATGTCATGCAATTTCTAATATATAATTAGATGTTTTTTCTGGCCTCTAGGAGACAGTTTCAAGGTTGTTCCTCATGACTGTTTCCTATGCTGAATTACTGAATACTTGCGGATGTTGGTCTCAATTTTTGAATTTTGCAAAAAATTAACATTAAAATTTTTTTTTTCAAAAATTTGAGAAATTATTATGACACTAGAAAATGATTTAAAAAAATAATTAATTAATTTAATTTATTAAATATTATAATGTGATGTGGCATTCTCTCGACTATGTCAGATTGCTTACGTGGCAGCATTCCCAACGTTCCCATGGCATTCCCACAATCCGGGAACGTGCAATCTCCTAGAAGCCTCCCAAAACATCTAATCTCTATGCCATTTCAATGGAATGTTGTGTCATTTTAATAAAAAGTTACGTCATTTTACTAAAGTATCGCCATTCTAATACAATTCACCATTGGTTTCCATTTGAAATCTGCCTTCATTCATTCACGCTTGGGGTGAATTTCATTAAAATGGCATTATTACGGTAAAATAGCGTGGAATATGTTAGAAATTGCACAACATTCCATTAAAATGACACACTTGGTATTTTGAGATTTGTAAATGGTCTTTTTTTATTATTTAAAACTTCGCAACCAAAACCACGATGGAAAGGATCGGGTGCTTCTATTAAAAACTTCATGGCAATTCTTGAAGGAGCTGGAACAAATGGCCCTAATGGACTGTACATACAAATGATTATAAAATTACATAATCTTGTTGCTTGATGAATTAAGTTAAATTTTATTTGTGATTTYAATTTAGTGAATAAATATATACAATTTGAAGTATTAATAATACTTTTATAACTTAGCTTTGCTTTWAAAAAAAAGGGTTTAAGAACAACRTATTCTTAAAATGTGAGTGAAATATTAGAAAACTAGTTTACAATCAATCAACTTACCCAGCTCCAGGGACAGGCATAAGCACTTGAGGTGGACGAGGTATGTCATGCATATACATATTGTTTGATAATCCTTGCAAAGGTTGACTGTTGAAATGATCAAACATAAAAGGATCCATTGGCAAGCATTCAAAAGAACCTCCTATATGTCTTCTTTGTGAAATGTTTGGTCTTACATTTCCCAATATTGGAAAGATTTGAGGTGGTGGAGAATGTTGAGGTGCTTCTAACAAATCAAGTTGTGATTTTTCCTTYTGACCATTACAATTAAATTGTACATTCTCTAAAATTCTTGCACATTCTTGAGTAGGATATGGATTGATTTTRGGTTCACAAGGAGGATGAACTTTTTCACTTGATGCTTGTTTGTCAATAGATTGTTGCTCATCAATATACTTTATTGAAGTCTTAGAAAGACTATGCCGATGGATTTTTTTACTTTTATCACAAGARCTCTGTCACACAATGTAAAGAAATAATCAAAATATATTTTAGATTCCAAAGAATAGGTTGCAAAAAATACATTCAATTCAATTTCAAAACATTTTCTTCATTTTCTTAAGAATTAAAATAAAATCTTATTACAACATTTATATAACATAGAAAACCATATAAATGTTGACTTCCTTAATTGTTTATTTTGATGCTATAATAAGTTCTAAATAATATATAAAAATAATATATCATTATTTAATTATAAATAATAATAATGTAAAATTGATTTATTAATTTGTATACATGTGTATGTCGCAAATGCATTGATGCCTTATGATTAGTTCCTGGAGCATCTACATCACTGAAAATAAAACGTTGTCAAATTTAAGTAGATTATTTTATCAAATGATTTCTGGATCTCATGAAGTGATTAAATTCTAATTTAATTATATTGATACTTTGAGTTCTCAATTTCTATATAACTTGTATTCATATTTTTTGTTTTTAAGTTAGAAATTCAGAATAGATTGCTCTTCAACATCAAATTGACAATGTGTTCAATTGAATACTATTTGMTTATAATAAAATAAAATAATTATATAATATTAAAAAAATAGTTTTTTATGAATTGAAGTGATATACATTAAATAATATACATTATCTATAAAATTAACCTTGTATAATTTCCCTTAATAGTTAAATATTTTTCAAAAAACAAACAATGTCAAACAAATGTTGTAAAGTTTCCATAAAAGCAATGACATATCCTTAATTCACCTCATATAGTTTTTAAAGTACAATTTTTCTTGTGCCTTTGTAATAACTTCACTAATCAAGTCAGAATGCTTTAATTTCAAATGTTTATGAACAAATTCTGCTCCGTGGAATAGCTTGGTGCATCCCTTTACACTACATCCATATTTCCATCCATACTTTTCATCACGTATTTTACGAACAAAAGGATCTAAAGCATCACTAATTGTAGTTTGCAACAAATCTCTTCCAAGCATGGATTCAATCATGTCACCGGTTTGTAGCCTTCTTTGCCAAGTTGTTTCTAACTTCTTTTCCCATTCTACAAATGTTGTATCTTCTATACCACTTTCATTGATTTCAACCTTTGGTAGATCTTTTAACCGATTCTTTTTAGGTTTTTCTTTGTATTCCATCATTCCATAATAATCCACAAAATGTACATGCCATAAGTACTTACGCATAATCTCCAAGTGTTCAATACCTTCTACCTCTTTAACATGTTTRCAAGATCTTAATATCACCAATGGGCTTACACCAACCATGTCAACTTCAGAGTCTTTGCCTACCAACAAAATATTCTCTTCAATCCCTTTTTCATCATCCAATTTTTTTATGAGAGACCTCTCAATAGCAATGTCATTTGATATCCTTTCTGGAATAGAATATTTTGAATGTAACAAAAGAGAGTCATTATATTCTTGTGTTAAAGAATGTCTTTGCGACAAGTCTATCTTTTTAGTTCCATAGTCCATGTCACTTTCATGTTCTTCTTTTATTGAAGATTGTACATCTGAACTTCTGCAATAACCGGGTTTTGTTTAAGAATTTATTTTATCATTTCCATTATATATTGTATATAATCAACATGGAATTAAAAATTATCAATGGCCAAAGTGACATATGAATAGAAGTTTATTGTATAAGGATGCCATTATCCATTTTAATTAGTTAATTTTGTACATAACTTACAAGCAAAGCACACARGTCTGAAGTTCTGATAGAAATTCTCTAGCTTGAATCTTGGCATCTTCATTCCTTCTACAATATTGATTTTCAAAATAAAAAACCATTGGCTTAATATAAAGAAATAAGCATCTTCAATTATTTTACAATGAATCTCTTAAATTATTGAACAAGAATTGCCATGCATTTAAAAAAAATTTAAGTTTGTTAGGTAAGGATTTAATCACCTTACTAATAGAGCTTCAAGTCTTGTTGGATCATATTTTTCTCGCAACCTAATGGTGAATTTTACTATTGGTTAGTTTTCAATCAATTTATGTTCATTGCAACTATTGGATTTTTTTTTAACTTACATGAAATATGCAAAAAAAATTGTGTAGGAAAGATAAATAATTTATAAACTACATTATCCTGTAAAGCCTACCAATCATTATTTTTGTGCTTTTTGAAATATGCTCTCTTTTTGGTTGTAATATAATCTTTCTTGTACACTTCATATCTGCAAGCCAAGTTTGTATTTATTGAAAGATTTCAAGAATCATATACACTGCACTATAAATAATTTTATGTACTGAATGTAATTTCAAATGTAATAATCTGAATAAAAGGAGTTTTTTTGTTTTCAAAACTATTGTATTTTTAGTGAACACTTTTTCCATGTATATTGAATATAATTCTTGATTTTACCAACTATTTGAAAAATTCTATTATACAACAAAATATAGTTTATGAATTATTTACTGAATTAGGAAAGGATCAATTTTCTAAAATTAAATTTTCTAAATATACTTCATGTTAAGAATTTTGTGTTCGAAATTTACCTACATTGAGCTTCTTTTGGTGAAATGTCATCTTCTAATTCTAAAATAAATTGTTTATATGTCATTAGACTCTCTCTGCACATAACATATTGATCATCAAGTTTTGTTAATAAATAAATTTTTGGCTTACCTGTTGTCATTTGCAAATCCTCGTCCACCTTCATCTCCGAAGTTTTTCCTGCGACTCCCTTCAAAGACTACATCTCTGCGGCGTTTGTACGGTGGGGAGCGTCGGGAAGAGGGACTGTGGCGCCGATCCTTGTTGACAGGAGGAGGGGGCGAGCTGCTCTGCCGGCGCTTGTACTCTCGGTCTCTCTCTTTCCGATCGCCAACAACTCCCAAACGCTCCTGACTACTCCTGGTATGAGTACGCCTCGGCGCTCGCTCCTCTTTYTCAAATCGCCGCTCTGTCGCGTCCCGCTCTCGTCTCTTATCATCTGCTCCTCGACGATCACGTCGGCTCTCTTCTGGTCTAACAAGTTTCGGAGGAACGTCCATCTCTTCATCCATAATTAATCAATTTCAAATTTCCCTTTGAGTTTGAGTTCTTCTTAGGCTTCGCGCTTCACCTTAGCACTTGCGTTGACATTCTTCATTACRAAAACTTCAAGGCTATGCCATTGTACTTGCTACCACGTTGAGRATCGCGCGCCAGGATGGATAGAAGTTCTGTTTTCTCGCAGACCTAATGAAGACTGCAAAAGAAACTCTCCTTGGCTTCAATACATGGAAAATTAACAGCAGGAGTCACCGGCCTAGGCACGAAAAGCACAATAGAGAAGCTATCATGTGATACTTCACTTGCTTATCTTACAAAAACCTCCAGACTGCACTATCTTTACAGTAGTCAGTTGTCCAATGGAACAGTTATCGGAGGGACGTCCGTCGCATCCTCCATAACTACCTCCTTCCAATTTTTGAAATTCTTGCAGMCTCCACCCTGTGTTAAGCAAAATTAAGCGATTCAAGTCTCCACATATCACCTGYACAACTATACATCATAACCAAAGATCCAATCTCTCATCATCAATTTGCATTGCAGATCGAGAAAACCGCACACCAATGAAATCTGCCGCTGTGGTAGACAGAGGTTCCGTTTCCTCCCAGACCTAAATTACGACAAGAACTAAATAAATTCTCTGGCCTTGAACACATTGATCCAAAACATAACAGCAGGAGTCACCGAGTCACAAAAATCGTGGAAATCTCGTCCACAAGAAGCACATTACATTAATTACACAAGCTATCTTGCAATTGTGTACGCTCCTTCGGTTGCTTCTCTTCCAAGAACCTCMAAACTGCAACTATCTTCACCAAAATCAGTTGTGCGATGCAAAAAACGGGAGCAATGAGCCAGACGCAGACAATCTTATTACAGCACCAGCTTCCGCGACCATSTATCCCACAAACCGAAACCGGGATACTGACAGAAAGCATGGGTGTGTTGGTTCAATTCTTTTGATTTCTCTCAGCATTGTCTTTCGGCTTCTTGATGTTGTCCACTAATGAACCTCTCATACGCACTAACCTCTTTTTGCCAATTTAAATAAAATTTAAATGAAATCTATTTGAAATATGGATGAAGCTGTCAATTTTGGATGAAAAAAGTGAATGGATATAGTTGAAATGTGAAATTTGGTCCTAAGGATTGATTGAGATATGAATGCAATGCTCCACTAGATTATAAGTGATCACCACCTTAGTACTTTCTCTAAAACAAGTAAAAAACAAGGTTCTTCCTTAGTCATTCACTAGTTACTAGCCATTCTTGAATGTTGGTACAATTTTGAGAAAAGGGATTTTATTTTCAATTTTTCATAAAAGAGTCAACTTACAATCTTGTTTGAAGGAGAATTTTTCTTTTGCATTGTAGTTGTACACCATGCAATAAATGGAGGATGGTCCCACCAAATTTAAACCAGTCTCATTGTGCCACGACACTCGATTATGGATACATGGTGCCAAAAAAAAAAAAAATGGTTTAAAGCAGTAAAGCTATTTATATTCATAAAATATGTAGACTATGGATGAAACCTTAATTAAATTATTCATTTAATCATACATGCATTCATCTTATGATATCATCTAATTTTAAAAAAATAGGTGACTTTCGACCATTCCATCCAATTTAGTCCATATAATAAATATATTCCAATATATCTTTTTTCCAACAACACAACTCATTCATAAATTGCCACTAGTAAAATCCTTGATTGAGCTTGAAGCTGATGTTAAGGTTTAATTTATATTGAAATCATCATTCATTAGTTTCAAACAATTCATAAAACAAAGGAATCATCATACAATTCCCTTCGTACTGTAAAATGACATTTTTGACATCAATAAAAATCCATGTACTTCATTTAAACCCTCCATTGCATCAGGTAAGAGAGTATGAGATTTGAATGAGAATTTCAGCTCGATGACAAAAGATATATGAAAAGTAGATATATGAAAATTCATAATAAAAGATTCATTCTTGAATAAGGACAATCTAGTGGTGGGACCATCTATTTTAATCACTTATCAAGGAAAAATGTACATTTCATTAGCTCTTAAAGTTTTAGTGGTGACTACATAAACAATCTTTATATTTTACTCTTCTAATATAAAGCATGTAGAAAAATATGACAAGACCTAAACCATTGGATTAAAAATTCAACAAAAAACATATTTCATTAGGAAGTCATAATTAAATCTAAACCTTATTACATTCAAATGCAACACCATACATGTAAAATACATGGCCATTTTGCAACTTCTAAAGAAATGTTGGGAGTACAATAATGATCTAAATTGGAATTGCCATGTGTGAATGGATCCAACTCAACATGAGTACCAACATTTGTAACTACTACATATGTCAATTCATGCACCTTGAATGTTAAATACTCTAAAACCACCATGATGCCACCCAAATTGGGCTTCTCAAGTCTTTAAGGATTTACTTCGACAAGACTATATATCCTGGTCATTCTTATTAGTAACTTTCAAAATATCCCTGATGCAAACCATACGTGAAGTGCACTTCACTCTTGACGTCACTATATTTGGCCCAAGTCCGACATAGGGAGCTGTACAAGCGGCCTCTTAATTAACGCCAGTACCCATAAGACGAAGTTCTTTCTTTCTTGCACTTCAAGACGAACCATGTAAAATGCTGATCATTGACACATATTTCGGATTGCAAAATATTAATTACACAAAAAGTACATGCATTACGGTACTTAACGCACAAAATCCAAATACTCCAACAATGGAACTATCACAACATTTATCTGCTATTGTTTAAGTAATTACGAAATATCACAGCAGCAGCAAAGATGTATGTTAGAGATGAAAACCATGAGTTTCATGATCGTGAGAAAAATCACAGTTTGCAGTTTTCAACTTATTACAATCCAGCGACTCATCATCACGTCATTGARTTCCTTTCTGTGGAGAATTTTCAATGGGAGGAAGGTCAAGGAGCAGTCTCTAAAACCCCAAGCMCATCCAGTCGTCTACTGTTCCCAATGTATACTAAGAGGTTGCTGACTACTACGACTGCACGAGAAACACCTCTACCTACAAAAGGATAAAAGGGAACAATCATATCAGGAGAAGTACGTAAAAGGTCATGTAACGGAAGTTCAAAAAATCTGAAGGAGCGCACCACCTTTACTTCATGTCCAAGCCTCCTAGACCAACTTCAAGAATCGTGAACTTCAAAGTCATCAGCAACCTCTTAGAATGGTCGGTTTACATTCAGAATGGCTCGGTTGACGTTAGACCTTTTTCCATCACCTTTCTATCTTGATTGACTGTCTATTTCCCCATCGACATCACCATAGATGTTTCTCCTGTCTCCTCGTGACCACTTTTCGATCAAAAGCATAACTTTTCTCTGTAATCTAATTAAAGTGACATAGTTAAATCAAACAGTACCGCAATGGCTCTRTGGGCTGCTGGTGGCTACACCTAAAAGAATCAATAGATCGCCAGGGTAGAAATTAAAGAAGAAGAAAAAACAATCTCTGGAATGAATCTCCAAATGCAGATCCGCTGCCTGAGTGAAAAAGTCTCTTTCAATAGATTCAGTACAGCATAGTATCCAGGTGAAGCACGTCAAAATAATCTAAGGGACAACGGCAAAATTGTAGCGAACCTCATGATCCAACATGTTTAAATGAGCTGAAGAACTCATATAGGTAAGTATCTCTTCGASAGCTGCTTCCCAGCCACCAATCCCGCAGCAGCAATGCCCCCAAGCGCTCCCGCAATAGCTGCCGTTCGTGGACCCGCAGCCGCCTTGTACATAACTCCCGTGCCAAGTCCCGCGATAACAGTATTCAACATATCATCGCTCCCTCGGTAATGAGAAGCAGTGCTTTCAAAACCGGCATAGAGAAGCCCTAGGATCCCTACGGTGTTGCCAACAACCCGGCCTCTGTGCCCTGAGGCATTCAAAAACCGATTAACACGAATCTTCATCGTATCACTCCCTTCCTGAGATCGCAACCCCTCCACGGCGCCCTTGGCACCACCAGCCACGGCTCCGGTCAAATAACCACATCCCGTATAATAGGTCAGATTCTCGCTCCAGTTTCGTCTCTGCACCACCGCTTCATCGGGAAACAAATACTCCGGCGCAGAAGGCAAACGATACACGCTCTCCAACGATTTCAAGTCAGCCGCTCCATAAAGATCCTGGTACGGATTATACAGTCGCCCTCCCGCACTACTCTCTTCACCAAAGATGGTGCCGCTCTCGGGACTGTGCCGCTCGTTGTTCATTTTGACTCAAATCAGAACCAAACAGAMGGGGACAAAAAAGACGGTCGAAGTTTGAATAAAAACWAAGAACGTTCAAGGGTCCAAGACTYCAAAATACTCAACCCTGGCGCGGCGCCAATCGAGCACTTCACCTCCGAGACCATGCACAACAACAGTTTGAGAGCCCTAGGAAACCCTAATTCCAAATAGGAGGAAACCAAAGAGCGGGCTGGCTGGCGGGTGGTATGCGCGTGGAAGCTCCCGCGGTTCTAGAATGCTCCAGTCCTGAGTTCGAATCATAAGAACGTGCCTTTTCGAGGAGTTCCACGGTTTCATCATGCGCCACTTGGCCTTGTGGTTCCGCTCGCYTGATTGGACCACGAGGGGAACAGTTCACAACAGGAGTTGTAATACTCGAGTATAAGAAAAAGTTCTCAGTAACCCTGGAGGCCGAGGGGGTCCTTGTGAAAATCATCATTTCTGAAACCCTGGGAATAAGGGAGAGGCACTCAATGGCGTCCATGTACCCAATGCCATCCCTTCCTAGGTCATGCATTCATTCTAAAAGGTAAATGTAGCGGGAGTATAGATTGCTTATTAGTTTAAGTTAAAGAAATAAGTTATGTACTGCCTACCTACATTTATAGTCTGAAATGGTTGTGCTCTGTAGATACAGGGACGCCATTGGATACAAGGACACCATTGGGTGCCTCTCCCTTAATTGGTATTAAAAAAAACAAAAAAATTCATCTGAAGTCAAAACACTCTACACAGAATAGTAAAATTAGGTTGCCCCTCACTAATTTCTCGACATTCCACACTACATAAATATTTATTGTTTATGTACAAGAATGCACTACTTTTGAATTAGCTGTTGGTGTAGTTGAAATTCATGAACCTTAATGTGTACAAATAAAAGTATTTGTAGAAATATTTATCGACTCCCTTGGTTTGTAGAGTAACTTTCTTGGTGTAAGGCAACCTAATTTCACTATTTAGTGTAGAAGATCTCTCCTTTTGACAAATAATTCTAAGGATGAGTAGTTCCACTTCTATCCTATACATTATTCAAAAGGATTAAACTAATTTAGTAAGATCTTGTGAAAATTTTAAAAAGTATTAAAAACTCTAGACAAAAGGGTGGAGAAGATAGAATTTTAGGGGGAATTTCTTTTAACCCAATTTTTGTTACATAATGATAATTGACAATTGTCAAATAGAGATGAAATTAACAAAAATTGAATGAGTAAGTATCAATATCTAATTGAAAAAATGAATTTTTATATAGTGAACAATGTAGTCAAACTATTTCTCGTTTATTGGTTTCTATATAATTAATCCCTTACGGTTCAAATATTAAAGAATTGAACAACAAATTAACCTCTAAAGTCCCAAGGTCATTTCTCTGTCAAAAATCACTGAAAACTGCCATTTTTGTTGCATTCATCCAAGAAAACAAAAAAGACGCTTTTCTAGAATTTCACTGTAGGATCTTGTATTCAACTTGTCTCAGATCATGTAGTAAAAAATTTGTGATATTTGACCATACAAATTGAAAGATATTAGCATTCAAAGTTTTTTTGTTTCTGTAAAAATAATGGTTTTTTTTCAAGAAGATGCTCTAATTGCCCGCAAAATAAGAAGCTCCATAACTTTCACATCACTAATCCAAATGGAATGAATCAAAGCTTCCCATTTAGACAAAAAAATAATCTAAGAGAAAAAAAATACCAAATTTCTTTTTTCATTCTTTTGTGGATTTTTTTTGCTGCCTGGTCTCCCTTGTTTTGAGGTTATTGAGGCATAACTTTTGCTCCTAGGCACCAATTGAAATAAAAATTATATTTCCAAAAAGCTAATAAGTTTTTCTATGCAATGATAAAGTTTCAAAAAGTTTCCCCCAAAATTGAGCTCATAGGAACTTGCCTGAAATCCATTTTGTCCCCCGTAGGGACAATGGGACTTTAGGGGTTAAAGCAAACATGTCCCAAGTCCACAAATATTTGTTTTTTTCATTCATCTAAATTGTTGTAGATTCTTGTGTTTATTCTCTATCATATATATGGTAAAGATTTGAAAGGCAATGCATTGCAAATATTCTACAATACAGAGTAGAAAAAATGTTTCACCTCAAAAAATAACTTTTCAAGTTCAAAGAATGACCCCTCAAAGTTGACTAGAATGAATAAGTAAAATAAAACACTTGAAATATCACCACAATTATATTATGTTCTTTACATTTAAAAGGGCTTTATTTGATAAAGTGATGAAGAAAATTTATAGTTGAAGTTGTTATTATGGGAATTTTTTTTTTTTGTGTATTTGTATGTTTGCAACGTCTCCTTCTTTGACAACCACCACCAGTGGAACATAAAAATAAATTTAAAAGTTGATATCTCTTCTCTCAAACACAATCATCAATTGTTTTGTGCAACAATGCAAATCCCTTGTGTTATATTATAAAGATACTAAAATTTCTAGTCATGAGATTCTATTCATTGCCTAGTTATTGGCTATTCAATTACAGTTATTGGTTGTTAATTCTTAAAAAAGCAAGAAGGTCAATCCTTGCACATCTCTATTTGTATTGAATAGGCAATATCCAATAAGACTTGATAGCTAGTGTAAGTTGAACTAATTCTATTTTGCAATTTGCATGTTCAAAATCAAAACTTCAAATCAACATAAGGTTCAAATTTAGGAAAAAATTATATTCAAACTCAAATTATTAGGAATAACCAAAAAATATCAAAGACAAAATCATTTATAGTGGAAACTACGAATATTGTCTAGTTTGACTCTAATCTCTCTCCAAACACTAGGTACATCTAGTTAAACTATTCCAATGAAAAAAAAAAATTATTTTATTATTAGAGTTCATTCCTAAGGACCAAGTTGCATTTTTTTTGGCAACATAGCAATTTTTGGCAGCTCACTACAAACGGAATTTTTTTTTTCTTTGAAATTTTTACACAACATGTGTCCAAGGAGCATCTTTAAGGCACAACAACTTTCAACAAATTTTGACTAAATGGTTAAAAAGTTATTTCATGATATGTGATTTTCTCTAATCTTTGCACAGCCTGAGCATGTTATAAAACTTTTTAAAATAACACTTTTGTAAAAATTTGAAATTGTTTTTTCAGACTTATATATACATAGAATGATTTGAAGCATTCCATATATGTATATCTAGAAAATGAATTTCAAATTTTTGTTTTCCAAAAAGTGATTTTTTAAAAAGTTTTATGACCTGCTCATGCCTTCCAAAGATCAGACAAAATCACATATCACACAATAATTTTTTGACCATGTAGTCAAAAGTTATGTGAATTGTTGTGCCTTTAAGCTACTCCTTGGGCACATGTTGTGTGAAAAATTCAAAATAAAAAAATAAAAAATTTGTTTGTAGTGAGCTGCCCAAAACCTCTATGCTGCCAAAAAAACTCAGCTTGGTCCTTTTAGGGTTAACTGTAAAATTCTCTCTAGTTTGTAAAAGAGTACAAAAGTGGCTTATTGAAACACAACACCAATTGAAATCCATCTAAACCAAACTTCAAGAAGTTTCATTATGTACTTTCTATCCAACATCTTTAAACTCCAACTCCTAGACCCTCATTTTAGGCACTTTACAAATAACTCTATTACAATATAAAGATTGTCTTATGACCAATGTTTATTATCATTCTATTATGAAAATCCTAACCATGCTGATTTGAAATAAACAATTGTATTAACCCTAGAAGGTCCTTGGGGTTTTTCTATACAAACCTGAATTTAGCTTTATAACTCTTCAATTGTCATTTAACATATAAATGCTTTTCTAATAAAATACCGCCGTATGCAAAATATACTATTTGGCCGCAAAGGGTTGTCGGGTCCTTTTAGGGTTAAACAACAAATCATAAGGTAACATGTCCAGGAATTGACCACCTAAGAGCTAAAACTGAATTTTTGGAGAGGCAAAGCTTCTTAAAATAATTTTCAGTAAAGTTTCCTTGAAAAATAAGTGGAATTGGCAAGTTGTTTCATATAATTTTGGGAGCTTTTTGGAATTATTTATAAAAAAAGAAGTTGCAATGACATAGGACTCTAAAATTGCCCACCTCCTAAAATGTACATTGTTTGTACATGACATGAAAGATATGAAAAAGAAACATGTACAGATAATGTACATTTGAGAATGTGGGCAATTTTAGAGCTTGTTACCTTAGAACATCCCACCAGCCTCTTCCACATCCCTATCCCAATTTTTCATTCAAAAATATAGGGATGGGGAAGCCACTTCCTACCCATGCTTCCCCAATCAATACTTTATACTAAATCTAGGCAAGTGAAGTCAAGATACACTTCTAAATATAGTAACAAGGGCAAAGTAATAGTCCAATGCCAAATCATGGGAGCACACATCATGTAACAACAATAAATTCAAGAATAGGGTTTACCATTTCCCAATTCCCTATCTCCCATCCAATTTAGGGAATTGCGTCTCCCAATTCCCCAAAATTCGGAGATAGAGGATGCTAGTGGGGAGGGGTTCTTCCCTATCCGGATGAAAACCATCCGATTTGGGGATAGAGAAGAGGCTAGTAGGGATGCTCTAATATTTTAGTCCATATTTCTCTTATGGCCTCCACTTCACGTTGTTTTGCACACCACTATAGAAATTCATTAATTTGGAACATAACAATATTCACCAGTGCTAGTTGCCACCCTTTTGCTCCCCAAAAATGGGAAGCCCTTCTACCAATGAAAATGTGTCATTGTGACAAAGCAGTGTAGAGAACCAACACTAAATCAAAATTTAAACTAAAGTTGTCCCCCAGCCCCAGGAATCCAAGAGGATATTATACCTCCACCTGGGGATTGGACTTTGCTGCTTTAGCAAATGTTATGAACTCCCCCAACAGACTCTTCATTCACGCAGGTCATACGACCAGAGTACCTCTTCCTCTTCTTCTTCAGAGTCCCTCTTCCCTCTTCTTCTTCAGAGTCCCTCTTCCTCTTCTTCATCATCAGTGAGTCTGACAAAGTGGACGCCCCACTGCTGTGAGTGAGTTCTGTCTGTCTCTCGTCAGTTGCTCAAATCCCAAGTTCATCCATGTGCATTATTGCAGAGCGATTGCATCATCGTCTCCGTCCAGTAAATGCTCCAATGGCGATCGTCACAAATGAATTAGCCTCTACAGTACAGCCTTCAACGCGAGAATTCGATCGCCACCGCCCKGCTTAATTAGCTTCATTGCATTGCATCAAGCCCGAATTGCAGAATCACAACAGAGCATTCGGACTGGGAGCAAATGAAAGTTCATTGATTTCGGAGTGGATGTGGTTCAGTTGGCTTCTCGATCTCAGAGTGCACGTGAAAATCCACCTGCGCGCAGTGCTGATCATGTGAAGCAGCCGACCAAGATGTGTGCAGGATGCAGCTGGGGGATGTAGTTATTAAGGACTGAGTCGCGTAGTTGCAGTTGTAGGCAGGCAGGCAGGCAGGGAATTGTGGGTTCAAGAGAATTTCTATTAAGTTTAACAGAAAGGATTTCGTGTAATCGCGCCTCTGGGGCGGCTTTCAACTCCAAGTTTGCGAGTGACCAGCTCGATCTGGCGGGTCCGAGTAATCACACGGCAATCGCAAGGATATCAGAGTACCGTTTTATGATAAAGTTTCAGATCCAGCTTCAATTTATCGGCATTTCTCGCAACGGTACGTCGCGAGCTCAACTTTGGTGGGCTTCTGGTGGGAAGCTCTTGGTGATCTCGCATCGTTGCTTTCGGAGGTCTCCGACGTTGGAGAGGGAACTCGAGTCTTTCATTTGAGGAACTTAACTTTGAATTGCCCATAGCGAGCTTGGTTGGGAAGCACATTCGTTCTAGCTTGCTCCAAGACCTGCAGACTGGATTGCTCTCCCTGTCTCTGTTTTCTTACTTGTACTACTTCTGCGTGAGTTCAAATGCAGTTGTAGATGCATTTGCCGATTTCGTCCTCAGATCGTCTCTCTCTTGCAAAGGYTCGTGAAGTCGTGATCAGGTATTGATTATGACCTTATTCAATTCTGACAAGGAAATATTTTTCAGATCTTGGTGCTATTTTGGTGTCGGTGAATGCTCACATCCCACGGTCATTTGCCAGTTTTCCTTGCGAATGGTGTTTATAATGAGCGCGACCTCGTGAGTAACAAGATTTTCTCTCAATCTCATTGTGCTCAGTTGGCTGTATATGCAGGATGATGTGCACATTCAAGTGTTGACTGGAGATTCCTCAACCCTAATTGCGGCAGCTCTTCTTCCGCAAGTCGATCTTTCTCCATGGTTGCGCAGGACAGTGTCGGACATGGCTGTGCCTGGCAGCTTGTTGTCAGCTTGGTCTTCTTTGTCTCCACTGCAGGTACTGCACCCCTGATCTTTGCGAATTGTTTGTAGGTTCAAACTCCCTCCAATTTTTGTATTATCTCGCTCACTTAGTTTCTCCCTGCAGGAGCCTCTGTGGGATATAACTACGGCAGAAATGGCGACAACCTCCCGACGCCGTCACAAACCGTGCAGCTCCTGGGAAATCTCGGCGTCACGCACGCTAGAATCTACGACACCGACCCTTCCGTTCTGACTGCATTCCAAAACTCCAACCTCCAGCTCGTGGTCGGCGTGCTCAACAGTGAGCTCGCTGACATTGGCAGCTCCAGCACCTCCGCGTACACATGGCTGACTACACGAGTCGTCCCTTTTCTGAATTCGACGAACATCTACGCCATTGCGGTGGGGAATGAGGTACTGACAGGCTTCACGAACGCCTCGTCGTTTCTGGTGCCGGCGATGAGCAACATCTACTCTGCGCTCGTCGCCAACAATTTGCAGAGCAATATTAGGGTTTCGTCCCCCTGTTCCATGGAGCTTTTGGCGCAGTCGTACGTCCCTTCCTCCGGTCAATTCAACGGCTCGTATCCCGAGACCTTCCTGTTGCTTGATTTTCTGTCCCAGACGTCGTCCCCCTTCATGCTGAATGTGTACCCCTGGAAAGCGTACACCGAGGAATCGACGGCCATTGGTTTGGACTACGCCCTGTTCACTCCGAGCGCCGGCGTTTTCGACTCGGGCACCACTTTGACGTACTCCAGTCTTTTCGATGCGCAAGTTGACGCTGTGTACTCKGCTTTGGCAAAAGCCAATCACTCCGACTTGGTTATTGTGGTGAGCGAAACGGGCTGGCCAACAGTAGGTGACACTGGAGAAGTCGGTGCGTCGATTGAGAACGCGCAGACTTACAATGCCAATCTGGTGCAGCGTCTAGTGAACAAGACGGGGACGCCGGTGCGACCTGGCATCGAAATCGACACGTTCTTGTATGAACTCTACAATGAGAATTTGAATGTCGGACCTGCATCACAGAGAAATTTCGGCATGTTCAACGTTGATAGTACTGCATTGTATACGGTCAATCTGAACGGAAGCAGCAGCAGCAGCAGCAGTTCCAATGATACAGTTCCTGTTTCTGGAAACTCAATATTCCGGCGAAGCTGGTGTATTGCGATACAGGTTAGGGATCTCTTCCACTCTCTGCACTGTTTCTGTTTAAGATTTTCTTAGTTGGCTGCAGCTACGWTCTGAGGTTTTGATCGCGGTGCGTGATGACTCTACATTAGGGAGTATCGGAGGATGTGCTGCAAACTTCAATCGACTTCGCSTGTGGAGTCGGGAATGTGAGTTGCACAGCCATTCAGGAGAATGGCACCTGCTTCCTTCCTGATACCAGATACTCTCATGCTTCKTGGGCAATAAACATGTTCTACGTCAGTAGCGCTGATGGACTTTCTGCTTGCAATTTTCAAGGCGCTGCTAGACTGACTACGAGAGATCCAAGTAAGTGCAATTAGTGCTCTTCCCGAGGGATATCCGTCGCTGATTGTTTCTTCTGAGACGCTTGCAACGCCGTCYATGAACACTAACGGTGTTGCATTTGAATCCACGATCGGGCTAATTTKCATATTTTTGCATTGATTTGCTCAATATCCTTSAGATSAATTTCGTTCTACTTAWYTTGCGTCGYTCTTTTGTGCAGGCTACAMTTCTTGTCTATATCCAGCCAGGTACATATCTTTGCCATCCGTCTACCTTTTTACACGAATGTATCTGAAAACRTCAGCTAAAWTTGATTTCTCTCTCCTGCTCTTGAACAAATTCTGCGTT
Source organism: Pleurozium schreberi (assembly GCA_006891605.1). Classification (NCBI taxonomy): domain Eukaryota; kingdom Viridiplantae; phylum Streptophyta; class Bryopsida; order Hypnales; family Hylocomiaceae; genus Pleurozium; species Pleurozium schreberi. The sequence continues at coordinate 189,243 of VACF01001079.1, read as the reverse complement.
ACTCACACCGTGATTTGTCGTCTACAGCACATCAACACCCGTAAGTGGTGGTATCAAGTTCAAATTGCCATTCACTTCAACGCAACTCCTGTATCAACTATTTTTCATACTCCTGGCCATGAACCTGAGATAACAGGGGTTGTACAGAGCTTCGCGAAGGTACCTAGCGTCCAATTAAGTATTGGGCAAATTTGTTTTCTTCAGGTTTTGGTGAAACTCTTCTTAAGTGMAATCAAAATGGAAAGACATAGATCTAGTACAATAGTAGAGTGTGTTGTGAAGGTACTACTTGATTGTATTATGAGGAATTGAGGTAGGTCTCCAGGAACGGGAGACTTTCTGTCGWTTTTCATCACTTGTTAAAGCGGTAGAGCAGAGATTAATTGAGTGTCGAAGGGAGCATCATTTCAGGAGGTATCTTCAATTTTTCTTGTTTAGTCCTTTCGGGTGTTTATGAAGGTCAAATTTTGAAGCAACGACCTAGTACCTCAAAGAACGATCTATCGACTTTCAATTCACAGAGTAATTATGATTCGGGACGTGATGACATTTTCCAGCAATCGGCTCTTTCAACCTACATCMTAAAAACCCAAACCTACTTTTGGAAAATCATTATTGGATTCTTGCACCCTGCCATTGCTAATTCTGAATCTTAACTCGCGTTTTACAGTACAGTTGCAGGRCCTATCTCGAATTCGAACTTGGTGGAATCCTTCAAGAATTGTCGACCAAGTTTCCCCCACGCCTTGCGCGAGCTCGAGCTGGAAGACGTATGAAAACCAGAAGGTGCACTTGTGCATGTTTACCTAATTTTTTTTTTGACTGTGGCGAGAACGATGTGCACCTTGGTATATTCGTCACTGTTTTAGGGTTGACAACAATCCATACATCTAATTTTCAGTGCAAAAGATTTTAGGTTCATGTGATCTCAATGAGGCCTTACAGCATAATCTACCATCGGAAGACGATCTTGGTCACAAGTCATTACCACTCTGCCAAGGATTCATCACACCTACCAAGCGCCATGGGTGAAAACCTAGGAAGACATCACTCAGGCAATCTATTGATATTGTGTGATTCCAAATTTGCACTCGTTGAACCCAAATGGTCAATCAATCGGATCCCTCTAAAATAGTTCTACAAGTTTTTTTTTTAGTTTTGACACAAATGAAAGAGTATACATTGCAAACAAGAACACAAGCGAATCTCATCAGCCTGACACTTCCAGACTGGGAATGGAAACGGACGAGAGACATGGAATCACAAATCCGCACAGGGAGGTTCCTTTCATCGTACTTTCCCTTCAAACCTCTTGCTAAAAAAATTCTTTTCACTACACCACTGCGCATTTATGAGCGTTGTTTCACTTGTGGAAAACCCTTGGACTGGAACTTATTCGTACCATTGATGATAGGAGATTAGGTAGGAGACGAAAATACAAAAACTAAGCACTACAAAAGAGCGGACAAGTGGGGAAAAAAACGCTCTCAGAAAGGGAGACGTACACTAGTTTACACGCAGGGTTATTTTTTTCATCTTTCACAAAGTGCGAGGGTGGTGATATTAAATGTTATATTGGTTCTACAAATTTCAACATTCATCCACTTGTTGGATAAAAATATCACATTAGCTCGTATCGCATATTCAAAATTATGTTTTCATCCACAATTTGGCAATTTCATCCAAGATATTTTTTTAACCCCTAAAGGACCAACATGCGTTTTATGGCAACATAGAAATTTTGGGCAAGGTACGTGTGATTGGAGATTTGCATATTTTAGGCTGAAATTTTAATAGAATGTGGGGACGAGGAATATCTTTCATATGCACAAATTTCATGACATTCGGAAATATGAGTCAAAAGTTATTGCATAATATGTTGTTTGTTTTTCAACTCGGGCAGTCCGGGCAGATATGAAAAAATCACTTTTTTAAGAAATAAAAATTTGAAATTCGTTCTTCAGATTTATATGTACTCAAAAAGCTTTGAATCATTGCATTTCAATACTTGAGATGAAAGTTATGAAGCTTTTTAGTTAAGGAATCCCTACACCAAAAAAAACTTTGAAGTCCTTTATTATTTTGAAATTTCAATATTTTTGAAAAAAAATAATGTTGTTGGATGTAGATTGTTATTACAACAATTCAACCATTTGGATTGGAGTTTTTTAATTTTATAACTAATTTATTAACAATTTAGTATTTTGAATCATTCTCTACTTCTTTCTACTTACTATTTTTATCCTATATGTTGTACAACTCCAAATGATCTGAAAATTTCCATGTATGTAGCCAACTTGCCCTGAAGAATGAATCCAAAGAAGCACAACCATTTTGGAGATTTTTTCATAATGATCTGACCTTGTAAAGTGCAACTGCCCGGTTATCCACAGGGCCAAAGAAAGGATTTTTGCCACTTCAAATGCTAATATCTTGCAATCTACATGGTGGAAGTTTCTGAAACTTTTTCCACATATTCTCAAACTAGAGTACTACAAGACCCTACGGTTACATGTGTCAAAAAACAATATTTTTCAAAAATTTGGTACTTGTACTAGAAATGGCACTTTTGAAGCATTTTTGGTGAGAACACATAACTTTAGGGGTTAACTTGAAGTTTTTTGGTGATTTCATCCAAGATTTTGCAATTTGTGTTCTATGGGCTTGGTGTGAGGCAAATTATTTTGGTGCAAATCGACGACAAATCGCCAGAAAAAAACACCGGTTTACAGTACTACTTGCATAATTGCTGAAATTGTACTCCATAACAATTTGAAAGCCTGGAGAATGTCCCCCTCTCCGAAAGTGTGGCATTGCTTCCAGTGATACTACAGTACATTAGAGGATTGATTAAATTCAAGGTCCTGTGGGTTCATGGACGGAAGACTGCAACACTTTCTCCAACGGTTACGCAATGAGCGCGTGAAGTCCATGAGCAATTCTGTAATGGTTCGGCAATATTGTGCAGTGTATTTGCAACCACTTTCAGAATTTGTGCAACACGGATTGAAATTTTAAGCATAGACGTGCACTGGTTTCGTGTCCAAGATCGACTTTTGCAACAAGTTTGCAGCAGTTTTGCTCAACGATTTGAAAGAGAAATGACTTTGACAAACCCCAGCCTACAAAACCATTGTGAAATTATTGATGACGTGTTGCAACAGCTACCTACTGTAGCTACTTCCCTGTTGTACTGTACTGTAGATGAGTAGATGACTACAGGACAGCGGTGACTCACTCGTGGACAGCATATTCCTGAAATAGCAAGGGCCCTGGAATATTACAGAATGTTTCAAAGGTATTTCAAAGGTAAAGCCTCCTTTGATATTCTTCAACTGGTTAAAAATGTATATTCCAAGACTATTGTGCCCCTTCTGGGCTCCTTTTATATTCAGTTTGCTTGATTCTTGCTGATCCTGTGCTGGTGGCAATGTTTGTCTGACCGAGAGRAGAATCTGTTGATCGCTCAGCAAGGTGAAGCAAGGACAGCTTGAAGGGTCAACACTCTCACTGGCACAAGTTATTAACCCTTAAACCCTTGAGGGACGGACCGGTGGCCGTGGAAATCATGCATTTTTGATACCGTGTGACATCATCTACTTTGAAAAGCCAAATATACTCATTGGAAGTCAAAGCACTCGAAAAGATCTTATAATAGTTTTATAATTTTGACCGTACAGGTATCTTCTACTCCCTCCGTCCCAAAATAAATCTGGGGTTTCCAAATATACTTGTCCCAAATTAAATTCGAAATTGGCTCTCTACAACTTGATGAACAACAACTAAAGCTAGATTGAGTTCCCTAAAGCAAAAGAATGCATAGTTCTACGCTCCAAAGACTATAGCAATTTGATCATTGCAAACAGAATCAATATGCAACCCTCTAGCCAACGAAAGGCAAAGAATTCAACCCAAAATTATACAAAAACTGCTTCTAATAAATCTATTGTTGAGAATTTTTTGGAGTTGAATCACGAGACATTGTTGGAATTGAATAGAAAGGATGTCAATGGATGTCACTCCACCAACATTGCTTAGAGAATGACAAAAATCAATACCAGTGGAGCAATTCCAAAAAGGGCAAAAATATTTCAATTTCGTTACTTGTTTTCAACAGGCACAACTTAATTGTTGACTTCCCTTCTTTCACACCTAATGGGACTTAATATAATCTACAATAACTACACAAGCTCCTAAAAATAGGAACAATTCCTGTGCTAATTTAGCCATTTTCAAGAAGACCCGGATTTATTTCGGGACAGAGGTAGTACTTTTTATGCTTCACATAGGCTTATTTGATGCAAACTTCAAAAAAGTTATAGAATGTATATTTTATAACACATTTGTGTTTTGTCGAAACCCATTGAGCTTTTAAGGGTTAAAAAACGGAATGGTAACTGTGGAAATTGATAGTCTATTTTGATACCATGGGAATCACTACAGCAGTTTAAAAAAATCCAAAAATACTCATTGGAAGTCAAAATACAGTAGAAGATCTCACCTTTCCACACACAATTTTGAGGATGAATAATTGCACTCTTGTCCTATACATATTGATTATGTGTCATCCATTGGACGCAAAACATCTGCCTTGACATTCAAGGATCAAGCTAATGGTAGGAGGTCCATACTGAACGCCCATTTAGGAGTTGGAAATTAATTGGGAGGGAGGGGGGGTCTTAAGACTTCTTGAGATATTCTTTTAGTAAATTTTCCTTGATGGGAAAATGGAATTGGCATCTAACCCAAGTTGTTACATATTTTTGGAGCTTGGTGGCCAATTAGTTATGGATTTTTGAAGTTTTTATAGAGTGGTCGCTAAAAGTGTACACCTCTTGAAATGCACACTATTTATATATGGTTGAATCTTTGAGAAAGTCTACAAATAGTGCACATTTCAAGAGGTGGGCACTATTAGAATTGACCTTGAGTGCTTTATGTTTTTTGTACTTTACAATTCTAAAATAAAGAGCTTCTCAAAACTAGTTGAAAAATGTGGCCTATGACCATAGCTAGTTATGATCACATCGAAATGATTTGCTTCGGCAATTCAAGATTAATCTTTAACCCTTGAAAGACGTTGAGGATGATTTGTATTTGTTGGATGATTTTAGGAGTTTTGGTACAATGGAAAGAAATAGTTTATCATTCAATTTGGGGAGGGGGGACTAATTGCATTTTAACCCCTAAAGCACTAAATTGCATTTTTTTTGGCAATATAGCAATTTTGGGCAGTTCACTATGGATGGAGTTTTTAATGTTTTTCTTTTAAAATTTCACACAACATGTGCCCGAGGAGTAACTTTAAGGCCCATAAATTTTCATAACTTTTGACTACATGGTTAAAAAGTTATGGTATGATATGTTGTTTTCATTGCTCAACGGGCAACCCGGGCAACAAAAAAATACTTCTTGAAAAAACATTTTTTTTAAAAACCAAAATTTGAAATTGGTTTTCTAGATCTATATATACATGGTAAGATTTGAATCATTCTACTTTGATAGTTGAGTTAAAAGTTATGAGGATTTTTAGTTTGGAGTAGTTTGCGAGTAGTTGTAGGATCTCTACTCTACAAAAAGTTTGAAATCCATTATTTAATTCAATTTTCAATATTTTGGAAAAAAAAAGAAAAAAAATAGGTCTAAGTTGTTTATTACAACATTTTAACCATCAGGATCGGCATTTTTCAATTCCATATATAAATTGTTTATAATTTAATACTTTGAATCATTTTCTACTTCTCTCTACTCACTATTTTTTTCCTATATGTTGTACAATTCCAAATGATCTGAAAATTTTCAACCATATGTCCAACTTGCCTTGAAAAATGACACCATTGATTAATCACCATTTGGGGCATTTTTTCATACACATGTGATATTTGAAGTGCAGCTGCCTGGTTTTTGCAAGGCCAAAAAAAGTTTTTTTCCAATTCAAATGCTAATATCTTGCAATCTACATGGTGGAAATTCCTGAAATTTTTTCCACATGTTCTCAAACTAGTGTACTACAAGATCCTACAAACACATTTGTTCAAAACAGTCTTTAAAAGAAAATTTGGTACTTGTCCTAGAAATGGCAGTTTCGGAGCGATTTGGTGAAAACATAGTCAAAAACCTTTAGGGGTTAAGCTAATAGTATTGGATCTTTCCTCTTTATTGTATTATTGATTTTTGAAAAGAAGAAGATGCTTAATCCATGGATCACCCTCGAAGTGCATTTTGGTCACTTCTTGCTCTATTGTCTTGAATAATGTGAATTTTAACCATAAAAATGATATTTTTTAAACTTTGAGTGTAAATGTGTAATTTCAACTCCAATTGAAAAATTCTAAAAATTCAATATTTTATTGAAATTTGATATTTGGACCTATGAGCATGATTTGTTGATTTTCGATTTTTAGAATGTCACAATAACATGAACTTATACCATGATGTTATACACTATAATATATACCTATAATAAAAATTCTATATTTTTTTTCTATCATATTTTATGTTTCATATGAATTTTTTTCATTTTATCTTTAAAGAATTAATTATAATTATATTTTTATTTTCACAAAAAGTCTGAAATTTTTATGAGTGATAGAGGACATGTGATTTCAACTCAGAAAAATGAATATGAAAACTTTCATCTATATATTTTCAGAACGATAGGAATTAGGAAACAAAGTGAAGAATTGTGAGGCTTGGATTCTTGGTCATAGACTTGTCCTTTTAGGGTTAACCCTAGAGCGCGCCGACGTCGAGTTTCTGGACGATGAACAGATTGAAACTTCATATTCATCCTCCCAACTGCTTGGATGAAAGTTATTATAATTTTTAGAGATACTCTATTGAGTTGTTGTTCTATCTAAGGATTAGATTTGGTGTTACTAGAGCACATATTTTTCTAAAATTACCAATGTGCAAGTGTGTGAAGTAGTTGACCAAGCAAAAATTGCATTGACTTTAGTTCAAAACCGGATTTGCCAAAACGAGGTTATAGATTGTAAAAACACAAAAATTTCAAAAAATCACCATGTCAAAAGAACCTCATTTCAAATCCATTCCAACAAATTTTACTCCAAAAATGCTTAATTCACAACTTAGGGAGTTGGGTTGCAATTATCTTCATGCTAGAAACACTTAAAAATAATTTTAAGTGTTTGAGTGTTTATAATTTCAACTGAGGATTATACTAGGAAAATGCTTGTTTGAATAAGAATCTCCCATGTTCCAAAACTATTGTGGATGAACTAAAGTAAACCACCCCATTGTGTTTAGAATTGGATTAGGCCCCATTGTGGTCAAAATTGTAATGGTGGTGTACATTTGGAAAATTATTTATTATTTTTGAAAAAAAATATTATTTTAATGACCTGTTGACGTGGCAGATGACTTGATAGTGTCTTGCCACGTCAGTAGTTTGCATGGCAAATGGTGTGACATTGGGACAAAGCTCCCAAAAAACATGACAACAAGGGAAGTCGTGGCCCTTTGTTGGGCCGAATTCTTTTCTAATGTGGGGCAATTTACATTATTGCTTGAATGACTGACTGCGGTAGTATGCTCCAAAAGCGATTATTTAAAGGCTGGTCAGGCATTTATATAGTTTTTCGTGTGCGAAACCATTTTTAGCTCATTTTTCAGAGAAAGAAAAATGGATGAGAAACTTAGCTCAAGTGGTTTATTTCTTTATCCATTCATTTTTGAATTACATATGAATTTTCAAAGATATGAGACACATGCACCTATTTGTAACCATAGGCCTTCCAAAATCTGTCTACTTGCAACTTCTAAAGAGATGGGAGGAAATGAAAGACAATGATTGGCTTTTGCAATAATTTTCTTTTTCTTGATTCACTCATTGATGGTTAATGTGGTTCATGTGGACCACCTCATATCCATTCTATAGTTATTCATAGGGGCAATTAAAGGAGATGGACGCATTTACAACACAACACTATAGTGTTTTGGAATATTGGAAGATTCATTAGTTCAATGGACAAGTGAAGAAAAACTCTCTCAACTTCAAACCCTCTCTTGCAAAATCACATTATTTCTTTCAAYAATGCCCCCTATCATTCATCAAAAATTTCAACCAATTTTCCTATGTAGCTTATGGTTGAAAACCATTGCTCATTAGTAGTAATAGGGTTTGTATAGACTAAGCTTCAAGACCCACACTTTATGGTGAGTACGCTCAAATTTGAGTCTTAGAGTTTAACAATTAAAAAACAAGACCTATCACCAACTTTGCCAGGTACTTTGCCAGAAATGATTTTGATTTTTGGACCAATAGGTGTATTCTTTAGTTCTACAATGATCTAAAAACCCATCCGTGAACCAATTCTTGGATGGTGTGATGTTACAGGATTAATCTACGTGAACCATGTTGCTAATGCCATATGTGAAGGTCCGATTTGACATTGAGGTATTAAATTGAATTATGATATTAAGTTTTTAGGGATTTATATCACCTCACACCAATCACAAGATGATATGTGGTATTTTTTTACAAAATTGATTTTAATTTATGCTTAACATGACCAACACAAACAATAGTGTAGTGTCTATAATTCACAATTTGCTCAAAAACACCAAGGTAGACCAGCCAATTTTGTCACCCTATAGTGGACCCAAATCCATCCATTCAAACACAATTTAAATGTACTTAGAAAATCAACCAATTCCTCTACAAATCTGACAAAATTAGGGCATTAATGCCATTAAGGGTAACTTGTCAATAAATGATTGGTGAATACTTAAGTGCTAATAGATACATAAATAGGGATTTATAGGTTGTTAGTAGGGCGTTTATAATCCCAATCTTTAGGTGATTTAGTACTTTTAGGGTTGAACACTTCAAAAATTCAGAGAAATTACAATTTTGATTGGAAAAATATAAATCCACTTAGGTTTGATTCATGTAACATGCACACACCTCTAGAAAAATTTGTGCCCCTCTTAGAATTGGCTCCAAGATAGTAAGATTGCAAATCAGGGTGGTGATAGGTTGGTGATAGGCTTGTCTACTTTAATCCCTAAATGCTAGAGGTGCCTAATTCTGGTATAGACAATACTTTGAAGTTAAATTACACCTAACCAATTTGCTATTTTTATTAATTTATCTATTTTTAATTCTTTTTAAAGTCTATTGTTAGAACAAAAATTTATTTTTGAAAACAATTGATTATGATTTTTCTATTCAAGATTTTGTGCAAGGGTATCCATAGCAATCTTGACTTTCTATAATGTTGATGGCTCTAGGAAATGAGCCTCAAATACACTAGATCTTGGAGAAAAAATCACATCTAAAATCATTAAAAAAAATTGTAGAGTAAATTTGTAGAGGTCATAAATTGATTGGGGTTATGCATGTTGGGCCTTTTAACCTCATATTTTTGGCTAACCAACTTCTTGGATTTGAAACGTGAAAAAAAGATTAAAAAAATTTCAAATCACTTTTGTAATTTAACACCTTCATAGTCACACATTATAATTTTTTACTCTATAAGTGATATTATGGGGTATTTTTTTCCTATGTGATCTCTAAGATGTCTAGTTTGAATTTCTCACAATTAAAAAAACTTGTCATGACCCTTGACACAACCTTTGATGGATGAATGCATTGATAGATGAAAGAAATTATAATTGTGTCAGGACCTTTAATGGATGAACTAATTCATGATGAAATGTGTACCAATGGATATGCTAAGATTGCTATGATATGGTAACTCCAAGTACAAGATTAAGATTTGGATAAGATAAAATTGGAAAAGTGTAACAAGAACTTTTACTTTAGTGAAAAATTCTAGATAGAACCAAGGATACAAAGATATACGGAATAGAAAAATAATCGTAATTTTACATTAAACACTAATAGTCTTTATTAATAGTCTCCATTATATAAGATGGAGATTGAGTCTCTTTATGAAACGTTTTTGTGGATAAGTGTTTGTATTTAGAGTCCATTGTGACTTACAGTTATAAGTCATGGGAGGTTTGTAACAATCAATCATGGCACTAAAAGTTCGTCCGAGCATGTCTTTCTCATCCCAGAAAGATTAATCCTCAATTCAAATTCCTGAACATAAAGATAGTTCATCCAGAATCTCAGACAGAGTTCATCAAAAAGCTCCTCAGTCAGTGGAAAAGTTCCAATGCACCCGCCAGCTATGACGGACAGAGTATTACTAGCCGGCAGGTGCTTCAGTTAGTCGAAGTTCAACGAATTTCATCCACCAAATTTCATCCAAAAGTCCCTGCAAGTCGTTCAAAAGCCAAAGCGCCCCATCTGCCAAAAGCGCCAAAGTCCCAAAGCGCACGAGCCACGAGCCCCACCACCACCTCTCCGCGGATCACCCCACCCCCACGGCATTGCTGACTCAACGATAACGACTCTCCCTTCCAAATCCACAACAGCATCGTCGCATCCAGACCCTCCGCAATTTGCAAAAAAATTCGTAAAATTCCGTCGGAAAATTCTTTTACAGCCAGAATTTCAGGAAGATGCTCACTCCAACCCCATTGCACGCTTTTTCCAGCCCACTGGGGAAGGCGACAGAAATTCCCTTCTCGCTGGATTGAGGCCTTACCTTACACGAAACGTTCTTCGGTGGTCCCGCTTTCATTTGCTCCCCGAATTGGATAAGATCACCATTCCAGCACACACACGTTGACACTCCACGAGCAAAAAGAAATTGCRAAAAAAATGGCTTCAATCAATTTCACAACTGTCTTGCCTCGTGTTGCCGTCTCGTGTGCGCCATCATCTGTCTCGGGGGGGACGTCAGGATCGCTTGAATTAGCGTCCGAAGAGTAGTCGACGCATGGCGACGTGAGAAAGGCGCTCCAATTTTGTGGGTCCGAGTGGATTGCATGAATTTGTCGTCGATAGAGGTCAGTCGGATTCAGAGGAATGATTAGGAAAATTTGTGGTTTAAAAGCGCGAGGGGAGCTTGTTTAAGTTTCAATTGCAATGAGTAGCTTTTCCTCCATAGCGAATGCGTTCGTGGTGTGTCTGAGATCGTGAATGGTGGACTTGAGGAGAGAGGAAGAGAAGTCAGTGTGAGTTGTGAAAAGTCAGTTAGCGAGATGTGGAGGTGACGATCCTTTGCGTTGCGTGTTTWGAGATTGAATCGTGTTTTGTAAGCACCCAATGTCGATCCTCAGCTTGGTATCGAATCGTGGAGGTTTAGCTTGTGAACGCGCTGCTGTGGTTGTGTCCGTTCCTTGTGGAGGATGGTCGAAGGTGGAGAGAGTTTCTTGTAGTTGTAATCGAAGAACAATGCGAGGGATCAGTGCGTGTGCGGCGCCGGCGGCACCTTGCCAGAGTTTCGAAGCTGCGAGTTCTCCTGTTCTTGAGAGAGTTGGGTTTGGAGGCGTGGCGTTCGAGTCACGGGCTTTTCAAACRRTGATGGTGGATGGGCTGGTGTTCCAGCAAGCGCGGTCACCGGAGCTTATTAGAGCAGCGGCGTATTTGCGCGCTGTCTCGTTCTACTCGTTTCCTGAAGGTCGCAGTGAAGAAGCTGTCCAGGTACTCATTTCCTTCCCTTCTCACGCCTGGGTTGAACGCTGCTATGGCAACTTCCATTTCCTTTTGACTTGATTTTTCAGTTCGGAACTTTTTTGTTGACAGGCATTTCAAAGATTCGTGGGATGAATGTTTGAGAGGTTGCTTGCTAGTTTGCAGCCGTAGCTCAAAACAAAATCTCAGAATTCACGCTCTTTTCAGCTTGAGTAGATCAGATTTAGACTACTACAGAAACGTTCTGCCTTSCCTTGAGCCCTTTGCAGCGAACSTKCTYTRCAATGTTTCCAGTCGAGGAAATTAGCTCTAAACTTGTGACACTGCGAATGTGAATCTCAAATCTCCATTGCTGGCTGGATTGCAGTTGCATCGCAAAATGAAGGTAGCGGACGAGTTCAGTGCTCTTAAGTCCAAAGTGGCAGGGCTCCAGCAAGGCTACAAGCGCATTGTCTGTATTCTAGCGCTCTACCCGCTCTCCAGACTGGTAGATTCGTCAGTGGTCAAGCTCCACCCCTCCTTGAAGGTAAGAGATCACGCCCATGATATCCTGCTCTGATTCCTACGCCTCGTTTTTGGGTATATTTGAGATTTGATTCACCAGTCAATGATTGAGAGCCTTGAGACGCTTGAGACCATACCTTGGACGCAATGCCAAGTCGATCTGAAGTTTTTGGTCGATTCAAGGGGCTTGACGGAATTCAGTGCACGACTTTGTCAGATTTTCTAAATGAAATTCATTCCTGTCGTAGTTTTTATGGATCTCGATCTGTGCAGATTAGTATCACCATTTTCGGCGCGCAATTTCATGAAATTGATGATCTAGTCTTTCTGAGTAAGTGAGCTAATGACACAGAGTCTTGGTTGCCTTGAACACGTACTGGACTTGGCATTGTGCGCGATTGAAATTCATGAGCGATGATTCTTTGTTAAAATGACTTGGCATTGCTCTTGTTTTTTCCTGTCTAAATATAACCTTCTTGAATGAACCTCCGGCCACTCTCTCGAAGGTTTAAAATATTTAGTCCCGTTCTAAACCCTAATTACTTCTTATGTAAAGTATGATCATGTGTGTGTCTCCGGCTACTTAGTGGTTACCCTAACCCTAAACCTAAACCTAAACCCTTACTCCAGATCGCTAAATTTTTACAACCCTCTGGCAGGAATCAAGAACTTGTATGTGCACGCGGTATCCACAAACGAAGCTGCTGTCAAGCTTTACAACAAGGTCGATTTCAGTGTGGAGAAGGAGGAGGTTGAACCCATTGCAAGACGAGAGGCCACGGAGTTGAATTACACTTCRTTTGGAAGAATTCGACAAGCGCAGCCACGCCGTCTCTTATTACACAAGTTCATCTAAGAAACACCTGCCAGTGAGATCGACCTCCATTGAATTCACAGCCAATTTTCAATCAAAGATCGAGAGAGAGAGCGGCGAATTGAATGTTCAGGCACGCGGCGCCTCTTTCATTGTGTACCATTACCTTATTACAGGTTCCGATTTCAATGATCACCCATTGTGATATTGCAGGAATTCTCTCCCATTTCCATTGTAGAATTGTACCATCGGTTTTGTATAATTATGAAAAACTAAACCTTGAATTCATGATGTAGTTTGAATGATCTCAAGGCTCTCAAACAGGAGTTTTAATTTAGAGGTTCTGTGTAGAGTAGAAGTGATCTTTAGGGTTTCAGTAAGGTAGGTGATTTGTGTTTTTGGTGCTGCGAGCTTAGATTGAGAAATTATAGTCAAGACACTGGATAGCCGAGCTTCCTTGACAGTTCAGCGTAACCCAGCTCATGCTCAAAACGAGTGAGAGCTTGTGGTCCGGAACTGCTTTTCCCTCTCTTGTATTTTTTTTTAATACAATTCGTGTACGGTATACTGACTGCAGTAATTATACTGTCAATGCCACTTTTAGCAAATCAGAATATTTTCTTACTTTCTGGTGCCAATTGATTGATGAGACTTTTCCTGTTATGAGTTATTAATGATTTGGGTGGGGCATCCGTCTGTGACCTATTGTACCATGGAGCCTTATTATTGGGTCCACTTGTCCGGAGAAAGACCGGCGTTTGGTGATATGTACAGTGGATTCTGTTTTAAAAAAATTAAAAAATTAAAAAATCGGTCAGGACCCACTCAGTTGGTAATAATGAAGAAGAAAGACCTCCTGTGGGTTTTACAGCTAAAAGCATCCGAGATGCGCAACTGGATTCTGACATGCATGGCAATAGTGAACCCTTGAACGCTGGGCGGGTCACCGTGGAATTCATGAATTTTGATAGCTTGGGAATCAATTGATTTAAAAAATTTCAAAAGTAAGCATTGGAAGTCAAAAAACTATATAAGATCTTCCCTTCTCACATAAAATTCAGAAGATGAATAGTTGCATTCATGTCGTACACAGGAAGATGCTCTCTCATTCACCAACCAAGAAATGGCTTCCGCATCGCAGACTAGAGTGGTCACCGTGGAATTCATGAATTCTAATAGCGTGAGAATCGATTGATTTAAAAAATTTCAAAAGTAAGCATTGGAAGTCAAAAAACTATACAAGATCTTCCCTTCTCACATAAAATTCCGAGGATGAATAGTTGCATTTATGTCCTACATAGGAAGATGCTCTTTCATTCACCAACCAAGAAATGGTCTCCACGTCGCGGACTAGAGTGGTTCGTTGGATGACAGAGTATAATTCCATGTGGGACAGAATTGCAACTATTAATCTTTGGAATTTTGTGTGGAAAGGGGAGATCCTCTATAGTACTTTGACTTCAAATGAGTTCTTTTGAGTTTTTTTAATACTAGTTGTTCCCATGGTTTAGAAATGATGATTTCCACGGGGACACCCCTCGTCCTTCCAGGGTTAATTAATGTTTAATGGCACTTGAACAACAACAAATTGTACAATATGACACAAACTCAAGTCCATAACTGATTGCATGAATGTGATCTAGTTTGTATTGAAGTTGTATATGAACTCTATGTAGATTTTGGAAGCAACCTTTTAAGCAAGCCTATGCCATATTCAGCCTTCACACAAATAAATGCTTTGAACCTTAGATTTCGCATTGGCAAAAATGCACATTGTTGTTCGTATAAAAAATAATGATGGCAAATGTAGAATCAACTAAAATGAATTCTTGACCTTGAAATAAATGCACATTATTGTACCATATCATTGAATTTAGGAGTACCAAAAGAGTTTTATTGCAAAAGAAAGAGAACAAGGGTAAACCAAGGCAATGAAACAAAAGAGTTTTATTGCAAAAGAAAGAGAACAAGGGTAAACTAAGGCAATGAAGGAACATTGAAAATGAGGGCTTGAAGAGATCTTGGCAATAGACGTGAAGGTAATGGAAGAACACCATTGTTGATTTGTTGCAAGGGACACAAAATACAAACTTTAGCAAGCAAAAGGTATGTTAAAAATGACTTAAATTTTTTATTTTTTATTTTGTTTGATTTAATAGGCCCAACAATGAAAAACAATGCCAACTCCAGGTATAACTACTAAAGTTTACTGCTCCATCATTTTAGCACAAGGTGCAAGAAGAAAAAACTAATATGACTCAAACACTAGTATGAAAAGGCCATTTGCAATACTATTATCTCATTCTGGCAATAGTTTATCAATAGAAGCAATTCCAAGATACTTTCAACAGTGAAGATTTTCATTGCAATAGTTTGTCCCAATGTTTGTAATTCATTGCAAAACCATTCATCGCATTTAGATTAATCTACCTTATTTCTTGTAAAATAAAATTAACCACTTGCAATTAAGTATAAATTGTAATTGCTAATATATTGTTGCTAAACAATTGAAATTTCTTTTGAAAAAAATCTAAAAACCTCAAAATTATTCAAAGAAATCATCAAAAGTTGAATCCAAATTCTTACTGCAATAGCACTATAGCATTATAGTTGGAAACTGCTGCAAAACCATTGCAAAATAATTGCAAACCAACATTGATAAGCATTGCAAATTACTAAGATTAAACCATTGCAAAACTACTGCAAATACATGGAAAGAAAACAAAATAAAGCATTGCAAAACTACTGCAAAACAAAAGCAATTTATTGTCGAAAGAGCATTGCAACTCACTGCCAAGAAAAGCATTGCAAAAAGCATTGCACATAGGTACTCTCTAGTAGTGAATTAGCACTCACATATCTCTACATTACATTTAAGTACCGTAGCAAGCGTTGTGAGCAACATCCCATAGAAGGCACAATATTGACCGCGGTTAATCACCCTGTCTGGTTTTCAAACTATCAAGTCTCATGACCAAGTATGCACAGAAATTATATACCGGTACTAACTAACTGCAGTTAGTTCATGAACTGGTGAGCCACAGGTTGGGTGTACGAGCCATCTGGGTTCCCTTCCGCACCAACCTTTTCATGAGCTGCATTAGCAGCTGCATGAAAGGATGGTGTTTCTGTGCAGCTCAGATGGGAGCTTCCAAAATGGTGTTGCTGAGGATCTTGTTGGACACACTGTTGTTCCGACTGTGATGTGTTCACACTTGTAAGCTGACATGGATCCAGAATAAACTGACGTGGAAGCACTGGCACTGAGGCCTCAAGATTGGATTCCACTTGGTGATCCTTGTCCCCAGCRTTTGCAGCTTCTGGACGCGCAAATTCTTGAAGGGTAGTACTCGTGCTGCTTTTCGACAGACGGTAATCACGCATTTCCTTCGCGTACCTCTCCCTGTCCTTGGCTCCTCTCTCTTGATATGGCTGCATCAATACCAACAAAGGTCAACACTTCCAAAAGCAGCAAGCAGAGGACTTCGTTGAATTGTAACAGAAAAATTACGATTGAGGGAGAGGATGCTAAAACTACTCTAATAAATAACTGGTAGATGGTATTATCATACAATCCCGTCTCCTATTGACTGACCCCTGTTTTTAACAACTCATCTCTTCCACTTTTAATACACTCGGTTGGCTCCCAATTAGCAAGTTCATTGAGTGTAAACATACCTAAGCTAATTGTTTAGGGCCACTGATTTGTTATAAGGAAATGGGATAGTCTACTTTCATTTGGGGGTGGGCGGGTGGGTGGTCCGAACTTCCACTTGAATGATTGCATAAGAAAAGAATGTGTAATGATAAAGATTTGATCTGAAGAGAGCTAGCTATTGTACCCAATCATAGTGATCCCTCCGGTGAGAGCCCAACTAAGAGATGTCCCAATGCAAGCATGCTCGTACATATTGGTTCAAACGCAGCAAATAGAATCCTCTACTTTAGCGATTGCACTCAAGAGAACTTAAAATCTGGTGAATCCAAAGTTTGAAATGCAAAACGCAAAGGTCAGCATTCATGAAGTGAGAATTTAGAAAAGGGACTTATGTGGTGCACCAGTTTCTGTTCTTCCGTGAGGCTGTTCCAGGCGTCACCAATCATGCGGCTCAATTCTCGTTCCTTCTCTGGATACTTGAGTTTCAGCTTGGCTCGTTCTTCAGCGAAGAAGAAGTTGTAGCCTGTCCTGCTTGAGCGAGGAGCATTGGGATCTTTCTTCATCTCCTCCCTCTGTTTKCGTTTTCTTCCTTTCGCAGGCTCAGGGAGTTTGACATCTCCAACAATACGAGGTGACAGCATGAAACTGGGAATGTCTGCATGCTGAGGACCACGAACATGCCCCGGTGGGATGTGGTAAATCACACCTCTCAGCTTCTCAGAACCCACCACTACAGTCACCAAGTATCCATGCTTAAACTTGCCTTCAATGGCTCCAGTTACTACGTTACCCACAGAAGCGATCGGATCACCTGCAAAACATATACATCAGGTATGTATCCAACAAGCACTTAAAATGACCAAAAATGACTGCTTTCCATATTTTAAAATGACCATATCTATGGGAGTTGAAATGAACCATTAGGAAGCTTAAAAGAAAGGAGAAAATTGTAATAGTAAAAAAAGAGAAACGATGACCTACATTTTCAAACAACAATTATATGTTCTGAAAGTGAACTATGAGGTTTGCGAACTGGAATTTCTATTGTTAGTTCAGACACTAAGAGTTTAAATCATGCAGAGCGCCAAGTGAGACGAGATCCACTGGCTATGCAATCACTTAAAGCTAATGTATACAGTTTCTCTTTTGCACAATCAGGGTACTAATTGCTTGTGACCACCCTCGAAGAAGGACTAGATACCTTAAGAACTTACTACGAAAAACTATATTTAGAGCCTCCTCTTCACAGGGTTTGAATTCTAAAGAGGGATAGCACAAGAAATTGATTGACAGATGCGTCTGCCCTAAACTACACCTGCACCATAGATCCAATGGAAACTCAATTTGTGTGTTGTTCGATGTACAATTTGTGAATAATCAAATGTTGAAAGGAGCAGCACACGAACCTGGTGCCATAGCTGGAATTGGGGCAAGCCTCCTCTTCCGAATTTTCTTCCCTCCCGTTTTAATTACTTCTGGCTCCTCTGCTTGTGCCTCCGGAGCAGGAACGGATTCAATTTGCTTAACAGGAACAGGACCGGGTGCCGCTAGTGGTGCTGCACATACAGACAGGTGATGAGTATTGACTAAATTACAGTTCATGTTTTATTTTATATAAACAGGGAAAGAACAACTGTATTGAATTAATTTAGCATCCTCAGACATTAAGGAGAAAATGAGTAGCATTTTTAGACTGTCGCCAGCCATTACAGAAGGAAGATAATGAAATTTGTAAACAAGAATCAACACTTACTTGGAGGAGCGATGAGGAGACCACTGGAACCAAAAAAATATAATTGCTCGTAATGGTGAAGTAGTGTGATGTAGCATTTGCGCAGGACGAATGAAGCACTTGTGATAGTGCGGGGGAAGTCGAAAGCGCCGGTAATCTCCTTCCATTTTCTGTCCTTGGTAACCTGGAAGACAAAGAGCTCAGCCATATAAAAAGGAAATAGCAGTATAGGAATTAAAAAAGACTCCCCTACAGTTTCTTGAAATAGTATGACATAACATTGATCTCTGGAGGTCACCTCAAAACGCTCATTGAAAGGACCAGAAGAGATGGACAACAAAAATAGAGAATCATTAGTAATGACATTGTTGACAGAGATGTGAGTGTGATGGCCAATGAATACAATAATTTTCTTACCACAATACCATAATTATTGAATTTCTTAGTTTAACCTGCCTTACAAGAAGTAAAGTACTTGTAAGAAAGTGAAAATTTGTTACAAGAAAGTGGAAATTTGTTACAGACCTGATTAGTCCTCAAAATCGACCCTTATTATTGATAGTAACTCATCTACTCAAAAACTTTGTTGAATTGAATAGGAAGTGGTGTAAGCATGATTTGGCTCAATGTTTACGATTAATGATCTAAAATGGAAATGGAATTGTTCAGTGTCATTTGTAGTGGTTTACAACCTCCCACTTCAAAAAGTATATAAAAATACATACATATGGATAACAATTTGATCAAAAACATGTTTGGCTCTTGTATCCAATGTAACACTATATTGATCTCCCCCAAATTACAATCTTGTAACATAGTGGTTAGTATGCTTAAATATATAATATCATTAAGTTTGAACCTACGATCCAAACAAACTCAAAGCAAGAAAACAAATGAGGGATTGGAATGATGGCTCTGAAAGGAGCACCTGTTGTAGCCCACCTCGTTGAGTTACTTCCACATAGAGGACATGTAAGTCAAGGTCCTTGCCCCCCATCTTTGGAATCCTATAGAAAACAAGGTCAATTTGTGAGATTTGATAGGCATATCAATAGTTTTGAAATTACTATTAACAWGGAGGGTAACTTACAAACTAGTAATAAGGTGTACTATGCATAATAATCATGATCATGATGTCATTTTCACTTACCCTCACATCAAGTCCTTACTTAACATCTCAAAACAACAATGACCTTTAAAACATATCATTAAAATTGAAATGATCAAAATGTCTTCTTTTGAACTAATAAGACATGCTTCCAAATTCCATTGCATAGGTGCATAGCTAGTGCTACAAGGATCCCTTGCCCTCCCACAAAATTAGTGTCTCAGTGTGAGGTGTTACAACAATGGTCACTGTAATCAAACTTCCTATTGAATATTGGACCTGCAGAGGATATTCCATCTTCTAATGAGGGATCAAAATAGGCCTAAAGAAACATCTTGGTTATAGAGCATTTTGTGAACACATAAAACCCTCATGAACCTCAAGGTTATGAAGATCACATAAATCTAAGAACTATCATGACACTCATTAAAGGCCCTAAATGCATTCAAGAATCCAAATTTATCATCCTAATACTATTGAATGTTTAGTTAAATTTCTACCTTGTCATTAATAACATTTGTAAAGAGCCAAAAAAAAACCTTAATGGAAATTCAAACGTGCTTATTGTTCACAAAGTCAACCAATCTTAGCCAATCATGTCAAAATGCAATGTGCTCATTCCAAGTCTCAAAGTCAAACATGCAAATTCACACGGGCTAAGGAATGTTGTGTAAAATAGCAATGCTAATTCCAAATGTCAAAGTATAAGTGCACACTCTAAAAGGTTAACAAATGTTATGTCAAATTGCAATATTGATTCCAATTTCATGAAGTAAATGCTTAAAAATTTAGTGCAGGTTCACAAAGGCTAAAGATTGTTACTATCAAATTGAAATACTATGCCCATTCTCACAATCGAGATGCAAGATCAAAAGGCTTAAAAAAATGATAAGTTAAAGTGTAATACTAATTCCGAGTCTTAAATGAAACGTGAAGTCTCAMAAGGGCTATAGAAGGGTTAATGTCAAATTGCTAATACAGATTCACAAAGTCGTGGTGCAAGAGTACATGACAATTGACAATGGCAAAAGAATACGATGAATGCTGAAGAAAGACGTGACAAAGAGAAGGAGAAGAACGGGGGGAAGGAGGTGAAACTCTGTGCAGGGAAAGCTTACACGATGCGAGTGCCGAGCGCAAGGTGGAACTTGGTGAGAGTGTCGAGAAAGAGCTCCTTGCTAGCCACAACTGCCAGATGTTCCGCAAGCGCAGCCGGGTACGACTGGTTTAACGCAATGCGGGGCGATTGCAACACACCTGCTGYGGGGGTCGTCACCAGCATTGCTCCTGAGCAGGGTGTCATTGCTTGTTGCTCTTCTAGTGGCGCTGATGGCGCTGGCGTTCCTCCATTTTGGTGCACAGCACTTGGCGGCGTTTGTGCTTTCAATGGCGGCACCTCCATCCTCTTCACAGTCCA
Source organism: Pleurozium schreberi (assembly GCA_006891605.1). Taxonomy (NCBI): domain Eukaryota; kingdom Viridiplantae; phylum Streptophyta; class Bryopsida; order Hypnales; family Hylocomiaceae; genus Pleurozium; species Pleurozium schreberi. The sequence continues at coordinate 168,495 of VACF01001079.1, read as the reverse complement.
CACTCTCCTTCGCTTTTTCCCTTTACACCATGCTAAACCCTTGCTAAACCCTTCCTCCCACTCACGACCTARAACTGGCGTCCCTTACACCCAAAACTCTTTCATCTTACCGCCGGAGGTCTCTAAATATAATGTGCCAAATGAACAAGATATGTTCGTGAAGTAGCTAGTCCTGCATTACCCTAGACACTTGTGACTCTCATAAAAACATCAACGAGACAACCAACTGTTCAGATCAAAACACTCGACGACGACAGCACAACGTGTAGCTCCAGAGAGTAKAGCGCYGTCTGGTAGCTTYAAACCAACGTGAAAAWTGGTACCGAAATCAGTAGCAAAAAAATATATGAGCAATTTTTTTGAAATACCTGCCGCACTAAGTGTTCGCAAGCTCAAACGTGAAAGGTCRAATGCGAGAACTCTCAGAAGAAGGCCTTCGAGTTGACTACTGAATCTCCTGTTGCAGCAGTTCTAAGTTCTAACGAAGCATTTGATCTCTGAAACTGAAGCTGGGCAGGGAGGATTTGAAAGCTTCGACAGACACTCTTCGGAGCTGCACGAAAATCGAAGCTCCTGACAGAACCCGATGGCGCCTAAAAATACTTGATGGTGACGGAGGTGCCACCAAATGCAGGAAGGCTTGACCACGTGGCGTAGCTTCATTCCTTGGAAAGGTTGAGAAATCCTACCTGGCGTCCAATTACCTAGGTGGCGTTCGAGAGAACGTGAAGGCGGGCTTCGCGAATTTGGGACTGGCAGCTTGAGGAGGAGGAGTCTGAAAAGGGCACGCGAAGCTCGCATCGGTCGAGTAAGAATAGATTTGCAAGTGCTATTCTAGGTTTGAATGGAACGGCAACGGCTTGGAATGGYRATWGWGTAGGAACCCTGCTTCTCGATCAATGTCGGGGAAATTTGAAAATTTGAAAAAGAAAAGATATCGGGATACATGTAGCATCGAATTTCTTCGTTGTTGTTCAACGTTATGTTGTACATGTTGGGTTCGATTTCGGAACTGACCATTCGTTTCTGCAACCAATTCTGATCCTTCTCGATTGATTGCAGCGGAATTTGCAAAGAAAGAAGATGAACTCTGCAATGAAGCCTCTGATTGTTGGGGATTGATCAACTATCAACACTTCATGGACCTAGAATTCGAAAATTGGGATCCTGTAACAAGCTGTGGAGCTCAGTGAGTTTTTTTTTTTGCATTCTGGAGAAGTAGCCATGAATACTCATGTGATAATTGGGTGATACTTGGTGATATCTATATGAAGCYTAGGTGATACCCCCCGCAAAACACTGGTGGAGCTGTTGCATCACGACATGAGTGATGCGCAATGCCTTTGTAATTTTTTATTCTTCCATCGCCATTTTTAGCTGGTGTCATTCTTGTCTATTTTTGTCACGGTTGGTGGTCCCACTTGTGCAACAGTGCTCGTGCGGAACAGCAAACTGCACGAGCTGATTGAATCCGTCCGGATTGGCATCTCCCCCACCTCTCCCCTTTCTCCTYCTGCTTCGCCATCTTCCATCTTTCGAGGGTGACAACTGACAAGACATTCAAGTTCTAGGGGCTGTGTGTGATATCCTACTCTTTTCTTTGATACATACCAAACCCGATCTGTTTCGAAGGATCGGAGAGCTTCCWATGGGGGACACGGGCGTYCCGAAGGCGCGAGTGGCGTTCATTCTGGTGGACGGGTTGGGCGATGTGGCCATTCCCTCCTTGGGGTTCCAGTCGCCCGTGGAGGTCGCCAAGACTCCGAATCTGGATGCGCTCGCGAGTGGGGGCGTCAGCGGGTTGATGGACCCCGTGGAGCCCGGGCTCGGGTGTGGGAGCGACACGGCGCATTTGTCGTTGCTGGGTTACAACCCCCGCATCTACTACCGAGGACGAGGAGCGTTTGAGTCGCTCGGCGCGGGATTGGCGATGGTCCCGGGCGATATCGCATTCAAGGTGATCGCTCATTTCCAATGGRATCGAAGTTAGGGATTGTCGAAGCATTTGACGAAAGTTCGAATCGGTGTCGAAGTTAGGGTTTCGAATTTGTCAAGGCGTTTCTGGAAGTTCCGACTGGTGTGGAATTCAGTAGGGTTTCGAAATGTTAAAGCATTTGTCGGACTTTCGAATGGTGTCGAATTTAGGGTTTCGAATTTGTGTTAAAGCATTTGTCGAACTCTCGAATTGTTTCGAATTCTGGGTTTCGAATGTGTGGATGCATTTGTCGAACGTTTGAGTTTCGAATTTGACAAAGCGAATTTAGGGCMTGCGAATTTGTCGAAGTATTTGAACTTTCGAGCTCATGTTGTTTGGGGTGGCTTATTTTGGGCAGAGTAACTTTGCAACCATCGACGAGGAATCAGGAGTGGTGACCAGTCGTCGAGCCGATCGTCATTTCGAGGAGCCTGGGCCGATTCTCTGCGCTGCTCTCAACGGTCTCAAGTTGCCGTCGTTTCCGCAGTACAAAGTGTCTGTGCGGTACGCAATATAGTTTTTTTACCTTTCTTTTCGTTTCGGGACACTTGTCTGCATTGTCTCTTGTTCTTTTAGGGTTTCAAACCACTTCTAGAGTTTCTAACCCTTTGAGTATCTTGAGCACAACATGCTTCTCACCAGTCTGTACGCACCTGCCGAACGGGGCAGGCCGTTGAGTTGCAGTAGTGTAACCTATCTTACGAATTTGCAATCGTGTACGCCATGTGAAGGTTTTATCTAGCTAGGGATTATTGAACGTATAGAATCGTTTTTTTTCCTTGATTTTTTGGAATGTTGCTACATCGTAGCATTCTAGAGAACATATTGTTCGGTCCCTCTCAACTGGCATGAAAAGAATCCCTAGGCTCACCTTGTTTCGCAAATATCAGCTGAATCGGAACAAGAGAGAGCTCTTCAAAGTCAGTGAGCCATATTTGAGAGGTTTGGGTTTAGGGTGATTTTCTATGATTGGGGGGCGTCTTTGCTCTCGAGAGTCCTTAGTTGGGATTGTTCTCAAAAGGTGCCGTAACACCACGACTCAAGAACGAGGGGTATGATGTGTCCCCAGGTATGCAACGGAGCACCGGTGTGGGGTGGTTGTGAGTGGGCCTGGCCTGAGTGGCAACATCTCAGGATCCGACCCGTTGAAGGACCATCGTTTGTTGCTCAAAGTGAAGCCACTGGACGGCACCGAGGMKGCTGCGCACACGGCGAACGTTGTGAACGAGCTTTCGGATGTCATTCGCGGGATCCTGCGGTCACACCCTCTCAACGCGGAGCGCAAGAAACAGGGCAAGGCCATCGCCAATGTTGTACTGCTGCGAGGCTGCGGTATTCGGATTGATGTATGTTATCAACCCTTCACTCTACACCCTAAGCCCCAATCCCCCGGTTTGGCGCTTCCTTATCCTTTGTGATTGATGTGTGTTATCAAACCCTAACTTCTCCAATCCCTCAATCTGGCTCTTTCATAACATTTGTGAAAACTTACCTTCTCCACTATAGATGGCTTCCCAAAGTAAGACTCAAGTGTCTAACATATTCACTGTAGACCACATGCATGGCGTTTAGTGAGTGGCCAGATTAAGGTTGTGCGCAARAAAAGAAYCTGTTCTCTTTTTTCAAGGGCGTTGAGGGAGCTTCTCAAGAATGTTATGTCCGCCACAGTAGTTGATATCAGGACTTAGAACTTGCTGTTGGTTTYTGGGTTAGGTGCCAACGTTTATGGAGGTGCAAGGTCTGCGACCATGCATGGTGGCTCCGACGAAGATCATTGCAGGACTAGGATTATCCCTGGGCATCGACATCCTAGACGCACCAGGGACWACTGGCGACTATCGAACCCTTCTCACCAACAAGGCAGTTGCAATTGCCAAAGCTTTGGCGGCTCCCTTGACTCCTCCGCCCAACGTGTTTGTTCCTGGGCAGGAAGAAGGGAAACCGGGATATGCCGAAGGTTATGACTTTGGATTTCTCCATGTCAAGGTACAACTTTAATCCAGATTCTGATTATTGACTGCTCTGCAATCCTTGCAGTGACTTGCATTCTCATGTCCAAAGCCAARTTGTCAGCTCAATGTCTATTTTGGCGTATTTTTTGCGGTCTCCAACCACTCATTTGCTGGAATTTATCTCTTTCGCTCCGCCAAAGGTGTTTAAGTGCCGAAATAGGAGAACTAACGGGATTCATTGTTTCATCAATCTGGATGGTCACTTCATAACATTTTTTAGGCCACCTTGGAATCCCTGTTACACCTTGGAATCGCCCATGATACCCTAAATCTTGTGTATCCATGATGCCCATTCTCCCTTTCGTACATAAAGATGCAATGAGGGGAAGCTAGAGGAAGCTCGAGGAATGTAAGAAAAGAAATGATGTAATATATTGCAAACATAGCTGCAAATTGTTGCAACTGAGTGGTTGTAAAACCAAGCAGGAACAACACTTTGTCAGTGCAATATGTACCGCATTACAAATAGAAAAGAATGCTTGAGTGGCTAAAGAATAGGTTGTGTCAAATTGGGTACAGTGTAACTCTTCTTTCCTCAAAGTGCTAGCCTCTCTTCTGGAATGCATTTTTGAAATCGCCTTCTTTAGAGGCCAGCTGAGACACTTCCTCTGCTGTTACGCGCATGTAGTATCTTACCGTCTGTACAAAGAAAGGGTGCAGTAGTACTTCAATGGATAAAGAATGCTCTGTCAGTGTGGCTTGTCTTCTAAAGTTTGTACGGTTCTGCTGAATTAATATGGATTACGGGTATTACATTCCTGAAGACATGTAATATGGTGAGTGCAGGCGATTGACGACTGTGGACACGACAAGGCAATGAAGCTGAAAGTGAAGGCATTTGAGGCGGTGGACACCATGGTAGCCCAATTGGCACGCCTGCTGTGGGAGGCCGAGAAACAAACCGGAACGCCCTACAGCATTTGCATAACTGGAGACCATTCCACGCCTGTCGAATACGGAGACCACAGCTATGAGCCTGTCCCCTTCACCATTTGCCATGTGCGAGAGTTTGTGAAAGCCAAAGGGGGAGAGGAGGTTGTACTTGCAACAGACCTCGCCCCGTTTCCTCTCCCTGTCCATGACGCCGAGAACCTCCCCATTGATATTGACGCGAGCCCCAAGCCTTCGAAAGCTGTTGCAGGTGACTCAGTGTCCAGGTTTGGAGAGATTGCTGCTGCACGCGGTTGCCTTGGCCGGTTTACAGGGAGTGAGATGATGGGAGTCATCAAGCACTACATAGCTATGAATGCCGCAGTTTCTGTTTGAGGGGCTCCTTGGAAACCAGCCARTCTGATAYTGCATCAATCTGATATTWGTCAAGTGATCGGGTGCCACCACGGAAACTCCGCCCTGATTTGATTTGAATCKTGCTTCATCCATTGTCGTCGCCACTGGGTTGAAGGAAAGCATTAAGTCTGCGACGACACTGTCCTCTCAGGGCAACCAATTCTCAAGYGGCTGGACATGGCTAGTCTGTCCAAGAAACTAAGGCCCAACAATTGGGCGCACTCAGGTGGAATGTGATATTTGGCATTTCTGGTGTCCCTTGGAGGAKCCTTTTTTACGTCTTCCACTCTCATATAGTACTCCAAATAGATTTGATTTGTATTAGAAAATCTTGATGTTGAAACAGGTTCTGAAACGTTGCTGAAGTTGTGTTTCCTCCTTGGTGACCACTTGTGCTAATGTGGCTTAATTTTTACCAGGAGGGGGAAATGCAGCCCATGTGAGGGCTGCTGCGTTTTATTATAAAGGTTCCTGTTCCTTTACTAGATTATATATAAACCCAACTCCTTAATTATGGTCATGGCTATGATCTTCAATTGCTTGCAATGTTTGTAATCCTTCAAATTTGGAGCAGAAGGTTGAACCTAAATGAGCAAGAAATTGTGAAATTGTGAAAATGATAAACTGCCATGGTTGTAATCTTCAATCGCTTGTTGTGACCTCGTTTTCTGAACTACGAGGCATGTGATAACTGCTTGGAAGCGCACGACATTACCTTTCTAACAAGCTATCACTCACAAAACTTGGGTGCCAAGGAGTAGCACACATGGTGGTACGACCATATAGGCAGTTGGAATTTGGGGTTCACATGGAGGGGTATTTGCATTCCTCCACTGTCCTCTTTGAGGATAAGGTTTGTTAGCACAGAACATGCTGTGCTAATGGGCTTAAGCATCACTTATGACAAGAAAATAAGGATATTGAAGCAGGAATGTTTGCAGGACGTGTCATTTTGCACTAACACAGTTTAATGTAATGGTTAGCCCAGTGACACGAAGTTCTCAATCCAACCCGACGATGTTTTGCATTTTCAGGAAAAAAATATCTTCGTGCGCTACTGATATTGGATTATTCTTGGGTCTCTGATACTACTCCGTATTACCTGAACTTGCAGGCTAAAATTTATGCAATTTCGATCCAGTGCGGTTGCCAGTGTACTACCGACCCACTTTGTGACGCACCACAGTAATATGACAAGCACCAACAAATTTTTTCACTTCTCAAGAAATAGAGTTGGWTTTTTTAAGTGATTTCAGTCCTCAGACTTGCTCTGGTCATGGTTRTGCATAGATATACGGTACTCRGGATCCCTCTCGAGAATGATGGCAGAAGCACCGCCGCCGCCATTGCAGATTGAAGCAGCTCCAATCTTGAGATTCTTTAAAGCTAATGCCGTGAGAAGAGATATGATGATTCGAGTACCCGATGACCCAATTGGATGGCCAATTGATACAGCACCACCATGAATATTYACTTGATCCGGATTCAAGTCCAGCAACTGCTGATTGGCTAAAGTCACCACCTGCGTTAATTGAACAAAAAACGAACGTTTCAGTCTTTGTCTGCAAGTGTCGACGACAATTGATGATACATTGCACTCCTGATCCCTATCGCAAGTCAGTCACCTAGTTCAGTAAGGAGAGATTCAAAGACACATTGCATACTGACGAATCTACACAATCAAGGGTATTAAACGACTTGCCGAAAATGCTTCATTGATCTCATACAAATCCACGTCCTCCTTGCTCAAACCTGCATTCTCCAATGCTTTGGGAATCGCCAGAGCTGGTGATGTAGGGAACTTTTCAGGCTCCTGTCAAGGTACAAGACAGATGATGAATGGCTCAAACGAAACTTAGGCACATGTTGAAGCAACCAGCTTCAGATAGCAAGCTAACAGTTTAAACCAATCTTGTGCAACTACGGGTGAAATAATAGGCTTAGAATAATTCATTTCATCAATTTAGAATTTGAGTTAACAATTTCATATCTTTGTAGTATCCACCCCAAAGAGGTAGCTTGAAACCTTGTCATCTCAAATATTTTAAGCGTGCAGCATAGGAAACATAAGAACTGAGAGCAAACATTGGATGTCAACTTCCTACCTGGGCAGCATCTCCGAAGCCTCGAATCCGCCCAAGAATTTTAAGGTTATGTTCATCTGCAAATGTTGCAGATGTAAGAAGCAAAACGGATGCACCRTCACTGATGCTGGATGAGTTGCCTGCCGTAATCGTACCGTCTTCCTTGAAAACGGGTCGCAGCTTCTTCAGTTTCTCTGGATCAAACTACGACGTGGCAGAACTATAAATGAACGCACATTATTATACTTCTGAAGGACCATAAAAAGTCTATTGCAATCACCATAGTCGATAGAGGTATTATGAAAAAGCATACAGATAATTCTGTAGCAATTACTCACATTTCAAGGCTATGCAGGATCTAGCTTGCCTGAAGTACATACCATGACATATTCTTGAGTATTTGTGGCCCAGCATACTACATAAGCAACAAATAAGTCAGAAAATGACAACATACTAATACCCTGATCAAGAGTCAAAATCCAACCTTGAGACACTCCTCGTCATGGCTTATAGTAACAGGTTTCTTGCCTCCAATAGTGACTGGAACAATTTCTCCTTTCGTGACTCCTAGTGCTTGGGCAGCAGTTGACCGCTCGTAGCTTGCAATTGCATTTTCATCCTATCAATTTACAATGCAACCAACCGCATTTGAGACAATTATTCAGCATAGGCTCTCAATAAAAGAATGTACAGTCCATATCATCAAGAGCGCTAGGTTCTCTGTAAACCCTCAACCACCACTTCTACTGGACTATCTTAATAATGGAACGCAAACATTAAAATTTCTCAGTAGTCTAACTACTGCATATGTACTTGCCCCCGATTTTTTCCATAACGTCATTCTTTAACTTAACTAGAACAACTACTTGTGATTAGTGAAAACCCTAGAAGAGAAATATCAAAACCAAATCACGTCCATCCAAGGTTTTCGTTAAGCAACACCTAGTAGAAATGGAACTGTCWAACAAAAGAGCTTTAATACTCTCGAGTTAATACTTCCACGTGGTCCCAGAACGCCCATAAAATGGAAGAGGTAGTCATCTATCTATATACCTGTGCCTCGCGAGAAATGCTGAGTTCGTCTGCGCAAAACTCTGCACAGCTACCCATAGATAWGTCTTTATATGGATCCCAAAGACCATCGACGATCATGGAATCTCTCAGCTGAACATGACCTATCGTCTTGGGAGAGATATTCCGCTGTAAAATGAAGGGTGCCTTGGACATGCTTTCCATTCCCCCAGCAACCACCACCTGATTGATTCCAAGTATTATGCTTTGAGCCCCCAACATCACAGCTGCATAAATACATTCCGAGAGCTTGACTGTTAGCTTCGTAAGAGAATTTAACAAAACAAATCTATGCGACTAGAAAAAGTTGAATCAAGCAGTATTAGCTCGTTAGACGTACAAATACAATGACAATTCGTATCCTAACAAGGAGAGGCCTAGATAAGGTGTTGCTARCTTGCGACAACAGAAGATGTTTTGCTCACATTTTTACACTTCAAATGAGACTTAGTTTTGCATCCCAGAAAATTTTCAAAAAACAATCCAGCTTGAATGTATGTCACACATTCAAAAGACATTCACGAGCTCCATCCTGACGTACCCTTCATGCCGGAGGCACAGACTTTGTTCACAGTAGTGCATATGGTTGCTGGTAGTAATCCCGCCTTCTGAAATACCATTACACATGGACGACAGAGAGGAGGTTTTGATCAATTCATCGAACTCTTCTTTAACTACATTCTGATTGCCAACGGTTTAGGGTTAAGTCGCGTTTTTTCCATATTGACTCCAATCTAACAAGAAAACTTTCGTTGACATCAAACGCTCCGTAAGCAAACAAGTGATACACTCTTTCGATTCTTCAATTCAATTCTTATACAATACGTACAATTTATAAAGAACTCACCAAGGCGGCTTGGCGAGCCGGAGCTTGACCAACTCCTGAACTCAAAACGTTACCCATGAACACCTCGTTGACATGCTCTGCAGACAACTTGACAGAGTCTAATGCACCTGTACATCAATGCCAGTAAATTTCTCCAAATCACTCGAAAATTAATTAATTCTCAACAAAATCTAGCTAGTTCTACACGGACCACGTTTCGACGTACATCTAGCTAATATCCAAATACCATGAGAAATAGAATCTCTAATTACATAAATCACACACATTCTAAAGTTTGATGTACATGATCCATGTCCTCGAAGGCACGTGCTCTAAGTTCTCTGGGCAAAACATAAGTACTGTCACCAATCTAATACCCGCAATCACCTAACTCGATTTCAAAAGCTCCATCATTCTCCATTCTTGTTCCTATCGATCGCCATGAAAGAAAAAATTGAATTATTCAAAGAAGTATCAATCAATAAGAGCAACAAATTGTGGAACCTCGAATTGCAATTGATCCAAGCTCGGGCGCCGAGAGTGAAGCAAGCGCGCCTTGGAACGATCCCACCGGTGTCCGCTTCGCTGCGACTATCACGACCTCGGGAAAGGCAAGCGAACCGGCGGTGTTTGCAAGGCCTCGTCTTAAACCAGACCTCCTTCTCACTTGTTTCCATAGTGTTCCTACCTTCATCGCCATCACCACACCAGTTGCGCCCTTCTAGCTGAACTAATATCTTTAATCACGCACAACAGAGTGTCGAATTTGACAGAGCGCAGTTTCTGTCTGATTCAAACCGAATCGATCAAGGTTTCGAAAACTGACAAGCGAAGCGAAGGGAGAAAGAATTGAGCTGTGAGAATATGAGATCCAATTTGATTATGGAGAAATTAGGGGAAGCATTACAAGGGCCGATGGCGATGGCGATGGCGAGGACCTCATGAAGAAACTCGGCATTGCGGGAAGACGGCAAGGAGGTTGGCCACGGCACCACGGGGGTGACGACGGTGACGTGGAAGTGTGGGGTGCTTAGGTGGCAAGAGGTGTACTGACGAATAGGATTGCGCGTACACTTCAATTAGAACTTTTTTTTCCAATTAAGTTCTCAAATGTAGGGGAGGCAACCCATTTCCGATCACCTCCCCATTTCCAATCAATAGACTGTTGTCTTTCCATGAAGTTATGGCGCAGTCCATAGAGTAGTTGTGGCTCATTAAGATTGGTTGCAAGGACCTCAATATTGCAATYAGCCCTTGGTYRATTYTGCAAWTAGCCTATGGTYAKAAATAGAAAGGACTATATCACCATTATAGGTTGAAGAGAATCTTCCACTAAAAAATTACTAGTAATTTMATTTTATGTAATAAAATTTTGGAAAAATATGCAATCCTTTCAAACTCTATTGTTGTACATGGGAAAAATTCCACATTCAAAAAACTTGCGTTTCAAATATGCACAATTGCTTATTTGATTGGAAATGGGTTGCCTCCCCTACACCACCAATACAATTTTGACTACAATGGGGTGATTTACTTAGAACCTTGTCTGTCAGTGGAACTTATAAAACTCCCGTTCAACAGGTGTTTAGAACTTGACATTGTCCAATCATAAGTGCACAACTCATCACATTTTTTTAAGATATATTAGAATGTGATTGGGAGAGAGTGCTTTGAATGCTACTGGCAATGGTYATGGGCCSATCATTCCTCCCAAGATTCCAGGGTTCAGTTACAAGCCCTATGAGGCTATGACTAACTCCGTAATGCCCAAACCCATAATATCAGTTTGAAGACCTTCTCTTCAAGCTACACTAAATAGTGAAATTAGGTTGCCTTCACAATTAGGTTGCCTTCTTCCAAGAAAATGACTATAAAAGCCATCAAAGTCAACAATATTTCTACAAATACTTCTATTTGTGCACATGGAAGTTCATGAGTTCCAAATACATCAATTACTAATTTAAAAGTAGGATATTTTTGTACATTAGCAATAAATATTTATATAATGTGGCATGTCAAGAAATTAGTGAGGGGCAACCTAATTTCACTATTCAGTGTAGATTATGGACTAAGGTAGGAGGTCCGTAAAGCAATCATCTAAGCGCTGAAATTGCATTTGGGGGAGGCAAAACATTTTGAAATATTTTTCAGTAAATTTTCTTTGAAAGACAAGCGGAAATGGCATCTAACCCAAGTTGTTTCATAGTTTTTGGAGCTTTGTGGAATTAGTTATGAAATTTTGAAGTTGAAATGCCATAAGATTTTAAAAGCAACCACCTCCTCGAATGTACTCAGTTTGTTCATTTTGGTACATTGAAGAAAGTAAATTGCACCTCTATGTCATGTTCAGTTCAAAATGCCCAATCGGAGTTCGAGCCTCCTCCCTTAGATAGTGTTTGAGCTAACAAGTAGCGATGAGTAGCAATGAATAGTGATCCACACATGTGGCTTTGGGCGGGGAGCCGAATCCTGAGGATGAAATAGTTTCCTAGTGAGGTCTCAGCGAGGTGGCAAGTCACTACTAGAATAAGGGGGGGTTAGCAACGTTTTTTGCGCTTCTAGGAATAAAGCAATGTTTCCCTCAACAAAAACAACGTTTGGCCAAAGTCAATTTTTTGAGCAATGTCTAAGCAATGTCTAAGCAACATTTAGTATGAGAACGCCCAAGTACTAAGATCCCAATAAGTGCCCATCTTCATTCTTTGTTGAGGACATTATCCCATAAGCATTGTGCTTGGTGAGACTCCCATGAAGTATAATATGTTTGTCTCTCTCCAACAATTTTACAACACATAAAGTGTATGCTATATTATATGCTGTAATATATTGTATAATACATATAGTATTATATAAATATTGTATACAATGTAATATAAATACTATATACAACATAGTATACATACTATATACAATATATTGATGTTTCATTGGTCCAGAATATTATAAACATCTAAATTGACAAATTATTGGGAACAAATGTTTTCAGAAAAGAGAACTCAAGTTCACTTGTTCCCATATATGTAGCAAACATTGCAAAAAAGCAAGTACCAAAACGTTGCTTCACTTGAACATATCTAGTCAAGCTTAAAACAATGTTTAGAGGTCCCTCCAAGATTACTTTTCTAGTGTACTAAGCAATGTCTTTCGTGAAGCGTAGGATAGCAAATTGTAGTTGTGAGTAGGTATTGAAGGTGAAATTTGAGCATGAACAGTTCCGTGAACAGTGACAGCTCCAAGTGGGGCTAGAATTGGCTCTTTATTTTCAGAGGTTTTGCAAGAAGTCAGGCGGAGCGGCTCTTGGCACCGAGTTTCATCTGGAGAAGTGGCTTCAGACGGCTCCAAAAACACATATTCAAGAGTCTATACTAAAACTAGTAAATAGTGTTGGTTGATGATTAGTGTTGTTCCATGTTTTTCACCCCCAACACTATTTTCCAACTTATGTGTAAATAATGTTGGGGCACTTAATTCCCGCCGTCAAATTCTAGCCCTTCCTTGGAAACCTCGATTTTTTGCCTCTTGCCATCAAGCTTTGGCCTTTCCCTGGAAAACTTTGTTATTGCCTTGCTTCTTTTCCAATGACCACCTTCAAAAGCTTGTGGAGGGAGTGGAGAGCTCTCCAATCTCTCCTTCTCCATTCACCAACGGGGGGAGAGGGGGTATATTCCGTGGTTCACCGATTCCTACCTCTCACGATTCTTGCCTTGAATTTAAACGCTCCCGGTTTATTGCCAATAACTTTTTCTTGAGGTATGCGATTGAACATTGGATGACACCATTGGATTTGTCTTTCTCTCCAACATTTCCTCTAAAAAATTGAGTTTCTTTTTTGGTCGCCATTTTTTTTACAACCACATTTTTAATTTTTTTTGTAGCCCGGCTATGGAGCGCCCCCCGCCCCGCTTGCTGCAATTCCTGCCAATTCCTGCCAATTCCTGCCAATGCCAAATTTTAGTATAGAGCTAACATTGCGAATCACAATTAGTTTCAGTGTTGACGATTAATGTTGCCAACACTATTTACCAATTTTATGGTAGTGAGTGGGTTACAGCCTTGTCCCTGGATGGAAACTCATGTAACTATTGCCTTCATGGATGAATATTGTGTGGTTAGGAACGAGTCGCGACCTAGTATCCAGCTCGTGGATGAAACACCGTCGAGCAGACAAATGCACCCAACCAGTCAGAGCTGGTTCCGAACATGACCGCATTTGCGATGATCCCAGCTCCCCGGGTGTTCCTACTCTCAAATCCCAGGTTCCCCAGTCCCTCCCTCCGTCGCATTGACTTCGTCTCCCATCACTGTTGCTTTCACTTGGCTAGCTTGTCCGCAGCCATCTAGCTAGCTAATAATGCAGCTCCCGAATTAGCCGAAACCTCCATCATTGACCTCCACCCCGGCCGGCTGGCCGCACCGATCGATCCCCCACCTCCGTCATCCGTGTCCAAGCAATGCCTGCCTGCCTGCACACACATCGTCGATCATCATCACAACAGTAACAATTCCTAAAGTTTCGAAGTGTGTCAATAACAATTCTCTGTCAGCCAGTCAAGCACTCAAGCCACAGCTAGTAGTTTGGATCCCGGAATCCATAAGCTAGCTTATTCTTACGACCAAGTTTGCTTCCCCTAAGTTGATGGACCATTACACTGTATTCGCACTGCCAGATGAGATCCACAGTCCAACACAGATACCGGTAGTCCGACGTTGTAGGACTGTCGGAGTAACGTTAACGGAAGAGGAGCTAGCTCTTTCCATTTCTGGCGTGTGGGTGTGCTTGTTTGGCAGCTGCTGCGAGGATTGAAGATCGATTCGTCACCATGGTATGAATCTAGTGATTTGGAGACAGTTCTAGCTAAAGTTTGCGTAGATCGAGAAGTTTGCGTGGCTGGCAGTCGAGAGGAGAGTGGCTGATCGAGCTAGTGAGTGTCGAGCTAGAGGAGCTTGTGTCGATCGGCTTTGCTTTCGATTTTGCGGTCACGCGTTTTGTATGCTTTGGATTTGGAGTACGTTTGGGGAGTGTTGGAATCACGGTGGATCTTGAAGGTCTGATTTGAGAAGTGCGAGTGATGCGGTGGAACCTTGTGGGGCTTGAGCGGCATTGATTCTTGTTAAGTCGTTAGTAGCTGTGAGTATGTTTGAACTATGGTCGTTTGATTTGGGTTGTTCAAAACTAGAACTTGTTACGGTTATTGATTGGTGATATTTGTAACAATTTGTATCTGCTGAAATCCTTTATTGCATTTATCCACTGCAAAGTGCTAGCTGTTCTTCAAACTCACAAATGACCCGTGCGGCCGGAGCTTTACAGCTCTGTGACTTCTGTTCTGGCACGGGTATGGACTTTGTCGCTAGCATCGTAAAAATTGCACTGCAATGGACTAGTAAACCTGGAGTTTTGAGAAAGTTATTGAACATATATAATGCCAAGTTGCTTCATATCTTGCCTTGCATTTCTTGATTGATCAATGGGATCCAAATATCCAATTGAGGAGAAATCTAGGTTTTAAGAACTGTACATCCTTGTTCTGACGAGCGAAAGAGACGTTTGCCTCCACCGCAGACTTGGCATTATGAGTCTCCAATAAGAACCAACCCACTGATTGATTATTGACACCAACGCAATCAAGGATTTGGCATTCCCCGTGCTTCATTCACACCGTACGTGTATCACTTCGTGACAGGTCTCATCGATGGTGATCCTCAAGAGGCATCTGATTAAGGAAAGCTGGCTGGAGATTCCCACCATCGCATGAGCGAGCTTTCGTAATTAATTCGTGGAAGCAGCAATGGGGAAGGGCGATCATGTGCAGATGAGTATCAGCGTGGATGAGAAGGARCCCAAGGTCCATGGCTCCGACTTCCGAAGCATGGCCAGGCACCGGAGATGCGTTTATGTCGCATTGTTCGTTGCTCTTCTCCCGTTTGCAATCACGCGGTCTTACTTGTACTGCACGAACTCGGATGCGCCGTCAGGGTTCTTCGAAAGGCAGCCTGCGCCTGCTGGCCATGGGGTATGTCCAGCTCTTCCTCTTCCTTTTCGCATCCCTCTTGTCTTTGTTTTGAACAGTGTATTTTGTAAATGCAGGGGATACTATTTGCAAGCATTTGTGTGCGTTCTTTGGGTGAAAGCACACTCCTATAYATAAACCAATACGTATTGAGTGTGCTTTCACTTGATAGAGCTCACTGGAGAGGCCGCTTTGGGTACTACAAGAGCCAAACTGTCGATATCAAATTATAGTTTTTGCACTGGATGTATCCGATGATTTCTTCTTGCAATCATTCAAAGTGGGAGATTGTGGACCACTGTTGACGTGGAAGTAGACAACCCCATTTCAATTCCAAGATCAGTGACCATAGGTTAGGTTTTGCAAAGTCATGCTTACACTCTACTTACTAATGGAAACATCGATTTCGTGAAATTGGAGAAAGTCTCGAACGACTTTGGCACTTTTCAGGAGCGCGACCTGGAATGTAAATCTAACCTATTCCTAGTTTTCAAAGCGTTGTGCAGATGAATGTCCCAATTTTAGCACCAATTTATCGAGATTGACAATGTGAAGGCTAACCAAGTGTTGATTGGAAGAGATGATTGAGTTCCTGTCGGTAAAAGAGGCTCAGTATAGTTGAGGGCATCTTCCACCATAGCTCAGTTTTTCTGAACGATTTTGGTTTTGCATTACAGAAGGTTACCCCACATGAGGTTGTTATCACTTCCCCCAGCAGCACCACAACTGACAAGGACGAAACTTCGCAATTAGGAAGCAGAAGCGATGATCCGGAACTTGAAACAGCCATGCCTGGCAACTTGACATCGACAGCAGGTGACGAAGACGAAGAGGAGGAAAAAGCCGAGCCAAAGGAGGAGCTAAACAGTTCAACAGTAACTATTCCCAGTTCTCTGAACACTACATCAAATGGCTCATTATCGATTGACACAGGAATTGAAAAGAATGCATCAAGCTCCAGCTATTTGGAGAGCTTGAGAGGCACGACACAAAACGCCACAGAAGGAACCGGAGAAGCAAGTGGGCCAGAGATAGTGATGGAGAACATAACGGCACCATCTCCAGCCAAAAATGCATCACAATTGCTCGCTATGGAAGGTTTAAAAATCGCTGCCTTTTCCTTCTTTATTTCTGCAGAAACAACTGTTGGCTAGTCGGTGTAGGGTTTCGTCCATTCACAAGAGGAAGTCCAAAGAATCCCTAAACAAAATCACCTCGTGAAACTCTGGAATTTSTGTAAAGACCCAAAGTCCAAAGACCCAATCCCGAATTCAAAGGAGGCTCTTCAAAGATCTTCAAACCTCTCTGAGCACAACGACTAGTACGATTTGTGATGAATCCTAAACAACCCATTTCTAAAACCGACCTCCTATCTCGACTCATGAGAGCTTAGGGTTGATAATTTAGTACACTTTGAAATTTCATAGTTTATGAAYGCGGTGTCTTAAAATCCATGCTAAGAGATTCTTTCAAGAATTCTCTTTCAATGTTCAACAAGATCTAACAAAAACCTAAAGAGTGTTTAATAACAGGAACCATGCTTTAATACTCATCCATTTAGTTTCCTTATTCAGACTCATGACGTTGTTAAGTTTGTTGAAGTGCAGGAGAGTGTAAGCTAGAGAAAGGGAAGTGGGTTCCTGATTCTACACCCCCACTGTACAACAGCAGCACTTGCAAGTACATCCAACATCACCAGAACTGCCACAAGAATGGACGGCCTGATGATGATTATCTGTACTGGAAGTGGAAACCTGACGGTCCTTGTGATGTCCCAAGAATGGACCCTGCCGCGTTTTTGGTGGCCATGCGCAACCGGTCTGTCGTCTTTGCTGGGGACTCCATCGCCCGTAACCAATTCCAATCCCTTCTCTGTATTCTTTCACAGGTATGTATGTGCTTTCTGCCTTTTCAAACATCTGGAAGTGCAATTCTTCGGAGATCACACGTGTTAAACAAGGAAAATGGGATCCTAAAATCTTGTCATTTCATGAAAAAAACGTCTTTCTTCCGTTGAATATTTGATAGCTTCTCAAAGAGGAAAYGGAAATGGAAATGGACTTGGACTTGATAACCTTCGAAAGCGGGGAGGCTTGTGGAGAAGAAGGTTGTAGGACATAATGCCAAGTTGTACCTTGAATCAAACAATCGTGTACTTTCCTGTTCATTAGAACATCTGCACTAAATGGTTAGAAATTGCTTTCTGGACATAGATCTAGCATGCTTCTCTTGTTTGCAAACTCAGTGGTTTTCTCAGAATCTAGCCAGAAAAAATGTACTCAAAATGTAGCTGGAAAATATTTTCTAAATCAAGCTGTTAATGAACTGGATACCCAATTTCTGTCTTTTTTCTGCATTTTCTTTTCTTTTTTCCTTTTTTGAAACATACGACCTACGAGGGTTGCAACGATACAAACAAACAATGAAGGTCGTTGGAAGACTGACACGACACAACCATGGCATCTTTGTAAGGAGAGAAGAAGAGGAACACGAACAAGACCACCATGAGAACATGTCACCATGGGGAATTGAACCGGCAACCTCGTGGATGCACTCACTAGTTCCTACCACTTGAGCCATCACCTAAGGTAGTTTAGGATCATTTTGGACCATCTCTTTTGTTTTCTCGTTACACTTAGATGAAAGCAATTTCCTGTTGCAAATTTTCCAAATTGATTTTGAGTAGCATGCTGCTTCGGTACTATCGTAAACGAGATTATCAAAGGAGAGCATCAGCTCAATATGATAGCTGCAGTGCATCTTTTTCAAGGAGCCGTAGTTATGGAAGTGAGGCTTTTCATTTTTTAGGCATTGTGGCTGTGCACGTCGTTAGCCGAACTGGAATTGGAAGCGATATGTTTTTCTTCCACATATTATGCTTGCATATTGTTTTCCATTCCATTGAAAGACTCTACACTAAATAGTGAAATTAGGTTGCCTTTACAATTAGGTTGCCTCCCCCCAAGAAAGTTACTCTACAAGCCATCTAAGTCAATGAATATTTCTACAAATACTTCCATTTGTACACATGGAGATTCATGAGTTCCAATTACACCAATAACTAATTCAAAAGTAGTGCATTTGTTTACAGGACCAATAAATATTTATATATTGTGGAATGTCAAGAAATTAGTGAGGGGCAACCTAATTTCACTATTTAGTGTAGATCTCTCCATGGTTTAGGACCAGTTGACCACTTTTGGGTTGATATTGACACTTTTCATTGATAGCCAAAGGTTTAGAATGAATTTGGATACGGATAAAAGGGGACTGGTGTGGGGAATTGTAAATCAAATGCATTGGGACAAGAACCAGGACAATCTGTGCTAGCATGTGGTTTAGGGATTGAAAAAATTAATGAAATTTGGGCTGAAAATATAAAAGTCTTCAAATAAGGGAGCCTTGAATTGCCACAAAATTTACTGTGGAGGCCCAATCAAACATGTCAATCCATTGGCATGGTCAAATCTCCGGAAAGCATCACGATTTGATATTTTGTTCGATGTTTAGTTAGAAACTAGAGAATGTCTTGCCCGCCCTCCAAATCAACCACCGTCCTTAATGGGTTAAATGAATGTCCTACAGCATTGTTTGTTGTTAATGCTTCTCACTTCTACTTCTACAGTGCAAGTGAGTCACTCACACTTTTGTTCTCACCTATGTCTTCAAGTCAAAGGAATCAAGAGACGGTGATAGTTAGGAATTTGCTCATTTCACTTGAGAGTCTTTTACACGTCACTAAAGCCATGCCCACAGTTTTTCCATTTGGAGATGTAGTGGACCTGCGCGGCTTCTCATTCAAAATGATCTAATGTTAGTAGCCAAGTCGGCCCTACATTTCGTCCTTTGTGACTTGTTCCACTCACCACATGTTTTATTGCTATTTTAGGGAATGAAAAGCGATTGGGTTCACAATAGAGTGTGCAAGCTTAAGCACAAGCAAACAAATTCCTCATGATTACCAACAATCTATTTCTCTATCTTGAATGTAGGTGTGAGCAAAGTCACTTCTACTATAAACTATGAACCCGAGGCATGATTGAGCCACATGTTGTTGAAACTTCATTCACACTAAAATTTTGACCATGTAACTTTTAATTCAATCAACTTTAGAAACATTCACTATAAGAAACCCGCGTTTTAGTTGATGTGGACAAATTTTATCAGACCAATTTTTGTGGACATCAAAGGGGACGTATCATGTTTTTATGTCATCAAAAACATTTAATGTAATATCAATGGTGACATAAAAACACAATACATCACCTTCAATGTCCACAAAAATCGGTCTGATAAAATTTGTCCACATCAACTAAAACGCGGGTTTTTTATAGTGATTTCAATCATTGAAAGTAATCTTTTTAATGACCAATTTGATGACATTGAGCTTAACAATATACAATTGTATAAACATATAAGCATAAATATGCAGAGATTCATAAACTAATTTCAAGTCGTAAGGTTAATTTTTCATCCAAGTTTTGAGCTCAAAGGGGCTTTAATCCTCCGTCTCCTTTTTATGCCTAAAAACAACTAATATGAACTTCAAGAGGAGATGTAATCATCATAACATATTTGAATAATTCCCTAAGAGAAAGAGTTCAAAGACTAATTGTATTTAAATCTTGAGCTCAATCATGTCAAGTGGTAGGTGTCATAATTAAGCAACACAAACAAGACAAGCATTGGGCCACTCTCAAAACACCATAGTGTTAGACTTCAATGGTCTTTTGGGTTTGTCATGTACAATTGGGTACAATAATCTTACAAATTTTGTTCCCATGGAGATTCATCAAAAAGTTCATGAATTTTAGGAAGGACTAGCTAGCATAATATAAAATGGGCAGATTTCCAAACCACAAATTTCCTTGGAATCATAGTGCAAAGAGCTTGGATATCATACAACAACTTTTGAGAGAAGTGACGGCAAGCTCATGGTATGAAGAAGTTAATTAGTTCATGGATTTTTCGCTAGATAAATTGAAACTTAGCCTGGAATGAAAAATTTAATTGATAGCAGCCGATTATCGGACCCAACTGCTGATTGTACTATTGTAAAGACCATAATTGTTTCATTTAATTTTTGTAGATGGTGAGCAAGTGTGTATTGCAGGTGAATGTGAGCAACCCTAATTTAAATGTTTTTTTTTTAAACCCCCTCCCTCCAAGCCAAAACTGAACTCCAATCCTACCCAACTGGAACCTTAGGCCTAACCGACCCCTATTTGTAATTTCCAAATGTATTGTCTATAACAAACAATATGGATTAACTATTGTATTTTCATATCCTTAGCATTTTCAATATCCATATTGTATATCTATACCAAATTGTATTTCATTACTTGTACCATATTGTATTTTTGATATGCATATCCGTATTATATTTCTGAAATTGGCTGAAATTCATATGTATGGCTGTATCTGAAATCTGAAAATTAATCTGAAATTCAGATCTACAGCAAGGGATGGGGGTGAGATTTTTTTTAAAACTCACAATAGACGTCTCTTGTTGTGTCTTGTGGATAGGAGGAGGCCAAACCATATGTGCTTGTAATCACACGAGATAGTAGTATGCAATTCAATGGCCCCTTAATCAAGTATCTATAATTGAGTAACTTGTTTTCTTCTTTCTAGCTAAGAAGAATGGTTGTGTTGTAATGCAAATTCTTTATCACTAATACAAATTTTTTAGATAAATATGAGACCATGAAATTAGGGTGTGCCCATTTAGGGAAGGTATCCTCCTTGACAATGAAGAGTGAAATTAGGTTGTCCCTCACTAATTTCTCAACATTTGACACTGCATAAATGTTCATTGTTATTCTGCAAGGATGCAATAATTTTCATCAACTCAGAACCACATGTATGGCATGGATTGGTGCACCAAATTGAAAGATTGTAATGTTTGATCAAGGTGTTAGCGTTTGAATTGACAAAACTCTACCCAAGTTCCTAACTGCATTCTTGATGTGATTATTTCTCCAAGATTCAATGTATTTAAGGCTCATCTCTTAGTAAAAACATCTAACACTAAAAACTCAAGATTTGCAATGAACACCCTCACACAACATCTTCAATAGAAAATTCATAAGCATTATTTTGAAAGTAGATTTTTCATGCTTAAAATGAGTTTTAAAGAATATTTGTCTTTAAAAATTCAAAAACAACACTATAATAAGAATTTATTTAACCATGTACCGGACACTAAATGTGCAGTGGATGACAAAGAATCCTTTCATGAATCCATACAAAACAAAAGGAAAATTGTCCATCCTTGGGATTTTGTGTAGAAACCTTTGAAGGAAAGTTTTACGTAGTAGTTTAACCCCTATAGTAAATGGTTTTTACTATGTTTTCACCAAAAATGCTCCAAAGCTTCCATTTCTAGTACAAGCACCATATTTTAGAAAAAAAACATTTTTGACACACGTAAACATAGAATCTTGTAGTACATTGGTTTGAAAAGATGTGGAAAAAAATTCAGAATTTTCCACCATGTAGATTGCAAGATATTAGCATTTGAATTGACAAAAATCATTTTTTTGGCCTTGCGAAAAAACGGGCAATTGCACTTCACAAGGTCACATTTGTGTCATTTTCCAAAATGGTGGTTACTCTTTGGATTCATTTTTCAAGGGAAGTTGGTTACATGCTTGAAAATTTTCAAATCATTTGGAATTGTACAACATATAGAAAAGAAAAGTAAGTAGAAAAAGGTAGAAAATGATCAAAATACGAAATTGTAAATTATTTACTTATTTATGGAATTGGAAAATGCCAATTCCTATGATTTAAATGTTGTAATAAATAGTTTACACCTACTGTTTTTATTAATTTCCAAAAAAATTATGAAATGAATTAAATAATGGATTTAAAACTTTCTTGTAGAGTAGAGATTCTATAACTACCCACAAACTACTTCAAACTAAAACTCCTCATAACTTTTGACTCAATGATCAAAGTAGAATGATTCAAAGCTTACCACTTAGATATAAATCTAGAGAACCAATTTCAATTTTTTATTTCAATAAATAATAATTTTAAAGAAGTTTCTTTTTTGCCCAAAATGCCTGCCGAGCAATGAAAACAACATATCATACAATGACTTTTGAACTATATAGTCAAAAGTTATGAAAATTGTTAGGCCATAAAGCTATTCCTTGGGCACATGTTTGTGAAAATTTCAAAGAAAAATGATAAAAATTTCATTCGCAGTAAAGCTGCCCGAAATCGCTATGTTGCCAAAAAAATGCCGTTTGCTCTAAAAGTTAACAAATTAAAATAATATATTTCAAATATAATGTAAAATAATATCCTTATATAAAGTAGTTGTTAGAAAAGCATAAGAATGACATCCTTTTGAAAGCAATTCTTATTAAAAGTAGAAAATCTATTATCCTTTACATGTTGTATAAAAAAAAATATCTTAAATACAATACCTATTAGAAAAAATATACAAGCAATATCCATTGTATGGATGGAATAGTACTAAAAACACTCTTTTATTTTGTACATTAAACTTTGGAATCTGTTTAAAAACAAAAACACTAAAATTTAATAACTGAATTGTTTCCGCTGAATAATACAAAAATTCAAAAAAATTCAAATGACAAACTATGTAAAAAATTCTTATGTATAATAAAAAAACTTCAATAATAATAAAATATGTTACATATTAACTAAATAAAACTCTTCATCATCTCCTGAAGTCCATGCATTTTTGAGTTTACCTTCTCCATGCCATCTTCACTAATCAATTTTCATAACCTGGAAACTAAATGACGACTGATTTGAATTGAACTACCCAATCTAGAGAAACCAATTGCACTTGCAGACTCAATAGTCTTATGAAAATTTTTCCTTCCCCTCCAGATGATTTCTATAATTCCATCATAATTGCTAAAATCTATGCGGGTTTTGTAAGTGGGTACAATAAAATCACCTTTAATACATTTAAAACCAAAATCTTTGTTCATTCTAGCTAAATTGCTTGTTTTCGAAACTATGGGAACCTAGATTCCAAAACAATAGTTGTTGAAATCTCTGCCCTTGTAAAACGAGTTAGAAAAATCTTCAAAAGTGTAAGTCAAATTACTCATGAAAGCACCTTTCATTTGCTCCAAATTTGTAAAGTTTGTTTGTTCACAATCTGGAACACCAGCTACTTGTGCTTCATGTGCTGCTTTGTAATCTTTCTAAATGCAATTTTTACAATTTTTCAGAACAAATTGTTGAACAAGGTGAAGTTTATTTTCTAGAACAATCTCACCATTGGGATTATTGTGTTTCAGTCCCATCTTAGAGCTACTAACCATTTAGTTCTTCTTTCAATCTTAGACTTACTTCTGCTTAACAATTTTTTAAAGATTGAAAATCAAGTGTGTGTTTTTTGAATTTTTTTTTCTAAAATTTCAACTCAATTCCTCAACATAAAATTTTTTAAATTGAAAGTCTGTAGTGAATTTTTATTTGAAAAATGACGGTCAAAGTCATCTGAAATTGCAAGCAAGTGTTCAAAAAAGCTTATTTTTTAAACTTTGAATGCTAATATCTTCCAATCTATACAGTCAAACTTCATAAAATGTTTGCTACATAATCTAAGACAAGTGAAGTACAAGATCCTAAGGTTAGATTTAGGAAAAATTATTTTTTTGTTTTCTTGGATGAATGCAACAAAATTGACAGTTTTAGTTGTTTTTGACAGAAAAATGGCCTTGGGACTTTACGGGTTAACCCACAAACAGCATTGAGGCCAATTTTTGGTCGATGGATGACAAAACATCTTTCTATGCATGATAGAAGTGCAACTATTCATCCTCGGAATTAGGGGTGGAAAGGAGACATTGTCTATAGTAGTTTGACTTCCAATGTGTGCTTTTGGATTTTCTTAAACAAATGATTCCAATGGTATCAAGGTGGATGATTTCCACAGTCACGAGCTCGTTGCTTAAGGATTAACCTTTAAACCTCACGTGGTAATCATGAATTCAGATACCGTGAGAATTATTGGTTTTAGAATTTTCAAAAGTAAGCATTAGAAGTCAAACTACTATAGAAGATCTTCCCTTTTCACACAAAATTCCGAGGATCAATATTGTTGTACATTTGTCCTACACATCGGGATCTAACACCTCCATTGTCTTAGTACTACTGCAGTACTATTCCAATGGTCTCACAATCCAACTTTGAAAGTTTACTACTATAGTATAGCATCAATACTGCAACAAATGTAATTTCAATGGGAACAATGCCTCCCATTGAAACAATATTGTTACAATACCGATGTTGTACTTCATCACTAAACTTTTAAAGTTGGACTGTGAGACCATTGAAACAATATTATTTCACCGGAGGGATACTTTCCTAATGCACAAATAGATGCTCTCTCATTCATCCACCAAAAAAATGGGCCTTGATGTCATTTAAGGGTCAAGAGCATCTCCACCAGGTGTTCCATATCCCTTTCTCTATTTGTTTTTGAGACCTCATGTACAGATTAGACCTGGCGAGTTCTCCAAATGAGGCTCGCGATACAAAATTGAGGCGCAACTTTTTGCGAGTTCTGTAAAATTCAGGGGTACAAAACTTGGAAAGCTTGATGCGGTGAAGGTCCTCTATTTGAGGTCCTCTCCCTAAGGATAGTGAACTCACTGGTGGGGTTGCTCTAGGTTAGTGTCCGGAAGGAGGTCCGTGTGTTTGCTATGCAGAAAAGTCAAAATTCTTGAGCATTGACTTATTAACAAATGAAGAATTTGTTGATTTGCACTTAACTTCAAAGTGAGTCTTCCATGGCCGAATCTCCGCAAWACTTGCAAGAAAAGGGGTAAATTTGCGCTTATTATTAGTTGTGTCTAAGTGAAGTTGCCACGAATTTTCTTGAGCTTCCTTCCTCGATGGACACACCCACCACCCACCCAAYAAATGGAGTGAGGAAATTAAACAATCAGAATGTTCACTTTTTCATTAATTTCTTGACACAGAACAGGAATCAGGTTTCCCTTTTTTCTTGGGCTTCACAGTTGCCTGAAAACGGAATGTGGATCCAGAAAAAAAAAAGGAACCAGATTTCTTGCTGATGATTGAGAAAAAGAAACTGAACCCTGGTTGCAATCACCGAGGCATTGGCTTTGCTTTCAAAGATTCCTTTGGGAAAGTAAATGCAAAGTGAAATGGACATTCTCTCATTCTTCGAAAAAATCCGTTTGGTAATAAATATGCGCAACACCGTATGAAACTGTGTACATGGTTTCAAGAAGAAGAAGAGGGGGAAAAAAATTGTGTAATGTAATAAGGTAGGAGGTCCATAAAGCGTCCATCTAAGGGCTGAAGCTCAGTTTTGGCAAGGTGAAATTGGTTGAAATAGTTTTTAGTAAATTTTCCTTGAAAGACAAGTGGAATTGGCATCTAACCCAAGTCGTTTCATATTTTTTGGAGCTTTGTGGAATTAGTTATGAATTTCTGAAGTTGCAGAAAAGTGCATTTCAATGGGCTCTAAAACCGACCACCTCCTCAATTGTACATTGCTTATACATTGGAGAGTGCAAAATGTACCTCCAAAGCTTGATTGGTTTTAGAACGTGCTCCATTTTAGAACCTCCTACCTTAGCACCCATAACCATCAAAGATAAGCAATTCAACAAAGTTGGAGGCAAGTTTTTTTGAAAGAATATTTTTTTTGGTTTAACCCTTGAATGCCTCATCGGACGTTTTGTGTCCTCTGGATGACATAGAATCAAGTTGTGTAGGACATGATGGCAACTTTTCATCCTTGGTATTAGGAGTAGAAAGGGAAGATCTTTTCTAGTACTTTGACTAACAATGAGTATACTTGGCTTTTCAAAATTCAAAGTAGATGATGTCACACGGTATCAAAAATGCAAGATTTCCACGGCCACCGGTCCGTCCTTCAAGGGTTAACATCTGAAACATGAATTCTCCAAACAATAAAATAATGTTTTTGGACAAGGCATCTAATTTCTTTGAATTTTCATCAAATTTCAAGTAAAACTCTGTTGCATAGAATTTTTTTAAAGTTGAGTGGTGTAGTGTAGTTTACAATTCATRATTTTTGGTTCAATTTGGGCATGGATTGAAAAGTCACCCAACCAATGTAGTTGATGCCCACCTCAGAAAGAGCACATCCAAAGAACCACTACAAGAGAAAGGGGTGTTTCAAGTATAGTCCTAGTAGTATAGTCTTTTGAGTAATGACCTTTAAGTAAGGTTTTTAGTAAAATTTTACTGAAAAGACTGTTTTTTTAGTAAAATTTTACTAAAAAACTTACTTAAAGGTTATTACTTAAAAGACTGTACTACTAGGACTATACTTAAAACACCCCTTTCTCTCGTAGTCAATACACCTGAAAACAAATCAGAGATTGTAAACACTATCGGTACCAAGTAGTCACATATTCATCTGCTTACGAAATGCTCACCCCATCAAAACCAGCCCATTCACATTCAACATGTAAATGTGTATGAATGGCTTTTATATATATATATATATATATTTATTTATATTTATATTTATATTTATATTTACTACAAAGATTGCAAATACTACCGTGTTCAAAGATCCGTCTATTGAAGCAAAGATAACTCAAGAATCATTCAGCATGAAGGAAAAAGCATGAACACAAATACCCCCAATGCGTTCAAAGTACCTCTACAAATTCATTTGGTCAAACTTGTCTCTGGACAACCAAAAGTCTGTCAAGACGCTGGAATAAGGTTCTGTTGAACTTAATTGATGAGCTCCTCGAGAAGATCAAATTAAAGTTAATCTAAGCACAACCAAAGACATAAAAGCATCTCAGATCAACGAATTAAAGCACTTCAAAAGAAAGAGGTGTTTTAAGTATAGTCCTAGAGATAAGATTTTAAGTAATGACCTTTTTAGGAGATATTTAGTAAGAATTTATTAGAAATATGTGTCTTTCTAGTAGAAAGACACATATTTCTAATAAATTCTTACTGAATATCTCCTAAAAAGGTCATTACTTAAAATCTTATTCCTAGGATTGTATTTAAAACACCCCTATCTCTTGAAATGAACTTAATTACAAACTTGCCCTTTGACTTAATTTAAAGGTGGTTAATCCTTCATCCTTAACTCCTAAAGTTCTATGACTATGTTTTCATTGAAAATGCTCCAAAACTACCATCTTTAGTACAATTACCAAATTTCTGAAGAAAAAAAAATTTGGCAAATATATAGGATCTTGTAGTATGCTGACTTAAAAACATATGGTAGGAATTTCAAAAAAAATCACCTAGTGGATTGCAAGATATAAACATTCAAATTCACTGAAGTTATTTTTGGGGCCCATGCAAAAACAGGGCAGTTGTACTTCATAAGATCACTTTTCTATGAAAAAATGTCCAAAATGGTGGTACTTCTTTGGATTATTTTTCCTAGAAAAGTTGTCCACATGCCTAAAAATTTTCAGATCATTTGGAATTGTACAACATTCAGGAAAAAAATTAATAAGTAGACGGTTGTAGAAAATGATTCAAAATACTAAATTGTTAAGAATTTAATCATGAATTTTAAAATTTCCAATCCCAATGGTTGAAATGTTGCAATAAACAATATATTTCCCATGATTTTATTTTTTTCTGAAAAACTTGAAAATTCAGTAAGATAAAGGACTCTAAAGTTTATTTTAGAGTAGAGAATCCATAACTACTGCTCTTAAACAAAAATTCCTTACAAGTGTTGACTCCTTAATCAAAATGGAATGATTAAAAGATTTTCACACATATAACTAGAAAATCAGTTTCAAATTTTGTTTTTTGAAAAAAGTGATTTTTTCTAATTTGCTTGGACTGACCAATTATAGAAAAAAGGAGCATATTAGGTCATAACTTTTGACTCATGTTTCCAAATGTCATGAAATTTAATGCATATGAAAGATATCCCTCATTCCCACTTTCTATTAAAATTTGGGCCAAAAATATGGAAATCTCTAGTCACATATATATGCCCAAAATTGCTATGTAGCCAAAAAATGCATGCTAGTCTTTTAGGGATTAACGCCAAATGGGTCACTGTAGAAATCTTGAATTTTAATACCGTGGAACTCTCTGGTTTAAAAAAAATTCAAAATCAAGCATTGAAGTCAAACTACTATAAAAGATCTTTCCATTCCAACCCTAATTCCGAGGATGAATAATTGCACTTCTATCCTACACGAAAAGATGCTCTTTCAATTATTGACTAGAAATTGGCCTCACCATGCTTTATGAGTCATTTTAAGTCTGCACTTGGTGACTGATTAGGGCTAGGGTGGACTCATCCCCTCGCTTAGCCACTCCAAGTAATTATAAGGGTGCAAGTCAAATAAAAAGCCCCCTATTTTGGGCCCAATTAATTTACCTTGCACGTCCCTAATGTCTAACATACGACCTCTTATTGCAAATATGAATTAAAAACTTGCAAATTCTATCGTGCGTGGAAAATAAAAGAATTCAGGGTTTTACCGAGTGGTTGAGCGAAGGGTTAATTCACCCCGGCCACTAATTAGGGTCTCCAATTCCGAAAAGTAACTCAAAATTTTTATTTTCAATTAATGAACAAATAAACTTCGAAATACCTGAGATTCTGAGTGACTTTTCTTTAGTATGGTATCAATCAGTGCAAATGACTGTTTCATTTGTTTCAAAATTAGAAATAAATAAATATAAATTGGTGCAAATKCAATACAAAGTGCAATACAAATCCGGCCGGCCGTAATAAGTCAAGAGAACAAATTGATATATTCTAAACTGACAACGCTTTTTCAGAAGATTATGATGATGAATTGATGATTCATAATTGATGATAACTTTTTGACCCAATGTGGTAATAGTTGAACATTATAAATTTATTAATAAATTTGCAACGTATTCTATTCCAAGGGTTTTATGTTGTCCAAATTGATGAAAATAATTTTTTATAAAACAAATAGAAAAATAATTGAAAGAAAGTATACACAAGATCAAGTAAAAGGCTGTCACCTCCTATGATATCAAGGAAAAAACAGTCACTTTACACTGTTGTGGATTGACTCCTTCCATTGCTTTTTTTTATTTTTTTAACAAACTCCATTGAATTTTTAACCCTCAAAAGACGGACCTATCACCGCCGGGAAAGGTGGGGTGCAATATGTAGTGCTTGACTGAGGGGGAAAATATTGTTCATGCACATGTTTAGCTTTGGAAAAATTGTACAAACCAATACCTAATGCTACCCATTCAAAAATTGCAAAAAGGGCAGCGTGGCACAAAATACTTTCATGTCAAAATCTTTACTATCTTCATAGAATTAGGGCTACTTAAAAATATGGAAGCAATTAAAAACCCAAAATTTGAATTCCCATGATGATTGACATATGTGTGGTCACTTTTACAAAAAGAATGGATGAAAATTGGCGAGTATCCACTCACCACATGAATTTTTTGTCATCCAAAGGACAAAAAAACGTCCGTCTCGTCAGGCAAGGGTTAAAGGAAAAATTCAGCATAAATTAGGTAATTTTTGCAATCAAAATTTAAAAAAAGTGGTACCTCACAACTTGACGTGGACCCCTTACAATCTAACGTGGAAATTCAAATTCATCATGTGAGTGCTAAATCAGACCTTTCATGTATGATAATGAATAGTATGAAGCTAAAAAATGTCCCTACCACCATGTTCAGCATATGGAATTATAAACTTATGGGTGTTCTGAGATTCAAATTAGAAGTTTAAGCATAATTTGCCTTTACAATTAAATTCTGTCTCATTTGTTAGAAAATAGAAGAAAAAATTTACAAGCGGTTCAGGGACTTTGGCTAATTATTAAAATCACTTTACACAATGGGATTGATAATGTTTGGAATTGCATACAATGAAAATGATAACGACAATGACATTCAATTTGCTCAAAAGTGGCGATCATGATGTATGCGGTTCAATTTCTCCCCTCCGTATTTCCTAGAAAAATCAAGAGCCGTTGATTTGAGTTCAGAAAAATCCCCCATCCTTCCAAATGTCGACGATCTTTTAGAAAAATCATAGCTGTTGGTGTCCAACAAATAGATGATCTTGGTCCAAATATGGATGCATAATTTGGATATGGATACAGATACGGATATATCCCACATCAATTGTGTTACAACTATTTTCAAAAAATACAAGTAGGGGTGGTGGTGGAAGGGGGGGGGGGRGGGGAATTAAAACACACATAATAATTAATTTAAAGGAACTTTTGTTTTGAACTCATTGTTGTGATAGTTTGTCACAATTATGACAATGACAATGACAATGAGCTCCAAAGAGGCAATAATTGTCTTTTCCATCATTCAATTGTGGCAATTTGTTATAATTGGTTGATAAGTGAACCACAATGATACACTACCTCATAAACATGTTTATGTTCTATTATTTTTAGTATTTGATGAGCCAAACTATATTTTGATAAATCAAAATTGCAAACATGAAAGACATATTTTGGGCAAAGTGGGATTTTTTAGAAGCAATTGTTGTTTGTACATAATTAAATCTCAAAGTGGACAATGAAAAATACTAGATCTTAWAATCCACTCGAGAACTAAATTTCAATGCATGTTACTCGAGTCATGTTGCATTCAATGGGCATTTTTTGACACTTTAGCACCCAAAGTTTTGTGACTATAATCCTCCCAAAAACGCTCCAAAATGAGTTGCCATTCCAAGTGCTAACAATTTTTTTTTTAATATGATACTTTTGAAATCCTTAGACAATAAGGAAAATGGGTAGTAAATTTTTTGAAAGCATGGCCATATTGGTTGATTTTGTTACCTTTATGCTTGGTCAAGGAGAATCTTGCTTTTGAGGAGTAGTGAAGAGCACATCATTCAGGATTATTGCACTTGGAGACCACTATTTTAGGCTCTAATTTGGAGCAAAATGTACATTGGTAACCATAATTTTCCAACAAYACTATAATTTTTATCTTTTATCTAGCTTTTGAAGTTGTTTAATTTTTTTGTCCAATGTATAAATTTGAATTTTTTTTGTACCTATTCAACTTACAGAAGAATAATTAATAAGGTTTATTGGCTAARAGAGGGTTAGATTTAGTTGCAACCTTTGTAATGTGGCTCAATACGGGATTGGTATGAGGTTTATTGGTTAAGAGAGGGTMTSGTAAGAGAGGTTCTATTGTACTTTTAAATGTGCATATAATGGTAGAAATTTCAAGTTTTGATTAAACAATAGTTAAAAGTCAAAACGCTAMTCCATTTTCTACCTTAAARAAGAAGTTTCAAAAAATTACACCAAAACTTGAAATTATAAGAAGCTATCCAAACTTTCATTTGTCCCYYGAGGGGAATTTGGGACTTTAAGGGATATACAGAAGAGGTCCCTCAAAATTTAATAGCCCCCTAAAAAATACCCCCTCGCCGCACGTGGTGCACAAAATATACATAGAGTGTCCCACCCGAGTGTTTGACACAGTACAAGGAATTGACATTACAGTTTAGACAACATTACCTCTAGCTGACCATTGCCCCATTGTTAGATTGAATATATATTGAATGCAAAAATTGGTTGAAAGAACAAAACTACACATACGTTCAATGCAAACAAAACATGAAGCAATGCAATTACACATTACATCATTTACAATATAGAATATAACGCATTTGACGTGTTTATAAATACAATCACAAGAGTCGTCTCCAAAATGCCAACTCAAAAGCTAGTCCTAATTGAGGCTTTTATCCCACTAAATTAATAGAAGGGGGTGTCCAAAATCCAGTTTTCTCCTAATGGATTCCATTTTTTT
This sequence comes from Pleurozium schreberi, assembly GCA_006891605.1. NCBI lineage: Eukaryota > Viridiplantae > Streptophyta > Bryopsida > Hypnales > Hylocomiaceae > Pleurozium > Pleurozium schreberi. Next base: position 136,435 of record VACF01001079.1, on the reverse strand, counting down.
ACACCTATGTTTCTACTTCTACTACTTATTGTTGCCTTAGAATACTCATATTTTTTTATTTGACCCTTTCTTCAATGACATTTCAAAATATTCTGACAACTTGCCACAATCATAATTGACTTGAGCACACTTATTTTACATTCAAACTATTCAATCTTTAGTATGATTGTATCTTCTAAATGGACACATTAAGGGAGTTAGAATGTACAAGCACATTTTGATAATCAACAATTTCAAGGAAGTCTGAAGTTTCTACTTTTACAATTCTTTTACAATATTCCACTATTGAACTCAATTACACCAGTAGACAATCATGTATGAATGGTTACAAACAACAATTAGAGGCTCCAAGTTGGTACACTTTTGCATCTCTATGCATTCATTCATCATTCATTTATCATGGATTGTCAAGTTTAAATGTTTCCAACTATTTCACGACTATATTGTAGTGATTTTGAACCTAAWGGTTAACTGAAAATGACCACTATAGACCAATATCTCTTAATTCTTAAGATTTCTTTGGTAAAAAGGGAATGTGGATTTGGAGCTCTTCAAGGGGCAAAAAAATTTATTATTTATGTAGAGTCTCAACTTCAAGTTCTCGATTTCCTCAAGTTTTTCTTCTCATCTTATTATTTCATGAATTGATTTAGGACCCTGTACTAAAATTATCAAACATCATTGAAGAACAGACCAAATTTTCTTTCTCAACATAATTAAATGTAATGTATTGCAAACCCATCTTTTCATATACTCACTCTATTCCACTAAAAAACTACAAAAAATCTTCCCCTTTAAGGATTAACCATATTTTTAGTCATAGTGCCAGCAATACATGCATTCAAATCCCAGTAATCCATTCCTTAAATCTATGCAAAATCTGTAGTTTAGGTGCTCTTGTTYAGGCACCAAAAATTAGTGTGGGAAGTATGATATTTGAGTATAGTTTGTGAATGTTGCTAGCTCTAACATTTTAAAGATGATTTAAARGGTGGTGGCAGCAATGAGATTCTAGAAATATGTTCTCCAACTAAAATATTTGTGATAAAGAAACCAAGCCTACTTTCTGAACAAATTTTCATAGTGACGAAGTAGTCATTGAACACATTGTTAACACTATTTTTTGAGGAAGCAACAAGTACAAAGTATCATATATGGGCAAGGCGAAACTTACAAGGCTAAAAGAATGCTCCCAGATTGTTTCACTTGTCTCCACAAAGTTGTTTAACATGACAAACACTTACTCACTAGTCGAAATTAAAAAAAATGGAGCTTGTTAGTAGTATAAAAATTGTTCTTGTTCTGGAGTTTTATAGTGGGAGAGAGGGAGTAACTTGTAGAAAGCTCTTGAAATTATTTGATATCCACCCGGCTTTCAATGGATGTCAAGACTTTTTATCAGGAGTTAAGAATTTCAAAGATTATACAAATTTATAAAGAACTTTATAGATTGGTACTTGAAATGTATCCGGTAGCTATGTGAAAAATGGCCGTTACCCCTTATATGTCGAGATGGATGTTTTGTGTCCGATGGACGACAGAGAATCTTTCTGTACAAGACAGAAAGTGCAAAAATTCATCCTCTAATTTTGGTGTGAAAAGGGGAGATCTTCTACAATACTTAGACTTCCAATGATTGCTTTTGAATTTCTATAAACCAATGATTCCCAAGATATCAAATTGAATGATTTCCAAGGTCCCCAGTCCGTCCTTTAAGGGTTAATTCCTGACACGGCCTGCAAAGAACCAATTGAAACATGAAAAAATGAGAACGAATCACTGCACGGCTCAGTGCCCATTCTTTTGCTCTAGAGGAAAATAAAAAAATGTTGAGAAACCTTTGCAGAAGTGTACTTTGCCACCGAGAGCTTGTTGGAAGTCAACCTTGAACCGCCACATCCAAATCTATCGGAAGAATGGGAGCGCAATGAAGAAGGTGTGACTAGCCCTATTGTCAAAACTGTTAAGCATGATATTAGAGGTGCAGGATTCATAAATATGCTCCTTACATACTAGCTAGAATTCCCACTTGGAGTTGAGGACCCACTGTGAACGTAGTCCCAATTTTGCACCAAAATGCATCACCAAAACCCTCACTAACACCACCGAACCTTAAGCTTAATCCCCACTCGGTGTCAAAGAGTGTTGCATAGATTTCCAGAATGCATAGATTTCCAGAACCCTCAGATACGTCAATTGGCGAGATTTCAATACTTGGAGGCACCTCCTGTAGCTTTCGTAACGCCTGTTCTGAAATAAAACACATAATTATCTGTCCTAGATTTTAGCCCTCTGGCTACGGACATCTAAAGTTTCATTTTTTGGCGTTGGAATGGTGCCGCTTTAACGAAATTGACGTTCCACTCATAACATCAAGCGTGTGAATTTATTACAGTACAGATATACACACAACTCAGATACCCAGTGGCGGATCGATCAATACTCCCCGCAGTAATTAAACTTTTCTGGGTAGAACTTGGACTGAGATTTTCAGTTTTTAACTAAGCTTAATCCCAGCCGCAATTGCGATCGAACATTGCGAAGATCCCCGGTCGAGCCAGTTGCATCTACAACTTCGATGCAAGAGTCCGGAACCATCCGTGAGTGAGTGGCAGGGACGATCTGAGGCGGGTTTTATTTGTTTCCGTTTTTGTTTTTACTGATACTTTGATTTCTTCGATTAAGTTTGAGAAGTTTGACTAAACTTAACTGAAGCTCGAAGGCCGGCCTCTGCAACAGTATGATTGTACATTAAATGACGCGCCCAAAAGGATTTGGAGTTTTGTACGTTACGTTTGCACTTTTGGAAGTACTCAATGAATGCGCGCTGTTCTCATAGCCTATCCGAAGAGCGATCAACAGCGGGTGGGTCTCCGGAGAAGTGCACAAGTGCACAAGAGCTTGGACCTTCGCCATGTGCAGGCGCCTCGCAAACGGCGGGGACGCACTAGTTATTAATACTGAAGCACTTGAGAATGCACACACCGATTCAACTCCTTAACTTACTTGATCAATGATTCCTACTGCGCGCTCCCACCGGATGCAACTCCAGGCTACACTACTACCGTCTCAGATCTCAAGCTGCGCTTTGCAATCCCAGTGTCCCACATTCCCAATCATTCCCGCAGGTGGAACTAGCTCGCTCGATCGGGAGCCTGCACTTACTAGCTAAGCGGAGCTAGTGGATGTGCGTGTGCGTGAACCATCGAACTGGTGTTTTTGGTTTTGATTTTTGAAGATTGCGAGCCAGTTTGTGCTGGGGTCGATCAGTTTGTGTTTGCAAGTGTTTGCAACTCGGAGTTTCGAGGAGAATTTCGTGGTTTGGAAACCTTGGAGAGTTGGAGTCGGTCGAGATGACGAGGCCGCCGACTTCTTCCTGCAGCAGTGAAGAGAGAGATGGGTTGAAGAAGGGTCCCTGGACGCCGGATGAGGACCAGAAGCTGGTGGCGTATATTCAAGAGCGCGGCCACGGGAGTTGGCGCTCGCTGCCTCTCAATGCTGGTAAGTGTGGTAGTCGATCGATCGGTATCGATACATTGGGTGAATGTATCATGTATGGTACATGTTTGAATTGGTACTTGGTTTGTACGTGGAGAGTTTTGGCTGTGGAAAAGGTGTTGAATGTCGCCGGTGGGTGAATATATATGCAGGTCTTCAGCGTTGTGGGAAGAGTTGTCGATTGAGATGGACGAACTACTTGCGGCCTGATATCAAGCGGGGACGATTTTCCCAGGAGGAGGATCAGATGATTGTTCACCTCCACGCAATTTTGGGCAACAGGTATTGACGACGTCCGCTCTGGTTTAATGTTATTTACAGCTACTTAGTGGTGAACGACGTCTTTCACTGTGGTATGGAAGCGTTGGATTGTGGCACTGGGTGACTTTCTGTGGAATGCAGATGGTCAGCCATAGCCAGCCACATCCCGCGCCGCACTGACAACGAGATCAAGAACTACTGGAATACGCACCTGAAGAAACGTCTGGTGCAYATGGGAATTGACCCTGTGACCAACGAATCCACGAACGTCGAAGATTTCGACGCCATGGACGACTTGCTCCCCGGTCTCCGTCCCGTGGTGTCCTCTAATCTCACACACATGTCGCAATGGGAGAATGCCCGCGCCGAAGCTGAAGCTCGTCTCTCTCAACAATCGTCTCTCACGTCAAGCTCCCATGAGTTCAACGTGATTCCCAAGAATTTGGCAGTGACCCCCCTGTCCACAAGTTTCATGAGCTCCTGGAAGTCGCAAGTTGCTGAGACTCTGCGTCCCAACTTCGGCGTYGTGGAGGTCGAGAAAACACCAGTGAACCTCCAAACGTTCCTGCAGGAGTGGGACTCGTCTTTGCAACCTCAATTGAAAACATTCTCGGGATACGAACCCCGCATTGAGGTTCCAGATTTGTGTTCCGGGACGAGCTCCGAAGTGGTGTCGCCGTGTGAAACTCCCCAACCCTGCTTGAACTACATTTTGCCGTCGTCGGCTCAGATCACTGAGCGTCTCCTGGCTTCTCGTTACATCATCAACAACAACAACAACAACAACAACAACACGTTTCCTCTCCAATCTGACAGCCAGGCCTCTAGTTTCAATTTTCCTGGTGAGGTACCTGGTGAGGCAACGACGGGATTCTCCCCGACTAGTACGTCTCTCCATGGTCATGACCATGATTCTTCCTACACTAATAGCCCTTGTGTGAGCAGCAACACTGGAGACAGCTTTGAGCTTTTATCGCAGAGCTTCCAGGGTTTGAATGAGTTGCAGTGTAGCAGCAGGGGAAGTTTCAGGATTTTTCCTCAAGCTGAAGGCGTTCTTTCGTTTTGGTCTCGCCAGCACGAGGCGATGGCAGACGCCCTTCAACCTGAGCCGGGTTGTTATTTCCTTCCGGAACTTCCCCCGAAACCGAGCTTCAGTGTTCCTATGGTGAACCCTGTTGGAGTGCCGAACAACATTCCGATCCCTCAGTTCGATTTTCTATGTTAAGATTCAAGTAGTTTTTGAATTGAGTCACGTTACTGTTGTGATTTAGGAAGCTCAAGTGATTTCGTTTCTTTTAATTACGTTTTGGCGTTTTTTTGGGCTTCTATTGCATCCCTCTCTGGAGATGGATAGTCCTATTTCTGACGGCGATGGAGGTTATGTTGACTATGCCTATTCTGACCTGCGTTTAGAACTCATGAAGTAACGCTCTCTAGAACTGAGAGGGCGTTGATTGAGGAGTTGCGACGGGCGAATGTGCAGCAATCACCTCGGCAGACCCCAAGTTTTGTAGATAGTTGAGAAGGATGGCAGAATATGGACTGTTGATGAAGTTCTGTAATTTTTTTTTTAAGTGATGCTCTTTATCAGGAGCTGCAACCCATCTGTAAATTATGGTCATTTTTGGGAAGGTTTCTCAATTTTGAAGATGTCACTACTACTATATTATATATTACTACTACTATCATTATTATGAATCAGTGTCGATCTCATGTGTTACGTTCTTTACTTCTTTTCAACAGTGCTCGATCACGGAAGTCTGATGTTTCCTCCTGGTTATCAGATTTTATTTTCACACATCATGATGCACGCGTAACTAGTACGAGTACTTCATCTCCACGATTTACAGATTGGTTGTCGAGGAGTACGACGTGTAATAAGAGCAATCTGCTTGAAGTCACCCATTTTTTCATGTGAATCTTCTTCTCTGTTACCAGTACACTAATGATGTTAAATAGTGTACTCATACTAACTATTTTAGAAATGCTATAAGTTTTTACCCTTCATGAATACTTTTACGAAGTGCATGGATCCTAATAGTTCTATAGTTAGGAAAACTTTGTACCTATAGTTGGTAAAAATATTCATTAAGAGTAAAAACTTATGACTGTTTTAAATCAATTAGTGTAGTTAACACTAATTAACATCATTAGTATACTTACTGTATTAGAAGCTACAGTACATCAAAGCTTAACTTCTTATTTCATACGTTTTGGGGCACATGAGATCTACTTGTTGATGGATGTGGATACATGAGTTCTTTCCGRTTGCGGCATGTACTTGCCCGGATATCCATCATGTAGTGGAGGTCTGGGAATCTGGAACCCACACCGATTGACTGCGTTTAGTTTTTTTATTTGACAAATAATCAGCAGGAGATCCGCATCAATTGAATGCTCAGCAGTCAGCACCCTGACATTCTCACGTTCTTACTCTAATGAAAGATTTCTTCACATTACACTAATGACTGATGGCAAATAGTGTTACCCATACTAACTATTTTAGAAATGCTATAAGTTTTTACTCTTCATGAATATTTTTACAGAGTGCATGGATCCTAATACATTAGTACTATAGTTGGGAAAACTTTGTACCTATAGTTGGTAAAAATATTCATTAAGGGTAAAAACTTATGGCTATTTTAAATCAATTAGTGTAGGTAACTCTATTTACCATCATTAGTGTACTGTGTCGACGGGAAATATTCCTAAAATGGTAGTGTTGCATACGCCAGTTTTCCATTCACTTCCAGGTCAGGTATAGATTTCAGACCTCAGGATCTAAACGTGAAAACTGAAAAGTGAAAGTGCCAAGTTTGTGGAATACCGCCATTTAACGATTTCATATCGGTTGTAGATCATTTGAAGCTCATGAATATAAACTGATTCTGTAATTGGTCCAAGATGTACATATTCCATACACCTAGCTAGCTGCCCGTGAAGTCCTGCACTCCTACAGTAAAAAATTTCGCCTTCCCTATTGACCGTCCATGACAAGACCATGTTCTAGGACGCTTCTTTTCCATTTCGACAGTGTGTTGCTGGGCACTTCGGCAATATTGACAAGGTAGGATTCCATCAAAATTGACCTGGAATTTTTGAGGCATATATTCAGATCCAATTGAGTTATCAATGAAATTGACCACTGATGTGCAAATAGGTTCACTTGATTATTAGTGATGAGTCCCGTTTTCGACTTCATTCATAAAACAATCATGAAACTCAGTTAAGACTTGGAAGGAAATGCATTCAACAATGAAAGCWTTCAATGCTGAACTCGTTATGTCCACATGGGCACATGCATGGTAGCCTACGCCTGTTTAGCATTAAACACGTTACATTCGATCAGTCGATCACTCCAATAGGACACCATATTGAATTCAGTTGATTGTTGTCGAGTTCACACCTGGCTTGAGCAACTCTTGGCCAGACCTGCTGAAGCACAGTATATCTCCAATTTCAGTCTCTCTTCTAGTAACTACTGGGATTAACCACCGGTATGAATTCACCCTGACTGATTCTCTTCACCAGCCCCGTCCATTGCTTCCTCGCTATGAGTGTCAAATTCGCAGTAATATTTTTCTACGGCACCCAAAACGAGTCTAGATTCATCAGCCTGGGGTCGGGTACGTCGGGTGTGCCTGCCTTGATATATATACATTAATATTCATCAACTTCTGGTGCATGATCTGGACTTATCTCCACACGTACTGTAGACATGGGAGCTACCTTACGCCTGCAAGTCGGAACGAACTGAATTCCAAAAGGCGCTGTCCTTTTCGAGCCTCAATTCACGAAATGTGTTCTTTCGCTTCGGTAGCAGACCTTCAACGATCAGCCCCATTGGGTTGCAGGGAATTGAATAAAATTACAATAGGCTGCGCACTCCAGTAGGGGCCGCTTCGCCGGTAGCTTCGGAATAGAAGGAATGGGCTCATGGGCTTTGTCTAAGTTTAGTCCCTCAGCTGCTCTCCAGCGTCGTCGATCGACGAGCCCGAAAATCAGTTGTATCCACTATCCACCCGGTCCACTGCCTGCACTGCCTTTTCGGGACCACTCATCATAACCTAATGAATGTCCTCACATGCAACTGATCCAAGATCCAACAGAACACAGGAAAGCCCAGAATCTATATTTACGCTCTAACTTTAGGGTATGACAGAGCACAGGGGTCGAGTCTATAGTACACCAACGAGCTAAATGCGGAGGTGGAACAATGGGTGAATGTAGAAAAAAAGCCCCCCCTATTTCGTGCCGTCATAGTTTTGTGATTAACAACTCTCCTAGCTGATTTGGGTCCTCTGATTGCAAATATGAAGTTAAAAATTGCAAAAAAATTTATGCATGAAAAATTTATGCATGAGAAATAAAAAGTTCCAGTGTTTTCCTCCAGGGTTAAAACACGGGGGCAAAACCACCTCCGCATTTAGCTCGTTGGGGGTACTATAGACTCGACCGAGCACAGGCCCATTTGAAAAAGTACGTCCTCCAGTAGCTACGCCCAGTCGTCTCCATTGGTCGCCACCCCGTCGAACTATCAGAGCAGCCGATTCGCAACTGACACTTGGTAAGCTGGTTCGCTGCCGCGGCTAAGCTTTTTACTTGCACATCTGCACAGATTCCAAATCCAATGGGGGAATCCGTCGTAGAAGACTTGTTCTACAGATGCTATTCCCAGTATGCTACTGGAATTTATTGGAGGTCTAGAGTGCGGTTTAAAATTAGTCCGTGGCCTTTTCAGGAGATGGCGGACGGAGGGACTGATGATGATGTTTCTGACGATCGATCGATCGAGTGCTCGTCACTGCTCGATCGGTGAGGGAAGAATCGGATGCCCCGCCTGTCCCGCGACTAATTTCACGAAATTTGAACTGGATTTGGACTTGGGAAAWAGCGGAACTTGRCTGGAATTAGCACCTGGCACCGGGTTGCGCACTTGGTTGCGAGGCCTGCATTCCTGCAAGCAGAACCGACTTGCCATTGGATCGGAGGTTTGCTGCGTTTGGATCCATGGAATGGGGAGCTAATTAATGAGTAATTGAGGGAGGTAAGTTACTCTAATCGTCCGTGCTAATCATCTCTCGGGTGCATAACATTCTTCACTAGGTGTTAGACATAACATTCTTAACTGGATGTGTACCCTCTCCCCAGGTGGAGGTATAATCCTCCGTTATATACTTGGGGGAGGATTAAGGTTATAATAGAAGCAATTTCATTGGCTGGCGTGGTTGGGAGAGAGTGGGCTGTCAGACTTGAACAAGACTTGAACAAGCTGATTGGTTGCTAGGGGAGCCAAAATTTGAGGAGCAAAAGGGACCCCCCATGAAGGTCAAGAATGTTATGAGACTTCCACCCAAGTGGAGGTATAATCCTCCGGTATATACCTGGGGGGTAGTTGCAAGAAAGACTGGCCGTTTTGCGTAGCGTTTTGGAAAAAACAGAGTTTCTACCGCCTAGTACTAGGAGTACTACGACTACTACGAAACAGAAACTGCATGCACTGTGCACCATTGATTATACTGCAGATTCAACGTGAAGCTGCCAACTGTCTTGTTACTACTGCAAAGTACTATACAGTACGTAGCAGTACTACAGTAGCCCAGAGTTCCATTTTCCACAGAAAAGACCCTTGTCCCCTTTTTTCTATTTGAAAAATTAACTGTAGCAAAATTAAAAAATCTAAAAATTGGCATTTTGTGTCGACTGAATGCTAATCACATGCCACCACAAGATTGACCTGGAAACCATGTTCATCATCTCATTTGGATTTGTTATGAGAAAGTTATGGACAATCTTGAGTTTCAGGCAATGACAATATCTTCTTGAAAAAATAACTTGTAGGACCCAAGATTGTCCATAACTTTCTCATAACAAATCCAAATGAGATGAATCAAATCATTCCAGATATACAAAAGTATAATCTACAAGGAAAAAAAAAATTTAATTCAAATTTTTTCAAAAATTTTTTTGCTGCCCGGTCTCCCTCGCTTTGAGCTCGTTTGGGCATAACTTTTGTTCCCGGGCACCGATTGAAAAAAAAATTATATTCCCACGAAGCTCATCAGTTTTTCTATCTCCAAAACAAGTTTCAAAAAATTACATAAAAAATTCAGCCCATAGGTACCTGCCCAAAATCTCATTTGTCCCCCGAGGGGACAACGGTCCTTTAGAGGTTAAGTTTACCTGCCAAAACAATCTCACCATTGGGATTATTGCGTTTCAATCCCATCTTATAACTATTAACCATTTAGTCTTTTTCCAATCTTGGACCTACTTCTATTTAATAATTTTTTAATGATTGAATATCAAGTGTGTGTTTTTTGAATTTATTTCCCCTAATCCTCAACTTGAATCTTCAATACATAAAATTTTAATTTCAAGCTCAATAGAGCAAAAAAAATTGATTAGGAAGCTTCAAAGCCAAAAAATCTACTCATAGAATGTATAAAATAGCTTGTTTTTTCCACTTTAAACGCAGAAATCTTGTAATCAATGTAGTCAAATTTTGTAAAAAAAATTCATGCACATTCATATACTGGTCTAGTGCAAGATCCTACGGTTAGATATGCAAAAAAATTGAAAATTTTGAAAGCTTTGCACCTTGCTATAGAAATGACAGTTTTGAATGGATTTTGAGAGGAAAAAGGCCTTGGGACTTTATTGGTGAAGAATGCTATGTGGGTTTCTTTTTTTCTCTGTTTAAAATTGATTTCACATGCTACTGATGCTACATGACAATTCTGAGAAAGGGAGGAATCTCTAGAATAGGTGGGGACAACTTAGCGTTCGGGACTCCACCAGGTTAATCCTTAAAGGGTATTTCATGTTTGGGCTTGGTCAAACTTCATTAGATTTCTTCATTAGAATATACATTTCAAAATTTTTATATTTTTCACATCTAATAATTTGTGTCGAAAACTTAATTTAATTTTTTTCGAAATTCAAAACATAAAATTGAATTTCATATGAATTTTTGAAGAAATTTCAATATAAAAATCATAGTAATTACAAAAATGCTTAAAATAGTATGAAAATTTTATGGAAAATGTAAATAATGTTGTCAAACATCATGGCGTAATTGGTGTATACTTGGAGCTCACACAAAAAGAAATTCAAAAGAAAAAGTTAAAAATGTCGTATTTTGAGCCTTCAATATATTATCTTCAATGTGTCACAAAATTTACAATTTTAAATATTTTGAAAAAAATCAAATTGGGATAAAAAGTAGATTATTGGAGCTGTATTTTCTTAGTTAAGCTTAAAAGCAGTTAAAATAAAATAAAAAACTATATGAAGAACTCAAGTTTGACTTTCAAAACCCCCCTTGAGCATGTAATGTCCTGTAAGGGTTAAAAATGCTTGGGGGGGCCCTTTTGCTCCCCCCCACCCACCCACAAGCGGAGCCCCCCAAAGCCAATAGATGCTTCTATCTTATAACTAAACTTCCCCCAAGGTATCTAGGGGGAGAAAGATACCTCTAGATGGGGGAAGAAGGTAAGGTAGTAAATAATGTTATGGATATTCAAGGAACTTTATTTGCTATTTTCCTTTAATTCCCATCTATTGAAAAGGTTTTCCAAGTACAGTACCAAGTCTGGTTATTTTCTCTTTTTTTTAAACTCTGAATTGAAATTTTATAGATTATTTCACCGATTTTTTGATGATGTTTTCTAATTGCAAGGATATTTTTCCCAAATTCCATTGGCTAGCTTTGAAGTAGCTGTGGGTTTTACCCAAATGCTGGTACAACTAGGTGCAAAATGGAACTAGGTTGGTTTCTTTCTTAGTTAATATTAGAGTAAACACCAATGGAGAGTGCTAGCAAGTGAGTATAGAATTTATGAGCCCATGAGCCTAAGAGTCAATATTATAGACACTTTTGTGGTTATACGTGTTTATGATATAGGTACTATCTTATGTTATAGACTCTTTTCATATGATAGTGTATCTGTTATAGGTAGTTAAATACAAATGTTAGAAACGCCTTCAAATGGTTGTAGGTACATACCTACAATTAAGTTGAAGGCTTGTAGGCCTACATCTCTACGCTCATGCACTAGCATCACTGCAAATCATCAATGTTTTGAAATTGCACACAATGGTAGTATTGTTTGCACTCATGTGGGGGACATAAAATGATAAATTTTTAGATTCCCTTTGATATGTCTATGCTTTTCTACTAAATTAATAGACCATGAAAATTTCAGCTCTACATCATTAAATTGGAGAATCCTAACATATTAAAAACCTCTAAACCTCAAAGTGTGACATATCAGCAAAAATGATTTGATGATTTTTAAATGTTAATTTTTTTTTAATATTTTTTAAAAAACAAAATATATGATTATCATCAAGTTAGGCATGTCCAATAAAAATTTCAAGTTTATGAGGTTTGTGCTTCAAAAGTTAATAAAGATTATAAGAGAGCCACAGTGTTTGTGACAGAAAATAGGACCGATGTTTCTTGGAATGACCCTAGGGTTGAAATTAACCTCTAAAAGACCAAGCTGCATTTTTGGGCAGCAGAGCAATTTTGGGCAACTCACTACAAATTATGGAGTTTTCATTATTTTTCTTTGAAATTTTTACATAACATGTGTCCAAGGAATAGCTTTGAGGCTGAACAATTTTCATAGCATTTGACTACACTGTTAAAAAATTAGTGCATTGTATGAGATTTTCTTTGAATTTTGGGCAGTCCGGACAACCCAAAAAACTTCTTAAAAAATCACTTTTTGAAAAAATAAAAATTTGGAATTGGTTCTTTACAATTATATATAAGTAGAAAGCTTTTAATCATTCCATTTGCATTATTGAGCTAAAGTTATGAGGAGTTTTAGTTTGTGGGGAAGTATGGAGTCTCTAAAAACCATACCTACCCACAAACTAAAACTCCTCATAACTTTTAGCTCACTGATCCATTTGTGGGTGGTCACCTTCATGAGTTCTATCAGGGTCAAACTCCTACATTTGGGTCCATGGACAAGAGGGGGGGTCTAGGTCAGGTGAGTTCAAAGCATCGACAACCATTCTTTAGATGCGTGGCCGGCCAGGGCCAAACCATGGCTAGGAGCATTTCCCTCCATTGCAAATCCAACTACACGAATGATGGTAAATAGTGTTACCTACACTAATTGATTTAAAACATCCATAAGTTTTTACTCTTTATGAATATTTTTACCAACTATATGTACAAAGTTTTTCCAACTATAGCACTAATAGGATCCATGCACTCCGTAAAAAATTTCTTGAAGAGTAAAAACTTATAGCATTTCTAACATAGTTAGTATGGATAACACTATTTACCATCATTAGTGTAGTGTCAAAACGGACCATACTCTACAAAAAAAAAAAAAAAAAACTCCAAACACCATCCTCTCCTCTTTGCTACCTTCTTTGAATGTTGTACATATTGCTTTTGTCATGCTACCTTCAATGTTGTAGGCTTGGTTGTTGGTTTGGATATCATTTTATGACCCCACCTCCAATACACAATCTTGAGTTGGTGCTTGTAGTAAGGTAAGGGAGAGGCACTCAATGGCGTCCATGTACCCAATGCCGTCCCTTTCTAGGTCTTGCATTCATTCTAGAAGGTAAACGTAGCAGGACTGTAGACTGCTTATTATTTTAGGTCAAAGAAATAAGCCATGTACTACCTACCTACATTTATAGTCTGAACTGATTATGCTCTATAGAATCGAACGCCATTGGGTACAATGTTGCCATTGGGTGCCTCTTCCTTAGTGTTAGGAACATGCTTCAAGATCAATCTTCACTGGGCACAAATAGTGAGAATGAGTGGGAGGGCGGCCAATCCATAGCTAAAAAAGGTACCCCATTTCCGACCAGCATCCCATTTGCGTTCAATAGGGCGCTCTATTTCCGATGAGCTCAAGTCTAGGTGACAACTCACGTTTTGGTGGCCCCACAAGAGCAACAACAATGTCCAAGAGGTGAAAGCATACAATGATCATACAATGATCATTGAAAGCATACAATGATCAAAATGTGTACATTGAAAGCCTTGCATTGATTTTGGAACCATCCTATGGTTGGAAATAGGTTTGCCTACTTATCGGGAGTAGGACAAATAGAATCTTCTCGAAAAAAATTCATGATAATTTTGATTTTGAGGGAAAAAAAATTTAAAATTACGGAATCCACCGAAAATCTATTTCTCTACACTGGAATTTTTTTTCCTGAACTTTCTGCATACTACAGATAGGCTAAATTGCTTAAGTGGTCGGAAATAGGTGATCAACCTTAAGAAGGAGCAGTTGAAGTTCAAGGGAAGCCCATTTGACGAGCCACATTTTGAGAGCATGGCTAGTGATGCTCTTAGTAATGTAAGTGGGTAGATTGTAGGGGCAGGACTAGGGTTGGGCCCCATGGTCAAGACTGTGGGCCACGTCAAACTAGACCCACTTCAAATAATGGATTTAACGTCCTGCCTCAAATGGTTAGGGTGAATTGACCCCTTGATCGGCCACTCCAAGTCATTGTAGGGGTGCAAGTAAAATAAAAAGTCCCCTATTTTGTGCTTGATTAATTAACCTTATACACCACTTCCTACTAATTTAAGACCCCTGATTGCAAATATGAATTCAAAATTTGCAAATTTTATCATGAGTAGAAAAGAAAAGAAATCATGGTTTTTCCCAGTGGCCGAGCCAGAGTCACAGTTCACCCTGGCCCCTCAAATACACCAAATGATGCAAAGCAATCACAAGCAAATTACTCTTGCGAGTTACCCGGCACCTCTGAAGGTGTCTCCTATAAACCCTACAGAGTGTCAGTATGTCAGGTTATCAACAACACCTAGTACGTAGATACGATATCAATCATTCCGGTTATCAACACCAAATGCAGCCCCAAAGGCAGGGTAATAACTTAGAAAGCCTGCGGATTCACTTTTTCAAAAAAGAAAGAAAAAGTAAAAGCTCAGTGCAGGCTTCTGACCAAGTTGCAGAAGGCGGTGCCAGAGTTCACACTCACTGCATGTTATGAGTATGACAGTACATATGTAGTTTCCTTTATTTTTTTTTATTTTTTTTTATTTTTTTCCGTTTTTCTTTTGAGCACATGAAAGGAATTTCATTGCAAAAAGTAATTATATTGCACATGATGGTCATTCAGCATTTTCTGCTGAATGATTAAGTAAAGTTGGCAAATGTGATTTGTAAAATGCTTTAAAATAGAAGGGTTCATTTCTTCTTACACAGATTGTATTAACCCTTAATCCTTCATCACCTAAGGTCTAAACATGCTTAATCCTTCATCCTTGCTTTTCAAGTGCCATAAGTCTAAATTTCAGTGAAATATGAAAATCTCAACCACACAATCTTGTAGTGTGCGTGTTGAAGATGGTGTGAAACTAATTTGAGGTCATTTGACCGTATAGATTGAAAGATTRTAATGTTTTAGTGTYRAAAAAAGATGCTGGAATTTTCTTAAAAACACATTTGGAGGTGAAATTTGTTTTCTAAACCTACTCAAATGAAGAAACGGTAAACTACAAAGTGATTCAAAACCAAAAGATGAACACTCTGGTGAAAAAAAATATCATTCAATTGACTCCTTGTGTCTGCTAAATTGTTTTGAAATGTCAAAAAACAATGAAAATAGTAGCAAAAAATCACATCCATGGCTAAACCTCCCTCTACTAAAATGCTTCATAGTCACTCATGACGCCTTGGATTGATATGAAATTTTAATTACATAAACTAGACTAGTATGCTCAACGTTTTCAACAAAAATTATTAGAAACGGACACTTTATGAAGAAGAAATAAGCTGCTGAAGTTTGTTGTAGTCCAAAATGTCTGGATTTTGAACTTTGAATTGCTCCGAAACATTCAAAACAACTTGGATTGACATGAAATCTTCACCACTATAACTAAACTTTAATGGAAACATAACTCAACAAATTTTATTGAAAAAAAACATTGGATGACAAAGATACAAGCCCCCAAAGTTGTGGCCATCGAACTACAATCTGGTGAATCCAAAATGAACCTGTGAACTTCAAATGGCTTTCAAAAAATCAAAAAATCTTGGATCGATATGAAAATGTTATCGTATAAAATAGACTAGTTTGTGCAACTTTTCCAACAAGTTTTATTGAATATGAACAACGGATGCAAAAGTTACACTACTTTGAATTTGATTGCCGGACTATGTGAGGACACTTTTAGTTCCCTTAGGTGATGAAGGGTTCAATTTCTTTCATGTTTAGAGGTCTCGAGCTGCTTCAAAATATTAGTCTTTATAGCAAGGCCAAATTCTTCACCTATATTTTGTTTTGTAACAAATTCAACCGTAGGATGTTCTAGTTAACTTGATAGAGTACAACCACCTAAAATTTCAAAATATGAAACCTAACCAATTGTAAGATCAAGACACTTGAATTTCAAAAAGAAGCATTGTCCAACTATTTCCAATTGGTTGGATTTCATCTTTCAAATTTGTTACCCAAAAATGTGTAGATCCTACAACTTGCAACCCTCCATAAGTTGAAAATTCAAGAAATAAGTTGGGAATGCAAATAAAAATTTCAACAAAATACATTTCATATCCATGCTTGAAAATAATAGTGAGTAAAAATAAGTAGAGAATGATTTATTTATTTTTAATTTGTTGAGAATTTAGTTATGGAATTGAAAAATGCCAACCCAATGGTTGTTGTGCTGTAATAAAAAATATACAATGTAGTAAATGTACATCCTATGAATTAACTTTTTTTCCAAAAACATTAAAAATTAAATTATATAAAATACTTCAAAATATATTTTAAGGTAAAAATTTCAATAACTACTACAAACTTAAACTCCCCATAACTTTCATCTCATTCAAAGCTTTTGACATATATAAAAATCTAAAGCACTAACTTCTAATTTTTAATTCTTAAAAAAATTGTGTTGTTCCTTGAAGTTACTTTGCATCCACATATTGTATGAAAATTTCAACTAAAAAGGTGTTTTGTTTTTTTCAATTTATTTTTCTACCTCCAATTCAAGCATGTGGAGCAATGCATTGACTTTGCTTTGACAAGTTACATAGTTCTTCTTAATAACTTGAGATTTTCTATTCAAATTTGATGTCTTTTATTAATTCCCTTTTGTAGAGTAGAATTTGAGTCACAGGGTTTGAAAGCTTGACAAAGGCACATTGTCAAAATCTCACACAACCTTGAAAAAAACATTGTATTGCTCTTTCCTTAGTCATATCTCATACATACATATATTACTTTTTTGTCCCAATTTTTATTAAACAAGCCCCTCACACTTGTTAAGAATAATATTTTTTGGTTATAAATTTGAAAAAAGTAGATAYATTTTGATTTATAAACCTGTGTTTAGAAGGTGTTTTTTTTAGCAATTTCAAGAGTATTTCTAGCTTTTGTCCAATGGAACTTCAAGCATTCAACATACATCTCCACCCATAATCACTACTTAGAATGTATATAAGGTAGAACTGCCCATTACCATACAACTTTGCTACCTAGGTACTTTGAAGAAGCTATTTGTGAGCTCCTATATTTTCAAAGGTACAAAAGTTTGAGAGAATTCATTTGCAAAGAGAATGAAGACAATTTGACAAGAACTAAATTTCCTTGCAGTTTTTCAAAGTGCTAAAGCATGATTAGACCCTTCTAAAAGCATGATCAGACCTTTGTTAAAGCATGGGCTGGTGTGTCTATTCCCCAAATGCATTGCCATTATGTTAAAAGGATTCTAAGTTTGTGGTAATGCTTTGGATAACTGACGCAAATGGGAGGGTTCCTTAGGTGTTGGAATTGGATGGATGGTAGTAATGGGTAGTCCTACCATATAGAGAGAACATTCATTTGAGGTGAAAATTTTGAGCACACAAAACTTGTTGAGTCTTCATGCTTCTATGTCTTGTGTCGAGTGTGGTGTAGGTGTTAAGGTAGACTAGCCTATAATCGTTTGCAACCCAATTCCACCTAGTATACCAGCCCAATTTCGTCACTAACTTTTGGCCCCATTTTCACCTAAAATGTCCTCCAATTCCCTTCATTTATGACAAAATATGAGAATTCTATGACAAAATCAAGTATTCTATGACAAGATGGGGTAACGTGTCACTCCATTAATAGAGAATATCTAGTTCTTAATTACGTGGTTATAGGTTGTTGATGGGTTGTTTATGACCCTAGTCTAGGCATGGTTTTGTAATTTTAGGGCTGACCACTTCAAAAATTCACTAGAAATTACAATTTTGATCAAAAAATTATAATTCCACTTAGGTTTGACTCTTGAAACTAGCTCACACCCATGAAACATATGCACCCCTTTTGGAATTGACTCCAAGATAGTCAAATTGCAAATCAGGGTGGTAATAGGCTTGTCTACCTCAGTTAGGTCTTGGTCTTTCGTGCGAGGYCACTAGTGGCTATGACCGGAAAACCTTGTATTTTATCTCCTTTTGCAATGAAATTATGTTTCACTGGTCCGAAATGACCCTAAACTACCCCGGGTGATGGCTTCAGTGGTAGGAACCACTAAGTGCATCCACGAGGTTGCCGGTTCAATTCCCCATTGTGACATTGCTCTCATGGTGATATTGTTCGTGTTCCTCCTCTTATGTCTTGACGGGGGAGCCCGTGGTGTGTAATTCTTCCCAGATAAAAAACCCGGTTGCCATGGTTGTCGTGTCGTGTCAGTCCTCGCAGCGACCTTCATTGGTCGTCTGTATCATTGCAACCCTCATGGGTCGTAAGGTAGGAGGTCCATAAAGCAACCATCTAAGCACTGAAATTGACGGGGGAGCCCGTGGTGTGTAATTCTTCCCAGATAAAAAACCCGGTTGCCATGGTTGTCGTGTCGTGTCAGTCCTCGCAGCGACCTTCATTGGTCGTCTGTATCATTGCAACCCTCATGGGTCGTAAGGTAGGAGGTCCATAAAGCGACCATCTAAGCACACTCAAACTCTGGAACTGAATTTTGGGAAGGTAAAACATCTTGAAATATTTTTTAGTAAATTTTAGTTGAAAGACAAGAGGAAATGACACGTGGCTCAAGTTGTTTCAGATTTTTGGAGCTTTGTGGAAATAGCTATGAAATTTTGAAGTTGAAATGCCATAGGGCTCTAAAAGCGACCACCTCCTAGAATGTACACAGTTTGTACATTTTTGCACATTGAAGAAAGCAAAATGTACCTCTATCTCATGTTCGGTTCAAAATGACCGGTCGGAGTTCGAGCTTCCTCCCTTATGTCAAAAAAAAAAAAGACCACTTGTCAAGCAAGCATCATGTCATCATTCAACAAGGGGAGGGTCCAATTTCTTTGGGCATGTCACCAAGTTGAATGCCAGTGTGGTGCTCAATTGCGGATTTGCTGCAAAGACTGAAGAAAGTGTCCATAACTCATCATTCAGTAGCAGGGCTTTTTTTTTCATTTATGGAGAAGTGTCATAGTGGCGATATAAAATGTTATAGTGGTGCTCCAAATTGCAACATTCATCCACTTATTGGATGTATAGTATGATTTTCATCCACAATTAGGCGATTTCATCTAATATATTTTTAAATTTCAAAGTTGTCTGGCGATTTCATCCATTTCTTTTGGCATTTTTTTTAACCTTTTTTAGCCAGATTTTTTTTTCTGGTGCAATCTGGCACCAAAAAGCCAAAAAAAAAGCCATGTTCAGTAGCCACTTTGCCAGTCCTGGGGGAGAAAGCTTGTTGCCAAAATTGTTGCCAATACCTTCCCTTATCATTGATCACGCTTGCTTCAGTTCCGTTTCAGTTGTTTATTTTTCTGTCWGGCCAACAAATAAGTTATCTTGTGTTTATGATATCAGTCCCCAATTCCCCATGCCGGCCAGTGCGAGCTTTTTCCTCAGTTGGTTTTCCTTCACTTCTACAGCTGCCCTGCAGACTCTGGGGTCGCTCATGCTTTTGTTGCAGCACCTGCAAGACTTTTGTAAAGCTTACAGACTTTGTTTCATCTGTGTCAAAAAAATGTTTTGGTATCCCTTTTTGTTCCTTTGCTCCTCTACAGGAATGTTGTCCCAGGTATACATTTGAGACAAAAGGAACAATCCGGAATACCAATTTATAGTAAAGTAGTTCATAAA
This sequence comes from Pleurozium schreberi, assembly GCA_006891605.1. NCBI lineage: Eukaryota > Viridiplantae > Streptophyta > Bryopsida > Hypnales > Hylocomiaceae > Pleurozium > Pleurozium schreberi. The sequence continues at coordinate 116,575 of VACF01001079.1, read as the reverse complement.
TATGAAAACTAGCTAAAACAATGTTTGAGTCATATCAATATTTAATTTTAATTCTTAATTTGATGAATTGATATATTTCCTTATTTATGAAAACCTTCAAAAATCACATTTTTTTACACAATCAAAAAGGACTATGATTTCATAACATCTTTGTCCTAAAAACAAATAATATACATAAATACAAATTGAGTAAGGTGCACAACTATTTTTTTGAATTGGAAACCTTACATACATAGTACTTTCATTAYTCTAATGTAATTAGGTACTGAATATGATAAATTACAAAAAATTCAATTTTTGAATTTGACCTATATAACACATAATTGTTGTATACCAACATAGTGTTTATAACACCATCTAATTTTTGTAATTTTCCAATATTATTTTCAATTCTGGAAGGACATTATTCTAAAGTCCGGAGAGTCCGGGAAGGGATACCCATATCGTGCCATTGCCCGATTTAGACCTAAAATTTTTGTGGCCTATTCCCACACTAGGTGGTCATGCATCCACCAAAGGAAATCTAAAAAGACATTATTTTATGTCCTCTACAGAGCTCTCTTGCGCGCGTACTTGTCGACATTCAAGATGGTTTTAAGATTATTATTTTGGTGAAATCTCTTTATCATAAAGTTCTCCCAAATTTCCAATTTCTAGTTTTAAAAAAAAATTACATTTCCTATTTTCTACAAATTAAAACATAAAACACCTATTTTATGAAATTTTGCACTTTTCTAGTTCACCTACTCAGAGAATTTTCCTACTCTTTTCCTTCATAGGGTACCTTCTTTGTAAAGGTGTATACATTAAATATATTTTTCACATTTTTTAAAAATTGTTTTTCTAATTATACAGTACTCTTGAAAAAAACATGAGTACTCTACTAAACACTACAGAAAACAGGGGTCTTTCTTGCAATCACCCACCAATGCTCATAACTACTTCTCCACCAATGAGAGCTACTTCTCTCTATTCTATTCTACAATAATAGAACAATAATAACTACTTTTTTTAGTTAGCCAATGAGAGCTTCAAAATTTGAGAAATCCATGGATTGCAATTTGACATTCAAACTTTTAAGTTCAAAGGCTAGAGAAAAGGATGTGGATACCATTGATTTTTGTTCTCAATCTATGGGAGTAAAAATAAGTATACAAAATTTGAGTCCTTTGCAATTGTAGTCAAGCCCATCCAGTGAAAGGCTGGTTTGACTACAAATCCGGAGCCCCATGAGGCTCGCAATTAATCATTTAAAAAGAATAGTCCTAGTTTAGAATATATAGTTTAAACTCTTTCTTCAACATATCAATTGCATTCATCTATGTACCAACAATAAATATTAGGAGGGTGCTTTTAGAGTCGTACCTGGTTCCAACTTCAAAATCCATAACTAATTTCATGAAGGTCCAAAAAATATGAAATGACTTCACTTTGATGCCAGTTCCATTTATCTTTGAAGGAAAATTTACTATCTTTTTTTTCCAAGGAGTCAAAGCCCCCCCAAATTACAAAGCAGTTGGTACTTGTTGACTTTACAGACCTCTTACTCTAAACAATGAAAGTCATTCATTATCCTTAGCTCAATAAGGTGAAACAATCACGTAAAATGGGTACACTACATCCAAAATCACACTTTGCCTAAAATTGTCATCATCACTATGTGTACATCTCCAAAACCAATATGTCTCTAAGTTGAAGGAATGCCATTTTAAAAGAATTACCAAAACACTTTGACCCTTCATAAATTTTGCATACCATATCCAAATGTCATGTTTTTTGGTGCACTAGAAACTCCTCTCACTTGCCATCAAGAAAATCAATTAAATTTTGACCCATATAATAATAGTAACTAGGTAAGAATTGCAAAATAGTAGGATATACCTTAGTAACAACGTTTGCCAGGATAATTTGCCTTTGCTTTACTGCCATTAAAAAAATTTGGACTCTCCAGAGGGCTACCAGTCTTTGATAAGCTAGTCTATTTCTCGAGCCTACTAAGCTAATCAAGAAGAGGATATTTCTGGCAAAACAAAGATTTACCTTGTGTAAATATCGGGAGTTCCAAGGAATATATTTCAGTTTTCTATTCTGCAATCGTCAAAGGAAGGTGCTTTGTGGGTGCTTTCAAATATCAAAACAACACTTGTCACAACCCTAACTAATAGTACTTGAGAATGAATGCTCTGACATTTGAAAGTGTCCAAGTGTAGAAATAGGAAAAAAATTCCTCAGGCAAAATAAATGTAATGCACTGAGGGTCCCTCTCGGCACTTCCTAGCAGCCCTGTGGAAAGTCCACAATTTCTCTAATGAGTAGTGAGAATCTCAGAGGGATGCACTCATTTAGCATCAATCACAAGCATTTATTTATGTATTTATTTGAATTTCATCAGGCATAATTGGACTCAAAGGGGCTCTTTCTTTTTTTTTTTCTTTCTTTCTTTCTTTCTTTCTTTCTTTCTTTCTTCTCTCTTGTGCTTCAATCTGCCCTTAGCATATTTCAGCTTTTAAATTGCATTATAATCCTGTACTCCCTTTTCCCTGATCCTCACTGCTGAGTATCATGGCGTTGGTCGGGTGTTCTATGACACCCAACACGTTCTTCCAATCTGCTTTTTCTACCCCATGATATCCAAACTAACTTACAACATGGTCTGTCTAATAGGAATCCAAAACGAGCTCGCCTTTTTCTTTTAACCCCAAAATGACCCTGGAATTTCTTGAGCTTCTAGAATTTGCTCTAAATTGAACAAAAAACCAACATTTTGATACGTTGTATCAATTATTTCTGAATTGTAACCTATAAATCCCTGGCCTCCCAGTAGGACTCATTTTTCAGCTGCAAGTCTGGAACATTCTGCGCTGTAGGTAACGTGAGGCAATCTGAGGGAAATGAGTCAATTCTCCCTCGGTTGTCTTATGCACCGGCAAATCAGTAGTGTACAGCAGCTACAGTAGAACTCCCTTCATTCATTCAGTGACAAAATTTGTATAACCTGTACAGACACAAGTCTTAACTTTTTTTTTTTTTTTTTTTTTTGACACAAATGAAACCAAGTCTTAACTTTCAATCGATCGGTGAAGGTATGAACCCGTGCACCCTGACTCCACTGCCTGGGGAGACCCTTGTGTCCTCATCTCCGCTGGCAGTAGCTCCTGTGCAAYCACTCACTTCCTTGGGCGGAAACATAAAAATTGTTGAACTGAATCTACCTTCTTTTTCCATACAATATTCCGACCTCATGTGGAGTTTTTTTCCACTCCCTTCCAATTAGTCATGGACGTATGAGAGACGCTGCATTCAAGGTCCAATTCAACAACTGTACAAAGCTCCGTGCAGATGGTGAGTTTTCCTGAAGTCAGAGGAGGTAAAGAAAATTGACACTTGCATAAGAAAGTACTGCTCGGAAATTTTAACTCCAGCACTGAGCATGTGTGCAGAGTGTGTCACTCAATCGTGCAGAGCGATATCGTAGTATAATGTATGTGTACCCAGATTCGCCACTTGAAATGAATGCAAGCTGCACAATTTATGGGTGCACATACCTTACCTGAAATCTCTGCAGTTTTAAACCATAGCCAGAGTGCAAAGTGTGGCCAGACTCCAAGGCATAACACTGGAGCCTTAAATTTGAAAAAAGCATTTGAAACCAGACTTCTACCTGTGGACTAAATCTCTTGTCTTCCCTTCGTCAATCCCAAGCATTGGCTGAGTAGGAGCGACCTTCTTTGCACACGTTTCGTCCATGCCTCCACTCGAGAGCGTGGCGGCACCACATTTCCAAAGGGGATGCTGCCAATGACATCACATATTGTGGAGAACCTGGGCCTCACCTCAGGATCATCGTTCCAACACTTCGAGATGAGCCCTGCCAAGTCTGGATGTAGTCCAGCAGGGAGCTCCGGCCTGCGCTTCTCAATCACGTCTCTCTGTTTCAAATGCTCGTAAGGCGCCTCACCAGTCAGGATTTCGTAGCAGGTCATAGCAAAGCTGTACACATCCGTCTTCATTAGCTGCTCATTTCTGAGCTCGCCTCGCTTTGCCCTTAGGACCTCGGGAGCTCGCCACAGAGTTGTGCCTGCACGGTGCTTAACATGTAGGTTTCCAATACGATGGGATTCTCCAAAATCAGTGATCTTCACATCAAACCGTCCACAATGGTCGTGGACCAACACATTCCCTGCCTTGATGTCCCTGTGGACGACATTCTTGGAGTGCAGGAAGTTCAAGCCCAGAGCTATCTTGAGGCACAGCTTCTGAGCTTCAGCGCCACTGAATAGAGGGGACGATGTCCGACCTTCCTTGCGCAAGAGWTGTAAGCGAGAATTGATCAGTTTTCGAAGATCCGTGTCCATGCGCTCCATCATGATCCAGCCGCCATTGTCATCAACAGAAACACCGATCAACCGAGCAATGTGCGGATGCTGAAGCTTCATAAGAAACTCCACTTCCTCTCTGAAATTCAGAGACAACGACCTGAACCTTTTCACTGCAAATGCGCATCCCAGCCAATTCACTTCGTACACTTCGTTGTTGCCTCCGACTCCAATGGATCGCCTCCACTCTACATCAGCAGGGTCAATGGACAGATGGATCGGCAATGTTTCTAACATACTTGCAATCTCCAGGCATTTGTTTCCTTCATCGTCTTYATGGGTGGTCCATTGCAACGCACAGTCCTCGGTCACCGTCGTTTGCTTTCGGGCTTGATCACATGCAGCACGGATGGTAGCCAATCTGTCACATATTGTAGAAAACCCAGGCCTGTTCTCTGGGTCCTCATCCGCGCAATCGAGAGTAAGCTCCGCCAGGTCGTCACCAATGCCAGKTGGAAGCTCTAACTTAGCCGCTGCKTCTCTAACTCTCGGTTCCAAGTCTCCAGTGCACGAAGGCAACAAGTACAAGTATTCCTGCCATCCTGATATGATTGCAATGCAAAGCGAAGAGAAATCATAAACATCTGCAGCTTTTGACGACTTTCTGGCATGATCTGAGAACGCAAAACCGCCGATCTTTATGTCAAGCTGGCCATCAGTATGCACATTCATCAGAATAATGTCACCAGTCAGGGATCCGTGTACAACTCCTCTGCCATGCAAGAACCTCATACCCAAAGCAATCTTCGTGGCAATGTCAATAGCTTCGCAGCCATCAAAGGGTAGAGACCTCGATGCCTTGAGGCGATCAACCATAACCCTTAGCAGGTTAGTTTCCAAGCGTTCCATCACTATGGACACCTTTCTTTGCCGAAGTTCCACGTTGAATCCCAAAAGTTGCACTACATGCGGATGTGGAAGCCTCATTAAGATCTTCAGTTCCATGGGGTAAGGTTCGAAAACTCCGCAGTCAGAAATGTCGAGTTCTTTGACCGCAACCTCGCAACCTAGCCAAGTGGCACTTTTTACCTTGCTAGAGCTTCCAACGCCGATGAGTTTTCGAATATGCAAGTCAGATGATGGAATCCTTAGATGCTCTGGAATGCTCCGGACTCTAGTTGGATGTCTAGCCTCTGCCACGTGCCGCTCCGTAATCCATGGAAATTCCATGGAAAGGTAGAAGAMGAAGAGAAACCCTAAGGCTGGCGTGAATAAAGAGTCTGTTGGGGTTCTTGCACTCGCAAATGAAGAGCAACTGTATCCAGCACTGTGATACGATTCAAACTATCCACACATAGAGCTTGCAATGCATGTTTCCTACCCCCGCTCTATAAACTTAGGAATCCAAGAAAGAAAAATCTTCGGTTGCACTGTAAGAACCATCACAGGCTGCATGACCACCAAACATTCACAAGCTCCATCAGTGACATTGTTTGCATGTAATTGCAAACCCTAGAAAATATCTCTAACTACACTAAATTGCAAGTTTGCAACCCTTACCCAAAGATGATCCCAGAAAATTCTTCTCCAAAATGTACACAACCTTAACATAATATCCACAATCAATTATCGATACACCAATAATCAACAATTTAGGAATCCATGCTTTATTCATATTTTATTCATATGGCCTCCAAAATATACACACTAAGATGCATCAGAACCCTCTTTCAACAGCCTACAAAATCCAAACGAATTGAGACAATTTAGTAGTAAAAATCATTCTCAAATGCTAATTTGGAGGCGCGTACATACCATAAGCTTTCGAAACAGACAAGAGGATTTAGAGGAGAATTACGCAGCCATTTCTTCTTTGTTAGAGCTCTCTCGACTCCGTCTCATCCTCTTCAGCTTGAGTCCGATAACAAGAACTGCAGTACTGACGCCATACTTCCAAACTGAAGCAAAAGATCAATTATCGGCAACTTCCGTATCACGCGTGCATACCTTAAAGATTAGTGCTCGCTATCAATTCTTCGTGACCACGAGTGTATAATAAATCCTTCAGCTCTTCAAATCACGCATGGTGCAATCCCAGTACTCGCCCCATGGTCAACCTTTTCTAAAAATATTCATAACTCTAATTCTATGCTAAATTTCGAAGGTCGAAAATTACAGCAAGTAAAGAGATTTCGAAAAACATGGAGAACACATTCAAGAAGAGAACCACACAGCCATTTCTTCTATGTGCGAGGTCGATATGATTCTCATCCTCTTCACTAATTAAGTTAGAGGCAGCTTGAATCCGATAGCAAGAGCTACTGACACTACACTTCGGAAATGAAGCCCAAAGATGAAGAATCGGGAACTCCCGTATCCCCAAAATGCTCTCAAGTATGTACAGTAGACCCGTCCGTCCGTCTCTCTCCACTGCCCGCACAGAACCATGATTGTCGCGATGGCTGCRTTCCGAGTCTTCCGTTGCTCTGAAGCTCTGCCTCAAGGTTGGACTTGGCCACACTCCAAGCCAATGTCTCAGAGCCAGAAATAGACACACCTGATGACCTGAACAGTTTCATCGCACTCTCGAAAGATCTCTACAGTACACTAGACTGGCAAGCTCACTCTGTTCTGGCATTTGTTTTTGCCCCTTTTGTTAGATCGGCTTTACCGCGTCCCGGAGTTGCTCGCCAACTGGCACTGGACGCATTTGATTTGCATTTGAAACGCATTTTTCCAAGCTTCGGYGGAAGTWTTTCTGAGCYTTCCTTGCGGTTGGTTTKAGGATCGAGTCGGTTTGGGAGTTTGGAACCCTAACTCGACGATTGCTCATTGCTGAGCAGCAGATCTACCTGATCGCTTGAAGCATTCGAATGTGGAGCTAGATTTTTTGTTTTACTTGGTTTAGCTTCAATCTGAGTGGTTTTTGTTCACTTCGGTGTTTGATTGGATTCTTGTATGGGGCCACCAAGCCTTCCGGGAACCGAGAAGGAGTGGACTAGGGCTGACATGCCGTCTTCTAGYTTTGTGGTGGAMGATTTACGAAGTGAAGCAAGCWCTTCGGGGAGTAGTGGACCCTACATCGAACACATTGTGACGAGGCTTGATACTCTCGCCGGCGTTGCCATTAAATATGGTGTTGAGGTAAAGATTTGTGAAGGAAGGTTGTTATTGAGTTGTAAGTTAGGGTTTGTTGAGCGTTGGCAGCCGATCTCACTTCTCGGTTGTGCGTGTGCTTGCAGGTGGCAGATATCAAACGTTTGAATGGGCTCACGACCGATTTGCAAATGTTTGCACTGAAGGCTCTTCGGATACCGACACCTGGCAGGCATCCTCCTGGATCGAGGTTCGATTGTTGTTTCTTTACTCAAGTTGTGTTCGGTTTTAGGAAATGAGATGACTTCAAAAAACGTYATAGGTGCTTAAGGGTTAGGGTTAGTCAAAGTAAGGAATGGGGTTTTGGTTGGGTTGCAGATCTTTTACTCCTCTGGTATACTTTCTCTTTGATCACTGGAAATCCCTATTCTGATTTGAGAATCCCAGTTGTACATTCCCTATTGTAGTGATACATTTTGCGTGCGACTTCAAGCATTTTGACCAATGTAGGAGTGTGCTTTCATTGAGAGATCAATACAGAGCTCATCGAGAGATCACTATGCGTACAAGAGCTAAATCCGTTGAGATCAGATTGATTATTTTCTCTGAGATGATTTCTTGTTCAATCTTTCAAAGTGGGAGGTTGTAGACCACTACTGAAGGGATACTAAACAACCCTATTTCCATTCAGTGATCAGCGGCCATAGACGTTTAGCCGAGTCAGGCTTGATTTAAGGCCAACCAAGTGTATGAATAGATGAGATCCTGTTGGTTACAGGAGTCAGTCAATAAGAGATGCGATCAGGTCCCCAAGGGTATTTGTATCCTCTACCTTGGGAAATCCCTATTGTCATTTCAGAATCGCAGTTGCATGTACAGTTTCTACATGTTTAAGAATCAATTCTTAAAAAAAGTCTGATAGGTGGCCACATGTCCTGCAGATTTGAGGATGGTCCATCCACTTCCCACCTGCACCCTGCTGGTAGCCACGCCCAAAGTTTTCCAAGCAGCAAGGCACAAGAAACATCTACAATGGCGTTGTTGCGAAACTATTACGGTCTACCTTCCGCAGATGGGGAAGACGGCGTAGAAATGGCTACCATTAACCCTGACAAGGAAACCGGTGATGCTTCCTTTGTGCCTGTGCACCGCCCACCAAACTCAGCTCACTCTCGGCGACATTCCACGGGGGATTACAGGACGTGTGGTTGCACACGAGAATCTTGTAAGCACATACTTGGTTCCTGTTGGTCGACAAATGCGCCAGAATCGACAGAGACCAGCCTTCTGATGAAGCCTAGTAAGGAAATATCAAGAGAAGGCGAATTATCGAGTAAGGAAAGACCCATCAGGAGGCGAACAAGGGACGATGTCAGTGACAAAGTCAACTTCTCGAAGATGAACCCTGCAGCGCCAAGAGTGAAGGATTCCAACTCGAGCGAAGGACCGAGCGGAACGAAGAGCATTAGAGGTGCTCTTTTAGGAAGGAAGGAGGCTGTTGAGGGTCTTCTATCAAAGGTAATGCCGATTACTACWCCAGCTACTTCTCAAGAAGGTGGCAGGCCTTTACATGAAAGGGTGCCTTCGACAGGATCATTCAACCTATTCGAAGGTATCACATCAGTGTACCGTAACGCTAAGGCTGCCTTGGATTAGGTGATATTTTTTATCCTGTTTCTGAGTTTTGGTATGCTGTGCTGCCTCCTTCTTATGTAATACTCCGTAGATAACTGGCAGAGGGCTCGGATACTCGAGACATTTGTTGGACATTACCCTCTCCTTCAGACTAAATCAGGATCGTCAGATCATAGAGATCTGTGATTCTCTGAGAGTTAAGGGACGGACAGGGGTTATGACTCTAGACCCTCGTTACTCTTTTCCAATTGCATCCTCCCTGTGGCTCCACGCTACTCCATGAAAGTGTCGAGAGGGTTTTTGGTTAGTTGTCACGTCTTCGTCTTCGCAAAGCAAGGACTTGGTTCTCTTTGCCGACATTGGAGCAAACCTTTGTGCAGCCTTGCTTGCGGAGTTCCGTCCTGGAACTTTAGACTAGTCTACGATTATTTCACATTCTTTGACTCACTGAGTCCCTCTGCGTAGAGAATAAGAGGTTGTACTTTACTTGTCGCTTCTTAGTATCTAGTGTTCAATTGTAAAATGAACACCATCCTTATGAATCTATGGTATTTCAGTTTCTGGTTAAGCTACTCGAGGAAACGAGAACTTAACTTCATGAGCTATTCAGTACGTTGCGTACAAGTACAATTCTCAATTGTTTACGTTGGTTTCTGAAACATAATATATCTATTTACAAGATGACTGGTTTTGGCAACACATTTCTATTCGAAGTCATTAGTAAGTAGTTTTTGGCAGCTGTATGGCAAAATCCATGTCACAATTGGAGAGCATGCGAATTTTTTCATTCAACAAAGAAGAAGCATTAAGGTAGACACAACTACCTAACTCCAAAATGTTGCAAAACGAGTACACATTGGTGCCGAGAATGTGCACAACCTCAACATCAGAGGTTGTTTCAGTCTTAGATCATCAACCAATAAGCCTTATAGCTTGTGCATATTCCAAATAATATATCCTTCCGTGCGTTGAAATCCTCTTTGGTTTGTTAACAAGAATATGTAAAATCTTGATCATTCTAATGATGGAAACTATGCTCAGAGACGGAAGTTTGTCAAATAGGCGTGGTACCCTGTGGGCAGGCATTCGAGGTAAGTGGGGAGCATTTTGAGCCTGCGTTCGCCAGGATGGTCAAGACCCGCTTGCATCTCGGCCGCCATGGCTTGGGCAATCTGACGTAGTGTCGTGACTGACGTAGCACAAGCGTTCCGAAACTCCCGAAGAAARGAGCAAGGCTCGCCTGATTCTCGCGCATTTTTCAACTTGTATCTCAACGCGCCTGGTGATGCTGCTATAAGTGAAGCCGGCTCCATTGCTTGCATTTCCTGATGGGCTTAGCAATGAAAGTAATTCTATCCTGTGCTGTGTCTTCACTTTCACAGCATTGACATGCAATGTACTAGCCCTTTACTCCACCTGYCTTCAGAACCGACTGCCAATTGCAAGAGAACTTCAATGGCCATACACTCAAACATCTTTAATATGACCTATATAACGATATTCTACAGTAGAATAGCCTCCGTAGTCGCCACACAATCTTTGACTTCACACACGTGTCATAAATTCAAACTACGTCATAGTGAAAATGTTAGGATCCCGGGCAGTAAGAATGAAGAGGTTTCATCAGTGTATGGCTCACCCAAGAATTGAAATAGAMACTCTACTTAATTAAGAATTTTGGCCACCATTTTGCAAGATCCCTATCAAGAAACTCTTTTCCTTGGACAAACACACTGCAGGAAGATGCTTCTCCGGCGATCATCCGGAGCAACATTGCACTTCTACTCGCTGGCTGCCTTCCATCACATCATATCAAAATGTAACGCATCACATCAGTTGAGCTTCTTGAAGGCCATTGCAATCGACGAAGCTCTTCACATTCCTACCTSACATCCTTTGTTCTCAAATGCCTACACACGGTTGATCTCCCTTTCCAAAAAAGGGCGAAATCAACATTCTCCAACAAACACACACGGAAATAAGAAACCTCAGCCATCACTCAAAAAAGCAAAAAGAAACACGTCGGGTTCCTCTCACCTGACAAGACGGTCACATTCACTGCTGCAACACAAGTTGCAACATCGGAGACTTCGTCAATAAACGCAGCCCAATGTGGAATGACTGTCACTCCCAAAGGAGCTCCCCAAACCCCAGCAGCACAAGCCCCGGGCGCGGAACACACCTTCCAAACTGACGGCATTGATTGATCCATGCAAGGGTTGTGTGTTCTTGGCGAAGCGCGGCAGATGTAAGGCGAAAGCATGATGTGGAAGTTGGTAAGCCCACATACGTGTGTGCACCGCAGGCCTGGATCGGTCGACTGTACAACGTATGCACCACAATGGCACTTATTAGGGTTTCAAGAATCAAAACGACCTGCGCACCCTGAGACCATACCAAGGACACATCCGAARTACCAGAAATTTAACATTTCCATCATTCTCCCATCCTTGGAACCCTAATTCCATTCCACTTGTAACCGATCCCACTCCCCAGATATTATTCTCGTTACGCGGACAACCCCAACTGTCGGGATGCAGATATTTCGGCACTTGTCTGCGAGACTGACGATGAAACCGAATATTCCCGGAYCAGCAGTTACATTCAATCCACCCATTTTCTGTTGCAGGGCTACAACAATCGCAAGAGCCGAAGCTCATTGGCCGGTACAASTTGTACCAAACCGATGRAGCAATCACAATCCARGCCACCCATGCGCTCTCCACACGCTGGCAACACCTGAGAAGCAATCTCCGACGTTAGATGGATCCCATCAACGGTCCAGCGTTGCCGCTTTCCTCGCSAGGTGGGACTCCTAACGAAGTTGCTTGGGCACCGGAAGCTGCCTCGGACTCCAGGAGTTGCCTTTTATCACATTCGCCGCCCTCTCTTTTTTCTCTTATTACAGTTTCCTGTTGTTGCCTAAGTTTACTTTCCTTGTGGCAGGCACGTTCCGAAGTTGAGRATTAGAAGGGATTTGCGCACGTTTGGTAAGATTTGCTTGTGGTTTTCTGTGTGTGGATAGAGTTGGATAGTTGAGGTTGAGGAAGAGAAGGAGCCATGGCGATGGTGGTGGACGTCGGGAAGATAGCGACGACCCCAACTGCTGCTGCCGCCGCGKCTTGCAGGTGCAGGCATGGCGCCTCGTCGTCGTCGTTGGTGGGAATGGGAAGCGGGCACGCTTTGCCCGTCTGTCGCGGACTCAGGAGAGTGAGGGCGGGGAGCAAGCGCGCTTTTGAGCCTGTTGGGGTTTCGGCGCGGCCGTCGCGTTTGACTGGAATTGTTGCCGAAGTGCAGGAAGCTGCTTCTCCAGGTAGTTGTCGCTTCTCCAATTTCACGACGTGGATAGAATTGCAGAGAATTGTTCGTTTGGAGCCGCATGTGTATGAACTGCAGTTGGGGTTGAAAACTCGGCTGTGGGCAAGCTCTTTAGGGTGCTAGGGTGTGTTTGCGATGTGAATTTCCCTGATTATCTGTTTTCTAACAGTCTCGATGTGGGTAGAATTTCGTTTGGAGTCGCTTTTACCACAAGTGTGTACAATCTCTGTATCCCACTGGTCTCAATTTTGGCGGTAGTGGTTTGAGATTTGCAAATTTCGTCTCTGGGCGAACTTTTTAGGGTACCATGGCGTGTTTCATACGTGATTGCCTCTGCAGTGTTTGAGGCGCGGGTCAAGGTCTCAAGCGATGTGGATAGAATTTCGTAGAATTTCTTTTGGATCCGCTGCTGTATCTACATGTATGTGAGCCTCAATAGGGGTTTGTCTCTGGCAAGCTTTTTTTTAGGGTGCTTTCTAATTTTGCAGTATACGAGGCTCCGGTGAAGGGCTCCAGCGACGACACCATCCAGCAGTTTCTGCAGCGCGACTACAAGTACGGCTTCGTGAGTGACATCGAGTCAGTTTCAATTCCCAAGGGCCTATCCGAAGAAACCGTACGCCTAATCTCCGCCAAGAAGAAGGAACCCGAGTGGATGCTCAACTTTCGCTTGAACGCCTTCAAGCAGTGGCAGAAGATGACGGAGCCCACATGGTCGGACAACAAGCCGCTTTAATCAATTAGTGTAGGTTACACTATCTACCATCATTAGTGTAGTGGGTGTGATATTGTTTTTCTTGAGACATGAGACATGGGTCTACTGGGAGGCAAATAACCTCAACGTATAATGCAGGAGGTGCTCTTATAATGCAGGGAATTGGATTGAAGTAATGTCTTGATGCTTATTTTCCTCTTCAAAGCTTGAAATAACTTCAATTCACTTATTTTCATAAAATTTATGTGCTTTACCTCTCCAAACTCTAAAAGGTACGAGGCTCAAACTCAGATCGGGCAGTAAAAGCAAACATGACACAGGTACATTTTGCTGACCATTGCATTGCAACTTCAAAAATTTGTAACTAATTCCACAAAGGTCCAAAGAATGTGAAACAAAACTTGAATTAGATACCAATTCCATTTTTTTCCTACGAAAATTTACTGAAAATTGTTTCAAGGAGTTTGGTTTTCCTGAAACGGGGATCAGTTCTTAAATGGTCTCCTTAAGAGCCTTCTAACAAAATAGTCACCTCTTGGTGTATTATAAAGACTTGAAAACCAAAACTGAACTTATGACAAATGCCTTCGCAAACACGTTAATTTTCAATTGATTTTGACATGATCAGTTCATACTAAACACGAGCCCTCTAAAGGGTTATCCATGAAGATCACACTCTACCCTCGTTGGGAATGCTTGTAAGATATTACTAGCATTACCACATAACATTCTTAACTGGGTGTGTACCCTCCCCCTAGGTGGAGGTATAATCCTCAGCTATATACTTGGAGGAGGATTAAGGTTATAATAGAAGCAATTTCATTGGCTGGTGTGGTTGGGAGAGAGTGGGCTATCAGACTTGGACATGCTGATTGGTTGCTTGGGGGGCAAATTTTGAGGAGCAAAAGGGACCCCCCCCATGAAGGTTAAGAATGTTATGCCAGCACTATCAAGTTAATCCTTAAACGTGAGGTGGACATATTGTGTCCAATGGATGAGAGAGAACCTTTTGTGTAGGACAAAAGTGCAACGAGGAATTTTGTGTGAAAAGGAGAGACCTTCTATAGTACTTTGACTTCTAATGAGTGCTTTTGGATTTGTTTTTGAACTAGTGATTCCCACTATATCAAAATGGATGATTTCACTGACACTAGTTTGCCCTTTAAGGATTAATGGATTGAGTGGTCAACTTCATGTTTCAAACTAGGTAGCGAATAAGCTTAATCCTTGAAGGATGAACTAGTGACCATGGAAATCATCCATTTTGATACAGTGAAATCATTGGTTCCCCCAAAGCACTCCTTCAAAGTCAAAGTACTAGTATAGAAGAGCTCCCCTTTCCACACAAAATTCTAAAGACTAATAGTTGCACTTCCGTCCTACACAGCAAGATTCTTTGTCATCCATCTGACACAAAACTTCCGCCTCGACGTTTAAGGGTTAAGCACACACAAGTACATTTTGCATCAATATATTATCCATTCTCCAAAAAATTCAACTCCAAATAATGCAAATGATGTAGATTAGTATCGTATGTAATATCTGAACAGTGTTGACTTAATCCTTGAAGGACAAACCTTGGTGACCATGAAATCATCCATTTTGATACCGTGGGAATCACTGGATCGAAAAAATCCAGAAACATTCATTGGAAGTCAAAGAATCTCCATTTCCAYATAAAAATCCAAGGATTAATAGTTGTACTTTCATCCCATATAGAAAGATTCTTTGTCATTCATCGGACGCCAAACGTCGGTGTAGACATTCAAAGGTTAAGATATTTCTGTGAAAAAATCACACTTCCTTGTTCCACAAAACTATTCTGGTGGCACCATAATGACTGCTATTTAAGCTAATGTGGCTTAAGTTATGGACTATACTGAAGGTAGATTCTAAAGAGCCATGACAATGTTTGGGGAGAACTACCAATTACTAGTTCATCATTAGCCAATAGAATTGGGGAAAACTGGTTGCAATTTGAAAACATTGAACAAAAAAGTTGGTGGAAAAATCTATAAAATTTTCTATTTAGAGGGGGGAATAGAGGGAAAAATAGAGGGGGGAAATGGACTTGGTACTTGAAAAATTTGTTCAACATGGGAATTGAAGGAAAATTATAGCTTGTAAAAAAACTCAAAAATTCAATTCTCCAAATGTTGACATGAGTCATGTCCTAACATAGACAAATATGTTTATCTTACCCACACATCACTTACTCACACATCACTGACTGAGTTCATGGCCAAGGAGGATTCACCCTCTTATTGCCCCATTGTTTACCCCTGGAGAAAGACTAAATTTATTTATTTTCCTATTTATTTTCCACATGTGATAAAATTTGCAAATTATGAATTTATATTTGCAATGAGAGACCCCAAATTAGCAAGGGGAGATGACGCAACACCAAATATGGTAGAGGCACCTATTACTAACCAACCCCAGCAACAATCAATAGGGTACCCTATTTCCAACCAAGGTTGGAACATATTTCCATTTCCTCTTGGGAATGCATGTTCGTCTCCTTTTTCAAGGTTTGAACCAATTAATAAATTACATATTAGTGAGCAAGAAAGTAGGAAGCAATGAGGGGGAAATTAGTTCTTGAATGATCGGAATAGGGAGGAATCTAGTGACATTGGCTATGGGTTCGCCACACTCTTTGCCATCCAAAATTCATAGTAATTCTAGTTCAAGCGATAAAATTACTAAAAAATTTGCACTCTAATCCCTGTCATTTCTATCAATGCACCTCTGAAAATATTCTCTTGGCCTTGCACTAAGGTAGAGGTACCCATTATTGACCGGTGCTCCATAGCCAATCAATAGGGGGTAGTATTTCCAACCAAGGGTAGAACAAAAAATTTTGGAATGAGTGTTTTTATTTTTTCAAGGTTTGGACCAATAAGTTCATGACACATAAGTGAGCAAGAAAGTATGAAGTAGTGAGCAGGAAAGTAGTTCTTGAATGATTGGAATTGGATGACTCTAGATGTTGGTCATGGGTCAAGCTCAACTTTTGCCTTTCAAAATTCAAAGTAATTTCAATTCAAGAGATAAAATACCAAATTTTTGCAATCCAGTGTTTAATTATGTAAATTCACCTATGAAAATATTTGTTTTGCCTAGCACTACCCTAGATCATGTCTCAAATTGCTTATATGATTGATTATGGGTACCTCTACCTTACCCCAAATCATATCCAAAATTTGCTTATTTGATTGGTTATGGGTTCCTCTACCTTACCCCAAATCATATCCAAAATTTGCTTATTTGATCGGAAAAAAATTTATGTGAAAAATAAAAAATTCCAGCTTTTCTACCCAGGGTGATTCCAGCCTGCTGGGCCCACTTCGAATGGAGGATTTAACGTCCTGCGGTCACTTCACCCCGCCAATATCCCATGTCCCCACTGGGTATGGCAAATTGGCATACCGTACACGCCTTACCCGAGAAGTGGATAAGGCCCAATCAAAGTACTGCCCTGGGAGTACAAGTGGAAGGTGCAGCCTTTGCAGTTCAGTTGTGGGAACTGCAAAGGTTGTTGGATGGCAAAAATCTATCCACATTAATTTATGTCTGGCCACCCAGGTTCCAAATATTCGTTCCACACAGTTATACTTGTGGAAAAAAAAAAAGCAAAAAAAAAGGTATGATTAACCCTGAAATTACGGACCTATCACTGCGGGGAAAGGTGGGGTGCAATATATAGTGCTTGACCAAGGGGAAAAACATTGTTCACGCACATGTTTAGCTTTGGAAAAATTGTACACACCAATAACTGACGCTACCTATTCAAAAAGTGCGAGAAGGGCAGCTTGGTACAAAACACTTTCATGTGAAAATCTTTACTATCTTCATAGAATTAGGCCTACCTAAAAATATGAAAGCAATTAAAGACAATAAATTTGACTTCCCATGATGATTGACAAATGTGTGGTCACTTTCACAAAAAGTAGAGATGAAAATTGGTGAGTACATTCACCACATGAGCTTTTTTGTCTTCCAAAGGACGCAAAACATCCGCCTTGTCCTTCAAGGGTTAATAAGTTACATAATGATGGTGTTTTTTTGCAAGGGCAATTCCAACTTAGGTAAAACAGTCTATGACCACCAAGATTTACAATCTGGGTATCTTGTGCAATGTGCTCATTGTTGCTTGCATTTTTCATAGAAAGAGTTAGTTGAATTGATTGAAATATAAGTTCTTATCATATTAATCTGATAAGAATTTGAATTGATAAGAATTTTTAAACCAAAAATTTAAAATTGTTAGTAGATGGGGTCATGACCATCTTAAAAAGGTTCAAAACCAGTAACTTACCATCCTAATTCCGTATCATCCTATTTTTGTTTGATAAGTGTTATAAAAGCACAAGTTCAACATTCTAAATGCACCTCTTTTATTGGCTGATAATAAAACTAATCATGACAAATTTTTATTTTGAATTAAGCCCACCTAAATCAACATTTATTAGACACATCTTAATCAACTTAAAACCCTGCATGATTATGGTAGAAGAATCCTTACCCAATCCAGTAAGCAATTCCTGACATGATCTAGGGTAGTACCAGGCAAAACAAATATTTTTAAATTTGCATTGATAGAAATGATGGAAATTGCAAAAAAATTGGTAATTTTATCTCTTGAATTGAAATTACTGTGAATTTTGAAACAATTCCTATCATTCAAGAACTACTTCCCCACTCATTGCATATTACATTCTTGCTCACTTACATATCATAAACTTACTAGTCTAAACCTTGAAAAAATTAAAAAAAAAACGCATTCCAATAAGCAAATGGAAATTTGTTCCAGCTTTTGTTAGAAATACGGCACCCTATTGATTGGTGATGGGGCACCAGTTAGTAATGGGTCCTTCTACCATAGATGTAAACTTGGTGTTATTATCTGACAATAGCATCCAATTACTTGCTTAAAGTTCATAGCTTACACACTCTGTAGAATTGGATGGAAGACTAACGCATTTGGAAGTGTACTATAGATGGTGGAATTGGATGACTAACGGTATGGGGCTAATTGACTATACAATACACTGGCGGTGGGTTTCCTAACTCCACTTGAACTATTGTTCATGAAACCAATTAAATTTACCTATAAGATAGGAGGTCATGTAATGGAGCATCTAAGAGCTAGGATAGAATTTGGGGGAGGTAAAACATCTTGAAATATTTTTCAGTAAATTTTCCTTACAAAACAAGTGGAATTGACATTTCACCTAAGTCATTTCATATTTTTTGGAGCTTTGTGGAATTAGTTATAAAATTTTGAAGTTGAAGTGGTATAGGGCTCTAAATTGGAGCACCTCCTAAAATGTACATGGGTTGTACATCGTTGAAGGCTATGAAAAAGAAACATGTACAAATTGTATACATTTAAGAAGGGGCTCCATTTTAGAGCTTGCTCACTTTTAGAACCTCCTACCTTATGTGCATTTTACCCCCCCAAAAGAACTTTGACCGCATCGCTTGGGCATTCTTACATTGGAATAATCAAAATTATCATCAATGCAATAGTCATTGGTTCCTAGATTGCTGACTAGCAATATTAGTTATTACACAAGAATCACAACATATGTTGCATATATTACACAAGAATCACAACATAAGTCTAATTTCTTGATTTGTACAAAGGAGATTTAGGTTTGATTGAGAGGTCGGATCTTGTCAAACTTGGAAACAAGGGGAGTTTTTGTCCTTGTTCCATTGGCTATTTGGCTTCTCTCTCTATACAAGCAGATTACTCTATTACTAGGTTGATTGCTCTCATTGATTTAGTTGTTTGTCTATTCAGTTTCTTATGTCCATGTTCTAAAATTGCATGCAAGAATGTCTAGGCTACCATTGTAAGAACAAAATTGTCGTTTTAAAGGTTAAATGGGCTAACATGCTTGAACAGTACAGCATTAGAAAAGAATTCGGTCCAATAAAGGGCCGTGAGTTCCCTTCCTGTCAAATTCCTTGGGAGCTTTGTTCCAATGCCACACCATCTGCCATGCATACTGCTGACGTGGCGGGGACACTGCCACATCATCAGGTCATTAAAATAAAATATTTTTTCCAAAAAAAGATTTTTAAAATTTTTAAAATTTGAATTTTTTGGTTCCCAATGATGGGAACAACCCTCAAACTGCCCTTTCATGGCCTCATTTTGCTTCTAATGTTTCAGGGTTAAACTTGAATCTCACATAGTTCTTGATTTTATGTGTCTTGGTACTTGACTAAAAAAATGTAGTTCCAATAATCTATTTTTTATTCTTTTATATTTTTTTGACATGATTGTTAAAACGGTAATTTTTGTGACACATTGATGATACCATTTTGAAAGCCTAAAATGCACCACTTTTGAACTTTTGTATCAAATTGTTCTTAGTGCGAGGTCAAGCAGAATACCAACTATACTATTATTTTTATCATTATTATTTCCAATTTTGCTAAATTTTTTAATATTTTAAATAATAAAATGAATATTTAATATATATTGCTTATTATTTTCAAAGATTATAAATTCTACTCCGTAAAGGACTAAGGTCTAAATGTTCTAACTAAATTTTCAATGTCAAACTAGGCAACTAGTAATATATTCAAAAACACAATAAGTTAATTATATTGGATTGTAGGGATTGATACCCATTCAAAAACATTTGAACCATTCAATTTGGAATAATGAAGTGAAAGTTATGAAGAGTTTTATTTTGTAGGCAATGAATATAGGAAAAAACACCTTAAGGCATATTTTGAATCTAATTTTGAAAATTTTCAAAGAAAAAGAAAATTAGTTGTTTACTGGAATCCTCTCACCATTCCAATTGATAATGCTCAATTTCTTATAAATTTTATTAGCATTTTAATTTTTCTTTCGTTTATTACTAGAATCTTCTCACCATTAGGATTAATAATCATCCATTTCTTATAAATGATATTAGAATGTTAATTTTTAAATTTATGACCACTTTCAAATTTAAAAATTAAAAAATACATATTCCCTTTCCGATACATTGACTAAGGTAAACCGGTCCATGACAAACAAACTATCCAATGCATACACCTAGAAAACCACCCATTGTAGTCTTAGTGTCTTATCTAGTGTCTTACATCATACCATAGCAAGCTTCTAATAATAAATGAGATTAGGACTTCACTAGGTTAGTTGGTGCCCAACATAAATTAAGCTGTTTGTTTTGTTTTGTTTGTTTTGTTGAGATTTGTTTTACCATGTGTTCCAAAGTTGCGTTCTTTGTAATGTTGGAAAACTCCCTATAAGGAGGGGTGCACATACTTTGTTTTGTGGCATTTGGACCCATGGTGTGAAAGTTATTGAATTAAAAAGTTCTTTTATTTAAAAAATTAGAAAATTACTTCATTTGTTTTGTATGTGTGGCAACAACACAAAGCACGCTTCCAAACCTCAAGTAGTAGATTGTTTGTTTGCTTGGTTTTGTTTGTTTGTTTATTACTGTGAAATAGCATCTCCCAATTCTATTCTTGATACCGTTGGAAACCCTCAATGAGGAGGGATGCAGGGGCTTTGTTTCGTGATTTTAGGACTTATGGTATGAAAGTTATTGAAGTTTGAAGTTTTATTAATTAAAAAAATTAGAAAATGACTTTTACTYTTACTTTTTATTGTGATGGCATGTGGCAACAACACATGGAACACTAGTATACCTTACATTAGGTTGTTTGTATAATAAAATGAAATCTCCTAGCATGTGCACTGTGCATTTCCAAATTGTGTTCTTGGTACAATTGGAAAACCCTCATCGAGGAGGGGTGCAAAGGCTTGAATTTGTGGCATTATGACATACAATGTGCAAGTTATGTATTTTTGAATTATTGCTGAATTTATAATTAGAAAATGACTTCTACATTTATTTTATTTTGGCTTAAGCAATGGTARATGGCACACTAATATAAGGTTGAGGCACCAATTGTCAACCACGCCGAGTTTCCAAATGTGCGGGGGTGCAATATTTCCAATCAAGGTTGCAAAAGATATCCAACCAAATCCTAGAATGTGTTTTGGTCCTTTCCATGATTGGGACTATATTAAGGTAACAACACATCTCCCATCATAGTGAGGCGAAGTAGCTAGTGGAAAGCAATTATGGAATGATCAAAATTGGAAGACTCTAGACTTTGGCTATGGGTGAAACGCACTTTTTGGCTCCCAAGATTTACAGTATTTTTCAATTTTGAGAACAAAATTTAAAAAAAATTCCTCTCCCCATATAGTGGATGGCTCTAAAACCGATTGTGCTCTAAAACCGTTAACATCCATGACGTATGTTCATTTAAGGTTGATAATGTTGCTATGTAGTACATGACTTATTTTTTAGGTCACAAAAAATAAGACATGTTTTGCAGGACGACATTTCTATCTTAGAATGAACAAACGTACTACATGTTAACGGTTTTAGAGCGCGATCGGTTTTAGAGCATCCTACCTTACTATATTTCCTATCTTCCCACATGGAGAAAATTTGCACCACTTGATACTGCTCACCCTCTCCTCCAGAATCGCTTCAATGATAGGTTACTGGTGCCTCAACCTTAGATGAAAGGTCCAGGTGGACAGATGACCGACCTTTAAAGGATGATAATTATTCTGTCTAACAATCTGCGGTACAGGTCTGGACTCTGGTGTCTGGCAGGGCACTCACTCACTCACTCAGCCAGGAAGGCTAGTCAGCTAGTGCCTAGGAGGCTAGGACATTTGATAATATATAGCATGCTACTTTACTTATAACCGTGTTTTACAATTTTTTAGCATTGTATATTACATGTACATTGTTTACAAAATTTACCTACAAGGAATATATTGGACCCTATTTTTTATCGCACGTAGTTTCTACGATTTTTGCCAGTGCCCCCCCCCCCCCTCGAGCATTTACTACGAAGTGGGACCATTGGGTTGAATTTACTCCGAGGAGAAACATCAATTATTTTTAATTTTTTACACATGTTAAAATTTGCAAAGAGACCCCAAATTAGCAAAGAGAGGTAAGAGAACATACCCAAAACATGACACAAATTATGGGCCTTTTTTAGCTTTTATCCCTAGAGAACACAAATTTTATCCTACTAGTTCCATTTTGTAAGATGGATTTTGCATCCTACATCAATAAAACGTAATTGCACCACTATAGCCAAAGCGTATAGGCCCTCTTATTGTTATGGGGCCAACCCATAGGTGTTCTATGGGCATGTCGTACAACCTAGACTCCTAGAAATGCATGGACTTTCTCTTGCATCCATGCATTTTCTAAAGTGTGAAATCCTGACCCCAAGTTGGTAGGAACAATGCCATGTTCAAATCCTACCATGGATATTGTCATATGCAAATGACCCCCACCTCAAAGCGAAAGAAAGCAACTTAAAGAAGAAAAACAAAAATATTTTGAATCAACCACATTCCCAAAATCAAGGAAATTTTCTAAATGAAAATTGACAATGGTAGCATTGCCATCAGGAGGAAAATGAAGCTGTAGAAAATGGGCTAGGAATTTTTTTAGCACACTACTTCTGGACAAATTTTATGAAAGCTGAGGTGGGTGAAAATATGTATACTTGATAGGGGTATTAAGGGGACCCATACTAATTAATTGACATTTCATACTATATAAAGATCTACCTTTGTTGTACATTAATAGTTATTGAAATGTCCAAACAATTAGTCCTTTCATTGTTTGGTCCCTTTAATACCCCTATTTAGTGTAGAAAATCCACCGGTTTTCCTTACAAAATTTTCCTGACTGTGATCTAACCTACACTAAGGTAGAACCACCCATTACCAACCAGTGCCCCATAGCCAACCGTAGAGTGACTAATTTCCAACCAAGGCTAGAATGGGTTTTTTTCATTTTTTCAAGGTTGGGATTAAAAGTTCATGACACATGTCCCAACTTAGTGCGCAAGAAAGTAGGAAGCAACTAGTGGAAAAGTAATTTTTTGAGTGATCAGAATTGGAAGAGTCTAAAGATTGGCAATGGGTCCAGTGCACTTTTTGCCTTTGAAAATTCATAATAATTTCAATTCATGTGATAAAACTACCAAATTTTTTGCAATCCCTAGCATTTCTATCATTACACCTCTAAAAATATTGCTTTGTGTTGCACTACATCAAATCATGTCTAAAATTGCTTAAGTGATCGGTTATGGGTGGTTTTACCTTACCTGGGTTCAGTTGCTGATTTATTTGAAAGAAAAAAGAAAAGAAAAAGAAAAGGATAAAAGAAAAAAAAAATGGTATCGAGTGGCTAACGTAATAAGGGGCGGCAAGCAATAGAATAGGGCGATAGGCCATGAACCCACGGTATGACGTGGCTAGCTGGAAAGCATCGTTATCCGACAAGCATGGAGCTCTGAACTGAACTGAAGTGCCGCGAACTGACGGAAGGAATGGATTAGCTTAGCCCCCAGGAGTCTCCCCGAGTGACATGTGTCCCTACCTCACAGGCCCACGGAAAGCACTGACAGTTTTCCCATCATAGAGGCGGCGGGGAGCCGATAAAGTATATATGATTATCAATGCACTGTCACTACAGGTCCTGTGACCGTGCTCATTACCGTAGGCTGGTGGTGCCGGTTGTTGATGAAAGTGTTTAGTTTTAGTGAAAACTTATTATGACCAAGGTAAGGTAGAACCACCTATTTCCGACCAGTGCCCCGTAGCTAAGCGTAGATTGACTTATTTCCAATCAAGTTTAGAATGTTTTTTCTTCTTCTTTTCAAGGTTATGACTAGAAGTTTATGATATGTGTCCCAAAGTAGTGCAAAAAAATTAGGAAGTTGTCACTAAAAAAGTAGTTTTTTGAATGATCGGAATAGGAAGATTCTAGAGATTGGCTATGAGTCCGGAGCACTTTTTGCCTTTCAAAATTCATAGTAATTTCAATTCATGCGATAAAATTACCAAAGTTCTTGCAATTCCCGTCATTTTTATCAACACACCTCAACAAATATTTACCTTGTATTGCATTGCATCATATTTGTCCAAATTCCTTATTTGGTCGGTTATAGGTGGTTCTACCTTAGTCACCAAAATTCTCTTATTCTTGGACCAATAGGTGCATTCTCTTTTTCTATGGTTAAGAGAGAAGTCATCCAGTAAACCACTCTTGCCAGCACCTTCCTTGGAGGATTATACCTTAACCCTTGAAGGACGACAAGGACGTTTGGAGTCCTTTGGAAGACAAAAATCAACTATAGTGGATGGCAGAAAAGGTATTTTTCATCCGTTTTCGGGTAAATGTGAAAGTAGAGATGTGTAGTGACATGGAAAGCACGAAATAAGGTCATTGAATGTATTGTCATTTTTAGATGCTGCAAATTGTAACACAAAGCCACGGAATTTGAGACAAGTCCCCTTATGTCTCAACTCCCCTCATTAAATTTTCAGACAAGTCCCCTCATTAAATTTTTAGGTGTTGTAGTAAATTTTTAGGTGTTGCTATCATTGTTAGGTGCTACACGGTTTAACTTCCCATTGTCTTACACTTGGTGGTCGACAATCCACAAACTGCCTTTTTTCCACGGAAATAGGTCCATCCTTTAAGGGTTAAATGTCTTGATTCATCTCCAAAATTGACGATTTAAGAAAAAATCATTATTGGGTGCTAATTGGAAGCATATTTCAGAATTGATATACAAATAAAATTTGTAGACTAAGAGTTGTACAATGAATAGGAATATTACAGGGATCCACACTACATTTCACACTATATATATATATCTATTGTTGTTGTACATGGATAGTTATTAAAGTGTCTAGAGGTTGTATATCATATTTCAACATCTACAATTTTCCACAATAAGCCCCTCTAATTATTTGGTCCCTTTAATACCCCTGTTTAGTGTAGATTCTATTTGTACGGTTAGATTCACCAATGCTATCACCAATATTTTTTTTATAAATTTTGGAAGGAAAATTTAGAAATTCCTTCAAAATTCAATAACAAGCAAAATATTACCATTTTAGTAGAATTTGTTGGAATTGATTTGAAATGAGGTTTCCTTGACATGGTGGTTTTTGAAATTTTTGTTCTTTAAATCTATGACGTCATTTTGGCAAATCTAGTTTTGAACTAAAGTCATTGTAATTTTGGCTTGCTCAACCACTTGACATACTTGCATATTGACAAATCTAGAAAAATATATACTCTAGTAACACCAAATCCAACCTTGAGATAGAACAACAATTTGATATAGTAGCTCCACAAATGAGAAGAACTTTCATCCAAACAACTAGGAGGATGAAACTTTAGTTTCAATCTGTTCATCATCCAAAAAATGGACGTTGGAGCGCTCGAATGTTATAGTCTCATAAATTTTGATTGAAAGATAAGAGCAATCAAAATGAAAGTAGAGTTGTTTTGGACCCTACCCTAGAATTTTAGATGACTTTGATCATTTTTAAGGGAAGTTTTTGAACTAAAGACTTTAAGGTCAAAAATTCAATTAACTCATGATCATGTTAGGCATATATCTAATTCACTACCAATTTTCAAGGGTAACAATTGCAAAGACATGGAACACATTCAAACAAATTTTACAATGTCCTAAAATTTGACTATGCACTTTATGAAATATTTGAGACCAAATAACTTTAAACCCAAAGTATTTACAATTCTAGATTGATATTTGGAGCTCAACATTTAAAAAGTTTGTATCAATGGCCAAAAATAAATAGCTATGCAAGTCTTTGTGGAGGTAGACCTTGAAATTGATGTTTAATTAGTCATTAGATGAGAAATGAGGCTTCTAGAGGGTTGTTTCAAGCCTATTCCCCTTGCTGTTCTCAATGCAGTGATGGAACAACTGGTTGCTGTCAGAAAAGTAATTACCAAAAAAAAAATGGTTCTGAAATGTAAAAAAGAAGTTTTTTTTTTACAAAAAAAAAAATTTTGACGTGGTAGTCGCTACGCCACGTCAGGCTGCTGCTGCAGTGCTGCGGGAACGTAGGAACACAGCAGGGAACTCGCAGCCCTCCCTGAGCCTCAAAAAACATGTAATGCCTTTCCAAACACTATGACGTCCCTAAATGTTTGGAAATTAAATTGTGAACAACTCAGTGGAAAATGGCTCCACCACTCAAATCCAAAGTAATTACAATTTGTGGTGTAGCAACAAATGTGGAGACAATCCATATCACAAGAGATTTGGGGGGATACTTTGCTAAAAGTTATATACGTTTTTTTGAGAGAATATTTCATATTATGGAGTATATATATATATATATATATATGTATTTTAGTGGGTATAATAGTTGAATTGTTATAAAGTTAGAATCGTTATAAAGTTATATTTGATATTATTGTTAGAACAATATTGCTCATTTTTTGGATGAATATGCATACTTTTAAATGAAAAAATAAATTTCATCAATATATTGCAACTTTCATCCATTTATGTTGATGTAAATGCCTTAAACGCCCTACTAAAGATCACTTTCTCTACTACCTAAAATAATCGGGAAAAACAATCTTTCTTGTCACTCAATGTTGTTGTGTAGTTCATATGCGGATAATTATATGGATATTGTCTTTTGTATTAACTTTGGAAAGATGGAGCCTACAACCATATAATCAATCTCAATTTTTAAAATTTTGTTTCACAAATTTTGCAACTTAGTTTGATTCTTTTTTTCTTTTTTTTTCAAGAAATGAAATGACATGTATTCTACAAGTCATGTAATTTTCAGATTTATCAGTGATGATTTCACATTACCATGATTTTTTGAAGAAAAAATGAAGAAAACTCACATCCAATTCAAAATTAGCTCAAAAAGTATGAGACTTCTTTTAATGTGTTGCTTATAGTTGAATTATTACAATATGATCAAAATTTCCATGTCCAATTATTAATAGAAAATCAATAGACTATTATTATAGGCTCAATATTCAATATGCAATAAAATATTCAATTTTAGGAATTTTTGAAAATTTCAAATTGGGATAGAAACTAGAAATAAATATGATTCAATTAAACAATTGATCTCAAATTTCAATAAGATCATTTAGATGACTCAAATTTTAGATCTATAGCAAGAAGGTAGAAGATGCCAAAATACATCAGAGGTGGTTTTTTGTGATTTGTGGCACACAATTCCTAATTTTTAGTAATTCTTGGACACTCTTGCAAGGCCTTTATTGTGTGTGTATGTTATCACAAGGAGAATCTTCTCTGTTAATGAATAGAAACTAGATGAAAGTTTATCATTTTAAATCCTCCAATAGCCTTTTCTTGGCATCCATAAGCCACATTTGGGCTCCTCCAAAGCTTTAAGGTTAAGAAGTTTATTGCTCTACGTCTTTCTTTACATCCTACCAACTCCTCCCAGACTCATGTCAAACTAAGAAAATGTAGGACATGTTCACATGCTTTGTGAGGTTTAATGCTTGTAAAGTAACTATTTATTGAAATAATACTTAGATGCATTCAAATAAGGGTTTGAACATGATGTCTATTGTTGAATCAAAAACAATTTTTTGATTCAATTGAATTGAATCTTGTGGTAGATCAAAAGGGATTCTAGATTCACTTAGAATGCATTTTTGGAATTCATATGCATAAATTACAAATTTCAAACTGACCCGAGGCTTTCAATTATATAAGGTGGGTACACCCTAAAGCGCCACAAATTGGTATTGAGCCTAATTACTATAATTAGGCTAATTAGAATTTCATGTTGTCTTGTTAGCAAATAAAAGCACAATCCAATGCACCAAAAATGGCAATGTTTGGATATAGTATGCAAAAGTTATTAAGGGTCAAAATTTGTTTTTGAAAGCGCCATCTACAGTCTCTGTACATGACTGATTTTAGAAATGTACACAAACTATAGATGGCACTTTAAAGTCAGCTATTCTTTTGGGTGTACCCACCTTATGGAATTTCTAAATTTTAGGCAAAAAATAATCTAGATGGGATGGGTTTGCAAAGAGGTCACAATTGGATGTTGTTACCTTGCAATCACCATTTTCAAGCTGATTTGCAATTTTTGAGGATTTGACATTTTGGAATACTTTTAAGAATTTTTTTATGAAACATACAATGATAATTATAATTGAGTATGGATGTGAAACACTTTCATTCAAACTACCATATTACAATCATCAACTTGCAAAGCCCACAAGCAGATATACAAAGTTGTTGTATGCAACATATACWACATCACTATGGAAGTTTGAAAAAAAACTGGTTTTAATTTGAAAGAAAAAGAATTTCAAAATTACCCATGCCTAAAACTCAGTTTTGTGACACTTAATTTGAAATCACTTTATATTTTGCCAATTTTTTTTATAGAACTGTAAATTTTTTTGTGCCTCTCCATGTTGGTATACATCATTTTAGATTGTTGTTCACTAAAGTAGAAGGAAAAAGGCACATATGGAATTTAAAATATTCACAATTTAACAAACACACAAAGTGATGTTGATTCTCAGTCATAATATTTGAATGGTTTTGTAGAATTGAGAGACTAGAACTATATTAGCAATTTTAGAGAGAATATAGGTTGCAACAAGAACCATTGTTATATTTTAATGCCTTTGCATCTTAATATTTATTAAATAGGTTAACATGTTTCATTTATATATTAGAGTTATAGAATGCATTTTTAGGATTAAATTTTTGTACAAAGACTAGTGTATATAATGCACATAATTGATTCAACCAATGCAGCAAGTTGATTTTGTTGATTTCCTATCTCTTTACTCTGGCATCAGCTCGGTAATTCTACAATCTTAATCATTATTACATTATCCCTAAATTTTCACACCTTGAATATACATTTGATGCGGATAGGATCGATATTTCATTTTAATTTATTTATATGGTTGTTTTAACAAATTTCTTTAGTTGTTGTCATTGAAACACTTGCAATGAGGATATAGTGTGGCATTTTCAAAACATATGCACAATAGAGTCTCTTCAATTTTGTACTTTTGAGGTCTTTTAGGTGTGTTGCAATGATTCAAAGCATCAAGGAATTAAACAATTTTATACTAGTATAGTTAGATCTATTAGAGTAATAAACAATATTTATCATAAAGTAAGAAATACAAAGTTAAAGATTTCTTCTAAAGTGACCACAAATTGAATGTCAAAATGATTTTCATGATATATTCTTACTACATACTTACAATGTAGAATTCTATTTCTAACCATAGTGTCTTTGTAGATGCTTTTGATAATTTTGCTAAAGTTGTATATGAAGTTTTTTTTTTAATTGGAAAAGTTAAATGTGAGATGAAGCACAAATGCACTATTAGAATTATAGAATTTTCCTAAAGAGAAACATTAATAAGTACATATTGGACAAATGTAAGGAAAAGAATACAAAAAACTTAAATCAAATTCAATTAATTTGTACGCAAAATACAATAGTATGTGCAAAGATGGAAAATATCAACAAACTGAATTTGTGGTGCATTTAAGGTCAAGAGGGACATTGAAGTTGGAATTAAACTTGATTTTCTAGTGACTAAACTAGTCATTGACTCCTAAGAAATTGAGAATTTCATAGTCAAAACGAAACGTGTTTGAGCTGCATGTTGAAGCATTTTAGGAAAATGGAAAATATCTTGAATTTAGTTGCAATGTTTGGAAAACAACCACAAGAATTTTGTACTTTGATTAATTTCAAACCAAGTTTAGAAAGCTATGCATATCAAACAAATATATCAAAAGATTACATTGTTTGAAGTTGTAAACTCTTTGGGCAGCACATTGTTTTGTACGAGCACTTTGCTCCTAAGGTGAGTACATCCCAAATCACACCTTACTTGAATCTACCATCATCACTCAATAAACATCTCTAAAATCAATATGTACATATCTGGAAGAAACAATTTTAGAACATCTTCTCCAAAAATAATTTGTTCCTTCATAACTTGGTGCATTGAAACCTCCTTTTACTTGCCAATAAGAAGAAAATGAAAATTTGCTTGTCTAATGATAGTAACTAAGCACAATCATAAAAAGTGGTAGTTTTGACGTACTCTCTTTGTTTGTGATCCTAATTCTTACATGAATTGTGTTCCATGAAATCAACTAACCCACTTCTTGGCCATTTTGTCCATCCTAGTCATTGGAGTTGATCGGATGTTTATGTTACCCAATTTCAACGATTGGTTGTAGGAATACAAGTAAGGTAGGTACCTCTAAATGAGCCACTCATCCTCTTCAACTACCAGTTGTACTTTGTGTACATCTCCAAAATTGATTATTGATATCTATGTGGAAGAAACTATTTTAAAACCAAACTTTGTTCCTTCCTAACTTTTGCATATAATATCCAAATTTCATGTTCATTGGTGCGTTGGAACCTCCTATTAGTTCTCACTTGCCACCAAGAAGATCAATGGAAATTTGATCAGTCTAATAATAGCAATTAACCATAGTAACAAAAAGTGACAATTTTGGGGCAACTTAGAGGTAGTCAACATGAATGATGAATCCTTGCAAAATTATCCTTGTTACTCTGTAGGCTTTTTAATTTTTAATTTAATTTAGTTTTTTTAATTTTAATTTTAATTTTAATACAAATGAAATAGAACTTCATTTTAAAATTAAAAATACAAGACCACCAGCCACACCCAGTCTAGACTTAACCCTTAAAAGGATGGACCTATCACCGCGTAGGAAGGCAAGGTGCAATATGTAGTGCTTGACTGAGGAAAAAAACACTATTCACACACATGTTTAGTTTTGGAAAAATTGTACAAACCAATACCTTATGCTACCCATTCAAAAATTGCGAGAAAGGTAGCGTGGCACAAAACACTTTCATGTGAAAATCTTTACTATCTTCATAGAATCAGGGCTCCCTAAAGATATGGAAGCAATTAAAGACACTAAATTTGACTTTCCATGATGATTGACATAAGTGTGGTCACTTTTACAAAAAGAATGGTTGAAAATTGGCGAGTATCCACTCACCAGATGAGTTTTTTGACATCCAAAGGACAAAAAACGTCCGCCTTGTTTTGCAAGGGTTAACAACATGAACCATGTGTGACTTTATCATCATGAGTGCCAATTGCTAGTCAACTTTTATTTACACCAACTGCAGATACTTTTACCAAGCTTTGGACAAAATAAATCAATGAAATTATTATTAAGTGGAAATCTACGTGGTGTAATAAGGCCTTTTTCAACTTTAGTATTCCCAAAGGCATACACTATGGACCATAAATTACTAGTTCCAAAATTCATCATAATGAATACTCTAAAGGATAYTCATATTCAAATTAACCCCTAAAGGATCAAAGCCTCTACGGGAGACACTTGGGATTTCAGGTAGGCTTGTGTGAGCTCAATTTTTGACATTATTTTTTGAAATGTTTTTTGAAGGTAGGAAATCACATGAGCTTTCTGAAAATGTAATTTTTATTTCAATTGGTGCCTGGGAGCAAAAATTATGCCACCCTATGTCTAAAAAACAATTCGTCGGGAAGAACAAAAAAAAGACAAAAAAAAATAATTTTTGAAACTTTGATTCATTCTATTTGGACTAATATTGAGAAAGTTATGGACAATCTTGTTTTTCGGGCAATTTAAGCATGTTCTTGAGAAAACAACTTGTAGGATTCATTTTTGAATGCAATTTTTACTATTTTTCAATTTTTCTTTTTGCATAGAGTTCAATTTGTTTGCAAGAACAATGTCACCATTGGTATTTTGGTATTTTAGTTCCATCTTAGAGTTATTAACAATTCAGTGTTTTGATCAATCTTAGACCTACTTCTAATTAACAAATTTTTAAAGATTGAAAATCAAATATTTTTTCTTTAATTTTTTTTTCTTGACTTTCAACTCAAATTCTCAACATAAAAAGTTTTAAACTTGAGGTTTGTAGTGCAAAATCTTTCCACAAATGGCGGTCAAAGTCATCCAAAATTGCAAACCAGAGTTCAAAAATGCTTTTGTTTTCAACTTTGATTGCTCATATCTTTTAATCTATACGATCAAACTTCAGGAAATGTTTACCACGTGCTCTAAGATAAGTGAAGTATGAGATCCTACGGTTAAATTGACAAAAACATGTTTTTTTTTTGTTCCTTGGATGAACACAACAAACATGTTTTGAGTGGTTTCTGAGCTAAAAAATGCCTTGGTCTTTTAGGTGTTAATAAAGTTATTGAATATCATAATATTTTTGAAATCATTCTTTTAGAAAAAATGAAAACTACGGAATTCTCACAATAATCCCTTTAACTAAACTGACCGTAAGCTATGAACTTTACGTTTCAAATGGACCGAAACCATTTTATGATTGGAGTCACCTTCTTCTAGAGGACCAATATACATGGGTATCAAAACCTTAAGCTTGATCAAAACCTCAAAACACACAAATCCGTTCTTGTTTCCATTGTCAACAAGTAGACTTCCATTGAAAGTGTCCCCCAAATGTCATTAAACCATTTCTTTATTTAATTGACCTTATACTATRACTCTATCTGAGTGTGCATTGATCCAAGGTGCCCTTATACGTGAATTCCTCTAGCTWGCATGCTTGCCTCTAATCATTTTARATTTRTATTTCTAATTTTTATAATTGTCCAAGTAAAACCACTTYTCCAAGTTCACTTTTATTTTTTATTGCAAATTAGATTTAAACATTTTCATCATCTGATAGCCTACTACATATTCCAAAAATTGTAGGTGTTATTTTTTATTTTTTATAGAAATTTGCTTTCCAATATAAACATTTAATTTCCACTATACTTAGTTTCACTCATTTAGAAATATTTAAGTAGAAGTGAACTCAAATTGAAGGGAAAACTAAATCGTTAATATCTAAGATGGAATTGAAATGCACTAATATCAGATGATGAGATTGTTCTAGCAAGAGATCTCAACCTTGTAAAACTTTTTTTCTTAAACTGTGAAAATTGAATTCAAAAATGGAAGTTATTACACTCACTATGAATAAACATCTCCATCAATTTTTTTATGCTAGTAAGGATTGGACATYGCTACATTAAAATTGGCAAGTTCAAGTAAACATAATGTTGAAATGACGCAAAGGACTAAAAGTGTCTAATGGATGATTTTTACTATAATTTTAGGAACAAAGAATGCACCTATTGGTCCAAAATTGAGGCAATTTTTTTATTGACTACCTTGGTGAAGGCCCTATCTTTTTAAAATTAAAACCTAAGTACATGTGAGGCATGTCTCTCATTACATGTGTTTTGGCCTCACGGGAGGGCTGTAAGTTCCCCAGCCGAAACCCAGCTGAAATCCGCTGAAACCCGCCGTTCCCTGCCTGTGCTGACCTGGCCGAGCGACTGCCAGGTCAAATTTTTGGAAAAAAAAAAAAAAAAAAAAATTACCTTTGTTTTTCAGTTTTAAGACTTAAAAAAAATTCTCCCGTCGCGTTCCTGGGACGGAGCTGGGAACGGCGCCGAAACGGCCCTCCAGCCCCTCGAAAACTCATGTAATGTAGCTTTTCCTTGAGTACCTATCAATGCAATTATGACAAACATTGKGCAAATTGGTCATATGTGCTTGTCTATTAGGCCGAATTAAAACTTATAACTTTTATATGATTTATATTATCCATGAGCCTTTTAAAGAAGTTGTTTAACCCTTAAACACGGGGCAGGTCACCATGGAAATTATGAATTTTGATTCCATGAGAATCATTGGTTTAAATTTTTTTGAAAGTGAGCATTGGAAGTCAAAGTATTGTAGAAGATTTTCCTTTTTCATAGAAAATTATGAGGATGAATATTTGCACTTCTGTCCTACACAAAAAAATGTTCTTTTATTCATCGATCAAAAAATGGCCTTGGCATCGTTTAAGGGTTAACAAAAAAGAAACACAAAAATTAGAATCTAAAATAGTTTGATGTGAAATTGGTTCGCTCTCATTTGTAAGCTTGCCATTTAATCTTAAGAGACTTTCTTACATTTGAGGGACTTGGTGTAATAATAATAAGTTGAGAACTCATTCACATTTACTTGTTAGTCAAGTGAGGAGACAAGGCTGACACTTCCTATGCTTAACTCACGTGAATACTCATAAGCCATGTAGAGCTGTTTTCCTATGATGTGGCTTCCCAAATAATGCCATGTGGTAGGAGAATGGATTTGGACTATGCTCACTTCAATAGCTTGATTTGTGACTTTTTAAAATTTGCTAGGTTCAATGGACTCACTTTTCAGGATTGAAAATGTGATTGAAAATATTTCTATGTTCCAATATTTTTTTGGATTTGTCACTTTCCTTGAATTTTAGTTCTTGTTGCATAAAAATGACCTCTGTATTCTTCACGCATGAAAAAAGGCATTGTATTTGTAACCATGGTTATAAATTTTCATTATATGAATCAACAACAATGGATTTATTTATGCTTGTTCACACAATCCAAAACACAATGTTAAATTAATTGCTATTTACAACCTATCAAGATGATAAGGCTTTAAAAAAATTTAAAAGGCTAAGTTAGGTTAAGTGGCAATAAGTAGCCCCCTACGTTGGGCCCGATTAATTTACCTTGTACACTGAATAGGGGAATTAAGGACCAAACAATCAAGGGGACTTATTTTTTAAAAGTGTAGATGTTGAAACATGATGTACAACCCGAGGACACTTCAGTAACTATTGATGTACAACTAAAATATATATTTCTATATTGCAAAATGTCGATTAATTAGTATGGGTCCCCTTAATACCCCTTAATACCCCTATGCAATGTACATCCCTCCTGACTAATTTGGGGCCTCTCAATGCTAATATGGAAATATGAATTCAGAACTTGCAAAATTCTATCATGCGTGGAAAATAAAAGATTTCACGGTTTTACCGAGTGGCCGAGCGAGCGAGAGCATCCCCACTAGGTCTTCTGTATCCTATTTTCCTATTTTCTTGTGAGACCTCATATATCCCTTTCCCTATTTTCTTTTGAGACCTCATATACAGATGAGACCTATTTTCTTTTGAGACCTCATATACAGATGAGACCTAKTTTCTTTTGAGACCTCATATACAGATGAGACCTAGCAAATCCTGCAAATGAAGCTCGCGATACAGAACTTGGGCGCACCTTTTCGAGAGTTCTGTAAAATTTGGGGATGTAGAACTTGGAAAAGCTTGGTGCAGTGAAGGATCCGTATCCCTATCTTTATTTGAGGTCCTCTCCCTAAATTTTTAGAGATAGGGAACTCAAAGAATGCCCACCAGGGGCTTCCCTATCCCCAAACCAGATGGTTTTCATCCGGATAGAGAAGAATCCCTCCCCACCATCATCCTGTATCTCCAAATTTTGGGGAATTGGGAGGCCCAATCATCCAATTGGATGGGGATAGAGAATTGGGAAATGGTAAACCCTATTCTTGAATTTATGGTTGTTGCATGATGTGTGCACCCATGATTTGGTGTTGGACTATTACTTTTCCCTTGTTACTATATTTACAAGTGCATCTTGACTTCACTTGCCTAGATTTAGTAAAAAGTATTGATTTGGGGAAGCATGGGTGGGAAGTGGCTTCCCCATCCCTATRTTTTTTGATGAAGAACTGGGATAGGGATGGGGAAGAGGCTGGTGGGGATGCTCTCACTGGTGGGGTTGCTCTGAGTTTGGTTCACCCCGGCCCGGCCGTATCAGTCAGTGTGGTGTCTTTGAACCCATTTGAAATTACCACGTGGAATAGCACCGCCAAGGTGGACCCTCCAGCTCACCCCTATTTCCCCATCAGAGCGAATCCGCACCTGACTCGTTACCAAACTCCCCAACACCGAGATTTTCGTTCCAAAAATGTAACCCTGTAGTAGATYCCGGAGCAAGCGAGGCCAGTCCCCCAAGGCTACCTACCATACACAACTTGCGCCCTTTCCAGCATCTATCACAGTCCTAGATCCCACCCCGGGCTATGGCGTGTCCGCGACGAGGAGAGCGCCGTGGACTTCAAGCGTGACGGCCCCCCCATCCATGGTTATCAACACGCGCTTGCTGCGGGCCAGCCGGGCCGGCCTTCGGCGCTGGCTCGTGAATCCCGGGATCCAAGTCCTGCAACTAACGAACCGGATTTACGTGGAGACTGGTGGCCGTGGCTATCCATTTGCAAGCTAAGGCAAATCCTTAAGCAACGGCAAGTTATTGGGATGCATTTCCCCTTTGCCGTTGGGATTCTTCACTCCCTATGTGCGGATCCTTGTCGTAAAACGCCCCAGTTTCTTACTCTCCCCTTTGGATATGTCCCAGGCCTTTGCGCGTGGCCTTTGATCCAGACGCGGGGATATTCACTCTCGCTGACCACCAAGGAGCCAGCTTGCCCGTGTCGGAGGTGCAAGAATTGTCTGGCGTCAGTTTCCGAGTTCGGGGGCGAGACGGAAGCATATTCGGTTCGATTGGGGTTGGGTCCTTCGAAGGGTCATTCGCGAGAGAGAATGCGGAGCAAGAAACCCAAGCAACAACCCAGACGATAGATAGATAGATAGAAAGATGCTCGCTACGTGAGTGCGTGTGTTCGTTTTGTGAATGGCAGAAGTGCTTCGCGTTGAGAACTCAAGTTTCGGAGTCATCGTTGATGCTGGCGGTCACATTCGTGGTTGGCAATCACTTCCTTCGCAGGCCGGCGGCTCGTTGGAATCTTGTGTCCATTTTTGAGCTTGAATTGGTACAGACACACGCTGTAATAGCTAGACTCGGGCAGGCGATGTTTGCGATTTGGGGTTTGTCTCCGAGAAGAGTTTTATCGCTGTTGTTAGCCATCTACGTTGGAAGCGTTTCGATTCTTTAACCCGTTTGGAATGGAGTTTGAACGTGATTTGCCACGATCTAGCTGCGCATCGTGCTCGCGTCCCCCAGTGTCTGTCTCCCTCGCCAACTGCGACATGGAGGCTCTCGTGCAGCCTTCCCCGGAGCAGGTGGAGGCTTACGAGCTTTACTTGCACTTACCGTCTCTCACAAAACTATGGCAAACGAAGGGGTGGTGCGAGTGGCGCCAGGAACGCGTGGTGCGCCCTGCCCTTCACAGCCTGGAGCTCGTGTTCCGCCTCATCTCGGGCGTGCTGTGCGACACGCGGCCTTACATCGACCGCGAGGAGTGGCTCCGTCGGTTGGAATCACTCGCGAGTTCGCAGCTGGAGCTTCTGTCGTGCATGGTGGAGAGCGACAACGACGGGGGCGACGGGGCGCCCACGTTGAAACCCCAGGTGGCGAGCGCCAGTTTTGTGGGGACGGAGGCCGTGGTGTGGCACAAGGCCGGGTCGCGACCAATCGTGAGCAAGGTGAGCAGGGAAAGCCTGCTGCCGCGACTCGCTGCGTGGCGGACAGCGCAGAACGTGAGCGCCAGGTTGGTGTTCGCCATCGAAGGGCATATGGCGCGCGCGCCCTTCACGCTCGGACTCGGGGAGCCTAACCTCGCAGGCAAGCCCGTTCTCGAGTACGACGCCGTTTGCCAGCCCCTGGAGGTCAGCTCTTTTGCAACCTCTCTGGCAACTTTGTTTGCAACATTAGTGGGTTTCAAACTTGGATCAAATGTGCTGCATTTCATGGTGTGTGCGATTGACAGTTTGGGAGTGGATGCGAGAGGCTTCTTCGTTAAACTTGTTTCCCATGATTTCTCCCACTTGGATGATGTCACTGAATGGAATTGAACATCAGTCCCTTGAGGTCAGCATTTACAAGCTCCATTGCAACACCTCTGGCAACTTTTTTGGCAAAATTTTTGGGTTTCAAACATTGATAAAATGAGCTACATTGAATGGGATGTGCGATTGGCAATTTGGAAGTGGATACGAGAGGCTTCAACGTTAAACTTTAAACTTGTTTGCCATCGTCTCTCCCACTTGGGTAATGCCACTGCATTGAGTTGATCATCGAGTTGTGTGTCACCTCTCCTATTCTTCATCATCTTTTTGGTAACTAGAAATGAGTGTCGATTTCCTTCGGCACTGGACTGCAAAATCCATGATGAGTACCACTTTGGGTCCTCCAAGTTTTGATGTTTTGATTGGTAAGTAGCAAGTTTATCCAGTTTTCTTTTTCTTTTTCCAATGCCCATTCCTTATCTGAAATTCACTATTATCCACAGACTCTCTCTGTCTTGTTGATCACTGGTTCAGAAGTTTTGAATGTTGCAACTTGAACTACTGTACTGTACATTCTCTTTCAAAGTCCATTCCTCTTAAAGGCCTGCAACCCACTGGAAACTTAACGCTATTGTTGATGTTTTTTCTGTACCAGGTGTATGCGTGCCGGCAATCGATGCCCGGACATCCGGAGGATCACACTCTGTCGACAGTGCACCAAATCATGGAGGCGTGGTTGGAGGTGGCCTCCGGCTTGTTGCAGAGTGTGGAGGAGAAGGTGAAATCCGGCAACTTCGAAATGGCCGCCAAGAGCTGCTGGATGGTGGAGCGCGTGTGGAAGCTCCTCATTTCCACGATGGATTTGCTCCAGATCATGGACCCGGACGACTTCATGCGATTGAAGGAGGAGCTTGCCATTTCGCAGGACGGGGCTGCCATTAGCACCGAACACATTGGTGGAGGTGAGATCAGAAACCCCACGGCAATGTATTTTTTATTCAATGCACAACCTTTCATGTTCTTGTCCGGATGCGTAATGGTGACGTTTGCAAATTCTGACTAGAATTCAAATCGTTCTTCCGTTCTTTATCTAAAGATTGTAATGAGAAGAAGGTTGAGGTGTGTTAGAAAGGTATTTGATGTACACATAGGTGCACGTAATTGCATGTAAGTGGCTATAGGACGAAGCATGAACTATATCTAGTTACTGCCATAGCTTTGCACGTATATATTGTGATTATGCAGTGTTTCAATAACTAAAGTATGTTGTGCCACTGAGGTATTTTAGCATCTGTAAATAGAAGGGTCGAGTGCACTTTGTCAATGACTGACTAATGTTTGTGTTAGTGCAGTATCTTAGGCTCTTAGCATCTAGGAACAGAAAGTGGCAGATTTTCAAAGGCTAGAGGATGTTGTGTATCATAGCATCCGTAATTAGAAAAGTATAACTTGTGCTTCCATGGCTAGAGAATGCACGTTTTTGCAGTATCATAGCATCTGTAAATAGGACAAAGTAATGTCATGTTCGTGGAGTACTTTAGCATCTTGGAATTGAAAGGATGCAATTCATCAATGGCTRAARRAWKKTKKKKT
>VACF01001079.1:0-77192 GCA_006891605.1 Pleurozium schreberi | reverse complement strand
TTGTTTGTGCAGTAGTAGTATTATARCAT
The DNA here is from genome assembly GCA_006891605.1 of Pleurozium schreberi. Lineage (NCBI taxonomy): Eukaryota > Viridiplantae > Streptophyta > Bryopsida > Hypnales > Hylocomiaceae > Pleurozium > Pleurozium schreberi. The sequence goes on along the minus strand of VACF01001079.1, from coordinate 77,163 downwards.
CTGTGAACAGAAAAAGGGTAGATAGTTAAAGTATGTYATGTTCTGATGGYGTTACTGTGCATGATGTTTCCAGGAGCATAYTGTTTGCGTTCCACACGGCTACGCCAAGTCACGCGGGGCTGCAAGGAGCTTCGTCACTTGGTGCCGAAGGTGGTGGGCGTGGAAGCGGATCCCAAAGGAGGTCCACGGTTGCAAGAGGCCGTGATGGACCTTCTCCACTCGCACGGCATGCGAACGCACGTCGTGCCCCCGTTCGGGCGTCCGCTGGCGCACCACTCGTCCACCATCCACCTGCTGCAAGCWTTCCAGGCCGTGGAGGCGGCCGTGCGGCAGTTCTACTTCGCGTACCAGCAGCTCGTGATCGCCGTGATGGGCAGCGGGGAGTACAAAGCCACCGTGCAGTCGGAGATCTCGGCGGCCGATGTGCTGTCGCAGATCTACTTCGAGCCGCCGTACTTCCCGAGCCTTGACGGTGCCAAGACGTTTCTCGGCAGCTACTGGCACAACAATCCCGAGCTGGAAGAGGGGGCCATCATGCGACAGCTCATGGGGGAGAAGACGTTGCGGACAGAAAACGCGAGCAAGGCCTCGAGTGTGACCACCAGTAGAGACTGCGGGGATAGTAGCACCAAAGACGAGGAGCCAATACAGTCGGTGCGTTTTCATCCCAATGCTTTCACCCTGGAAGGGCGCATCGCCAAAAAGTAGCCGATGGATGACTTTCAAGACTACTCTGTTAGAAATGCTGAATGCACCAATTGGTCCAAAATTTGGATCAGGCGAAGTACCATGGTGATACGTCTGATCCTTTTTCAGGTTTACTTTGTGAAATTTCTTCTTCATCCTGGCAGTTTCTGGTGTGCTGAATAAGTTTTGTTGCTTTGTGACAGAAAACCCCAAACGCAGGAGCCGTGGACAAGAAGCAGTACGCGAACGCTGCTCTGGCTTTACGATAACCATCACATGTGTCAAGGCGCTATGGGGCTTGACATTTAGCAGGTGCTGAAGGTAATTGATAGCTAGCTCTTTCAAGTTAGCCATATGTGGGGTGGTGATTGCTTTTCCCCCTTTTTGGGTGGAGAGAGACACCTTGAGTCAAACCCTCCCGCACATACACAGCCCACAGACTTGTGTGAAAGGGGAATGTGCCGAAATCTGCACTGACTCCCCGCCTCTGGACTTGTGGATGAGAAATGTCAGGGATCGTGTAAGATTTATTAGAGTGACTGTAGAAAAAAATTTGTGCAACGGCCTTCCGTGGGAGTAGTAGGGATTTGTCAGTGTAGCCATGGTCTCGTCAGGAAGAGGGACGGTAGGGAAATCATTGTCACGGGATGGGTGTGTGTTTTCAAGTCTCTCCTCTCCCCCCCATGAGGAAGCCATTTGTTTACTCATTTGCTGTAGTAGTGGTGTACATTACATTATTATGGGGTGTGGGGCATTTTTGTGTATATTGGTCCCACTTCCAACAACGTTCACGCTACAAGATTGTAGTGGCGAAGTACAGACTATTATTATCATTTATGGAAAAAGCACAATGGGCTTTTGACTGACTGTGTCTCAGTAGTCTTTGTTCGCTTTCGATTTACAAGTGTTACCAGCCTAGTTTGCCGACTTTGCATATTGTGCCCTGATGATGGGTCTCACGGTGGAATTATTCAAAAAACATTGGGAATTTCTGGACTCCAAGCTAAAGCTATACCTCGGTGATCCAAGACGCAGTCCCGAAACGGTAAATTTCCGCCAGGGGTGACGAAGGGAACCCATTGCGCTCACCCACACAAGGGCGGTGAGCGAGAAAATGTGCTCCCATTCAGTTGGAGACCAATTACGCTTTTGAATGTTTGTTGTTAAATCTTSGCGAAAGCCCTTCATCAATTACGATTGTAAAGTGTGCTCATGGAGGTTCTCAGTGCAGAGCAATCTGCTTTCCTGCCTCGCAGATGAAATGTAGATAATGCCCTTCTTCAATTTGAGAGAATCGGAGGGGCAAGACATTCAAATCAGGACCCTCAAGCTGGACTTTTCGAAGGCCTATGAAACRGTATCTTGGCGCGTCTTCTTCCAAGTCATGGAACAAGGCGAGTATCCCGCGTGCGTTCCTCAATATGGTTAAATTACTTTTCCAAGATGCCGCTGCGAGTGTTCGCTTGAATGGGCGTAAGACAAGGGTGCCTGTTGTTGGCACCCTACCTTTTCTTACATCTTGGGGAGTCTCTTATTAATGCAACTACCAAGGAAGGCATTCTTGCGCAATAGGCTGATGATACGAGTTTTTTGATTAGTAGTTCACGCTCCAATCTCATGAGACTAATTTAAACCGATTTCGATTGGCATCTTAAGCTGCTTTCGATTAGCTTATGGATTGGGTATAAACTTGAGGAAGTCTAGCTATGTCGTCCTGTTTCTCAAGCAAAGAACCACCCGATTGGGTAACAGATATCGATTGCCAGTGTGCTCAACCTCTCTCCAAATTGCTTGGTTCACATTTTTGGAATTCAACTTGATACACAAGATGTACATCAATCTCTTTTACAGCCAGCTTAGCTTTAACATTTTTGATCACGGTCAGGAATATATATGGGACTTACAGTAACTTCGATCGTGGCAACTTGAAACCCAGGGCGGACTTCCCAAGAAGTGCATTATTCTGAAGCTTGGGTTCTTAATTTTCCACCTCAATGGAGGCAGCTTCCGTCTTTTGGAAGCCACAGCTCAGGACCAGACTGTTAGATTAGCAATTTTGATCCGCTGCTTGCTCAATGCACATATTTATTCTCATTCCAAATTTTGGGTTTTGAGATAATTCAGTTTGCCCGGCCAGCTGTCAGAATTATCTCGCATCCTTTCAATAGTTAAATATATGCTCAGTGTTTGAAACCGACGCTGTGGAACACGGGGCCCAATTTCAAGATACCGYTCTAGCAAAGTCATAAAAATATTGTATAACGAAGTAAAAGCCTACTRATAGGCTCACGTCCAGGTACCAGAGATAATGCATTGTAAGTTAAACCATTCTTACAAAGAGCTGGGTCAAAGAATAACATGACGACAATTAATCACATCACAAGAGGTTCCCCTCCTATCAATTCTCTAGAGCTTTCTACCATTATGCTAAACAAGCAGTAACTGTATCTGCAACCCACCATGGGAGACTAACGAGTACAATCAATGTGATTCACCTTTCAAATGCCTCTCGATGAACATATCCACCAGCGAACGTATCTGCAAACTCACATTACGCATGCGTCAATGCATCACATCRRGATTGGGGKGAAACAACTCACACTTAGTTCTAGTCATGTGGATAAGGCGGAAAATTACAAGCAGTCCATAGCCTAACGAAACCAGAATCAGCATAACAACGCCCATCTCACAGTAAATACTAAATGCTCGGCTCACCTTGACTTTCCGCTTGAGATTGAGAAACTCTGAGACTGCCAAAGCGTTCTCCTTCGAAGAGTTCCGATCCATAACCTACGAAATGACGACCAATGTCAGCAATGGAGGTAGTAGCTCATAAGTGAACATCCCATACTGCATTTTTCTTCCACAAGACTAGGTGCCCAGTTCGAAGCAACACTTGAGTTCATCATCAAGAATTACTGCGCACAAGATATGAATTTGGAGACACGAATTTTACCTTTGCAGTGGACTTCTTCACGATAGCTTTGAAATCTTCTTTTTGTATCTTTTTTGTCTTGTACAAGGGGGTAAGAAGCTGGACCACATAATCTGACACAGCCTTCTTGATTGCGTCCCCTCCTCGTCGATCTGCTGTCTCGGGATAAGATTGCATCCGCACTTCATCTGGTGGCCTTCCACTGGTGCCGTCTACTCTTCCTATTCCAGGTTCTCTTCCGGAGACAGCAACATCATTGGCAACTGGCGAAGGATCTGTTGTCGAATCACAAACCATGGCAGTATCTTTTGCCCCTGAACCCAACGCATGTTCACCACTCGGATCACAAGAAGCCTCTTGAGGCTGAGCCTGCGTGTCGTGTTCCACTGCACACGATTCTGTAACTACAACAGTCGAGTCTTCTCCGGCTTTGTGGAGTGTGGTTTGAAGTGGGCTGATAGCAGGTCCACACCCATTCGCCTGATCGCTAGATAAGCGGCTGTTTTCTCGAACGCCTCTGTGCTCATAATCTGAAGGACGAACAACAGCGTTGAGTTAGAGGGAAGCGATAATGCCGAACACACGTGACTGACAGCACGTCATCAGCGAAGCACACGAAACCGAAATTCAGGATATGTTRGGTAATTGTGACCTGACCTGCAGGTATTGGACCCTTGGACGGTGGAGATTTTTCTATGGTTGCAAGCCATTTCTTTCTCTTCCAGTCCACAGATTCCTCCTTGTCTCGCTTTGAGAACTTATGAAACGACAAGATCTTTGGCAATTGCGGTAGCGCATTTCGCTGCGCCTCTGCTTCCGCGTAGGCCTACAAAAGAATTCACTCAAATAATCGCAACAAGGGACTGGGACCAATGCAAACTAGCAATGTGTCATTTGATAATGGCAAAAGAAAATCCCTCCAGCGCTCTCACAGCCACAGCCAGWACTGATTCGAGGTAATCGASCTATTTTCCCATCAACGCTCTACTTATCAGCAAAGATTCCATAATCCACGAATTACAGAGCAGTAACTCCGGGCGCAAAACCAAATCATCCACTCGATTTGCACACCAGCTTAGGATGAAAAACGAATACCTTCGCAGCTGCAGTTGCTGCAGCATGTGCCTGCTCAGCCGCTGCAATGGCTTCGATCTCCATATCAGAGAGAGGTCTTTCGGCATCTCCTGATAGGGTRTTCCCTCTCACACCCTCTGCGCTTGGATTAGCTACCCCATTAGGGTCCTCATTCCTCAGCTCCTCCCCATTCAATCCCTGCAAAAATCAAATTCATTGCAAACTTGTCAATGATCGCCAATGCTGTGAAACAGAACTTATTCTCAATCATAATAAACTAGGAAAAAGCACATAAACTCCCTTGAAAGAARTAGTCACCTTATTGGATTCGGCACTCGGTGACGCAGATTGGATGGAAGGTCTACACTTGGCATCATTATAAGTTAGAGGTGTTGGCTTTCCGGTACCCATAGAGGACTTCCAAGGATCTTTCACCTTTAACTTCTGACTCCCTRAAGTTGCATTAAGTGAATTTCCTGATAACTTCTTGACAGATTTTATCATCCCTTGTGCTTTCTCTCTTCGAAAAACTTCAATCCAGAGTTTAACAAGTTGCCCTGCAACAGCTCGGATATCACGACTTGTGTGCATCCACACTTTTTCCTTCACAGTTTTGCCCACCCCTGTAGCCAGCAGAGCAAACCATTTTAGAGGAGGTGCATCYAGTGACATGAGAATGAAATCTAAGAAGGAAGTGGAACCCACGCAGTCTGCATAACATAGATGTACGATTCATTGGACAGTGCTTCAAAATTAGACAAAACCAATTAAATTCACTTTAGCTCAGAAGTCTACARACTCCGTRCATTGATTAACCAGCGAGGCATATAGAGAGATCTTTATAAATTTCCTTGAATTGCGTTCTAGAATGATAGACAAGTCTGCATTTTTTCCATTTTCATACAATTGTCCAACTTAAGTACCCCTACACCATCGATCTAACTCATGGTCGATTTAAAACAGCTTGATTTTGCAATTAGATGAAGAATCTTACCAGATTGGCGAATCGATACTAAGTCGGTGGCTACCACGAGAAGAAGACGAACGCAGTGTCGGAGGAGTTGAGTCCCATCCTTACCCATAGAATCCTACAAAAAAGAAACCCAAAATGACGATCCCGAACATTTTMCGAAGAAATCTTGCACGCATCCCAACGTTTATGTATACACAGCACCTCACAAAGGATAACGCCCAGGAAACTAAACACTGCCTAAAACGGCATTCAGCGAAATGGAAGTATAGCAACAAAGTAATAAACTACCTAAAACCTCCGACATTTACAAAACTAACTTCATGATCCTTCCGCATGCGATGACAACAATAATAGAATAAAAATCTCCCACCACAGCCATGAAATACCAATGGCACACCAGCCACTACACAGCAACAAAGCCTTTTAGAAATAAAAAAAGCCCATTTWAAAGACAAAATTAACAAAACTAAGTGTCATAACATGTACCAGAATCCAGGTATTCAAAACCTCGAGGCCAGATTTTGTCCCAGCAAATGCCTTCAGCGGAAAGACTGACAGTTGCAACATCTCCTTGATTAGGAAAAGTCGTCCTGCTGTCGTCTTTGCATGACCAAACATGTCCTTCAGAAGCTCTGAACGACTCAGAGGTCCCTGTTCGCCATTTACAGGCAGCGAGTCTCCCCTCAATACATTCGAAAGCTCAGCCGCTGCTAACCGTTTCATCATATCTCTTACCTGCACAAACGACACACGTGATTAACAACAGGAATAGAAATTCTGTTTGATTTTGATTTTAGTCATGCCCGCAAGTACTACAGACCCGTCAATCTCCGATGCCTTCACCCCCACCCCACACACCGTGAAAACAACGACGCTCACCTCATTCCTCTCACTGTCGGATTGCCGCTGAGCAGCCGCCAGAGCTTCCGCTTCTGCCATGCTATCCCCGCGATTCTCCACGATGTCAATCATCCTTATCGCCTCCCGTAAACCACTCATCATCGCACCCCCCACCGTGTCCGGGTGCTCCTTGCAAGTCGCTTCCCCTGCAAAGAACACGCAATTATCTACWGGCCGYGCCAGAATGTCGTAATCCTCTCCCGACGCCCCCAACGCCACATACGAGTAAGCTCCCCGACTGTAGCAGTCACTTCCCCAGTTCGTCACCGCGGACGCGCACGGTTTCGGCACTGCTTCCTCTCCGAAAAGCTTCTTCAGGATCTTAACAGCGTGCTCCACCAGCTCCCCGCTCTCCGCTCTCTCTCCTTCCTTYGCAGCCTTACCCACTACCAACGCCACCAGAATGGGGTATCCACTCGTCCTCTTCAGGTTCCAGAACATGAAGCACTTCCCCCGAAGCTCCCTGCTCTCGGCCGCCGCTCCAAAGTAGTCCACACTCTCGTCCCAGAAAGCCGTCGGAAATTCCAACACCACTTTGTTCAACACCCCGAATCCCAGTCGCTCTATCGACGCAGTTTTCCACTCCGGTAATCGGGGACTGAACTGGACGGTCCCAGCTTTCAAACAACCCAGCGGTATGGTTACCAGGACTGCATCGCCTCTGAACTCCTCCCCACTCTCAACTGCCACATTCACTTCTCGCTTCACCTCCCCTTTCGCCTTCCCCTCGCTCGAGCTGTAGCTGATGTCCGTCACGACCCTGCCAAATCGAATATCCAGACCTTCACTCAATGCCTCAATGGGTCGACTGTACCCTCCTTTGATCATACAGTGAGGGCCTCCGAAGCCTCCATAYACATCGTCTTGGTTCCAGTAAGGTAACGACACCTCGTTCAGCTCCGCAGCACATCCATACTCCAGGTTTGCAAAATGCCAATCCATGATTCGCCGTTCCAACTGGCTCAGGTTCTGCTCATCCACGCTCCCACGTTCCATGGCAATCGATCCATTTCTCAAGGTCGACCCCTCCAACCTTGTACCGGCCTGCTCGTYGYTCGCCGATTCTGCTATCGCCAGGTTCTCAGAAGGGTCGCTTGCTGTCAGTGTCTCGCATATCACATCGCTTGTAGTTACCACCCTACGCGATTCCTCCACCGACAGCTTTTCCAATGTCAGACTTTCGCTCTCCATCTCAATCCCACTCTTGCCCTCTCCCGGGTCCCCTCCCGCATTGGAGAGATCAGATCGCTGGGCACCACGCACAGCACGTCGTTTCGTGAGAGATTGTTCCAGGCCTTCTTCCAGGCACAGGCGCATCGCAGTATCCCCATTCTGAGCAACCAACAACACCGTGTCATCGAGCAAGCTGTTGTATTCAGCCTCTAGAGCGGCGTCTAGGTCGGGAGCGACCTTCTCCCCCGTCACGGAGTCATAAAGCGGGCAATCTCCGCGCAAAGTGGTCAGCTCCAAACCGAGTTGTTTGCACAGAAGTGCAGATGGGTCGGCCCTTCTTTCYGTTGCCACATCTGCCTCGACACCTGCAACAAAGACAGAAGRTGGCYTCTTTCTTGGATAAGATGAAACTCGATTTTCCAAGTCCAACAACGTAATTCACAATCATATTCTATAACATCTGTAATCCACCTTTCATACGTTCACTTCAACAAACCTACCCTACTGGCATGASATACATAAATCTCCACTAAAATAAAACCATATTTCCACATGGAATCCAAAGCGAGAAATATGACACCACGACAACAACCCTGCTGTGTCCTACATACGTGACCGTTCCTAATCAATTTTACCTGTGATGATGCTTGCCCCCAAATCCACAGGTGCAGAGAACGTCTTCCTATCCGTGAACACCCGCCCGCCTACGCGATGCCGAGCCTCTAGAATCGTAACTTGGTAATTCATCCGTCGCAGATGCCGCGCCGCAGAGAGACCCGCAGGCCCGGCACCGACCACAATCACACGCTTCACACCTTCCTGCTCGAGTTTGAAGCTGCGCTCTCTCTCCAGTTGTGCTGCTGCCCTCAACGCCACCAGCCCTTCCACAGGTGAGTCGCATTTGTGCAAGTCGTGTAACACCTGCGCGCTCTTGAACTCGTCCAGCTCATCTTTGACTAGCCCCATGTCGAGCGATTCGGATTTCACGCTCTCTGCAGTCTCACCCTTACTCATTTTCGAGCTCAACCCGGAGCGCTTGCGGGCGAATACTTGGTCTAGCGTAGCCATATCGTCAAACTCGTTATCCACCTCCCCATCGTTATTGGATTTCTCAACAATCTCTGATTTGTACACCATTCTGCTCGAAAAAGAAAGCAGCGTCTTGCAATCGTCCTTGTTGTCTTGGTCGATCTCCGAGGTGCAGTCTACTGTGTCCACGTTTGGACCAACATCGATATCCATAGGTAATGATTCTCCATCGATAACTCCTTTGGTCTGCGAATGTGTAACACTGCTTCCGTTTTCGGTGATCCACGTTGATCCATCTCCTTCTTGACAAGCTTCCACTCGAGCATCAGGGTCATCAGCATGACATTCCTCTTTCACTGTCACTGAAGCCGGATTCCCTCGAATTTGACCTGAAAAATGTCCCCGAGAGTAAATGCCTCTGCAGAATGGAAAGATCAAAGATAGAAAACAATCGCATGTCCTCATAAAATTTCTCAGTCATTCCTAGAGAGGTAGAAATCAATTCAGGCCCAAAACTTGGGAAGGCAAAGGACGTTCGCAGTGTCATCCACGGCAAGTGCATAGCCAACAAGAAAATGCCCCTATACAACAGATGGCTACAGGTAAGAGGGCAGGTGATCTTCAACACATTACCACACCCACGAGCATTCAGGCCCACAGGTTAAATCATCAGCTATCCAMTCGCTAGAGGTATTCAATTGGAAATGATTCCCAAGAGGTGCAACTATCATAACCTTGTCACCGGTCACACAAACCTATCAAACCTAGATATCGATGTCGGTGGACCATCACAGGTACGGAAGAGATGTGGTCAACTAACCGAGAATCARTGCCATCTCTTCAGCCACCTCCATCTCTGCTTCTTCAAACATTGAATCACCATCCTGACTTGCTGTCAAACTWCCATCAGAGTGGGGAGTGTAACCAGTCAAAGACAGTGTGTGCTTCTGCCGCTTGGTTGCCACACCTACATTGATGAAGCCCTGCAGGACATGAACAAAGGACCAGTGCTCATATAAATCTAGGCTCATACCTACAGAAATTCATAATCCACAACAAATCACCATGAACAGAGCCATCAGCAATTTGAAAACATTCAGAAGAGGTGCGTGTCCTGGACTGTTGTCAACTACCAAATAACTACTTTCTGGCTGGACACCATGGACTAAAATTTGTAAACACGACCACCAGCACAGAGCGTCTCTAAAGAACGTAAAGAAAATGCATGATACATCTGACCACCCAGCCGGTTGCTTCCATAAAAATTTACTTTGAACTGATAACGTAGAGGGAAAGTACTTGACCACATACACCATTCTCATCATTACTGGACTTTCTGGCTACAAACTGAAAAGCATGTAAGACTACGGCATCGAAACTAAGCTTACATGGTAATCAAGAAATCGGTATATCTCACGAACGAGAGAAGCTCGAGCCGGCTCCTCCCCGGACGCTTCCTCCGATACACCACAGTCGGTCACCATCAATAAATGCTGCACGTCCTTCTCCCACAGTCCTAGCACTAGATTCCTGCCATATCCCAAAGTTCCTCCCTCTTCAAACCAAAATCTTACTTCCTGACACAAGGAATCATTGGTTACATCTTCCTACATAAGGCAAGACTCACAATGTCGCCAGGACATTTGCTAGGCATACAATCACATATCACATAGCTATCCACTAAGTTCCTCTAGCAGTAAGAAAGTGCACAACCCGYCACATCAGGTTCRTCAACTACACATAGATATAGACCAAGACCTGCACTCCAGATACTCCTGAAGGCCTCCTCGTCGTTTTAGGGCATCCTTGAAGCAGATTCTCTCAGCGGCACTGAGAGTCCGGGCTCGTAGACCTGCTGCAACCGCAGCAGCCTCCCCAGGAAATATCTGACCGTGTGAAGATAGCGCCAAACCACCCTTGCCGCGCCCTCTACTCAGCCGATCCTTTTCCGGGTGCCAGTTCCAATCCGTCGGTGGCTCCGACACTCCCATAATAACATCCCACTCCATGTCGCCCTCGTAAGCCATATCATCGTGCCTGATAGGGAGCATTTACAGATGATTATGTCAGTGTAAGTAAGGAGAAGGAAGGACCTGGTGTGCACAAGCTCCATTTGATGGACGCCATGAAACCTAACTAACACATATCGAGAAATATATAAAAGAAAGAAGAAGCCATGCTTTACGCTGGAAAGCGCGACTGGATGATTGCTAAAGACTTGTTATTTGAGTTCAATGAGACCACGGATGTAAGGCTCTGCTTCAAATGTAGGCGCAATAACGGGAGGGAAGCATATGATGCATAAACATAAATCGAAAGAAAAACTAAAAGTAGGGGAGAACCTAACGCCAGCAACATTTCGCGAAAGGTAAGATGGCTCGCGAACTTACAATAACATAGCATATGTGAAATCTTTGCAACGATAGGCCGCCGATAATAACTACAGTAAAATCAAACCCTAGCAACGCAACAATCCTTACAGAAGCAGAATTTCCTTTCAAACATAATCCACAAAAGAGAAAGAAAGGGAAAAATACACAACAAAGGGGATAGTTGAATATTCCCTGTGAAACARAAAATAGGACACAAACAATACCTGCGCTTCTTAGCATGCCGAGGAGCCCTCCGCGCTTCCATGCTCCCTCTCCTACTACTCCTCTCAAGTCCGTTGTTTGGACGGCTCTTCAATGTGACAGACTTTACAACACCCCCTTCACTGTGCCTAATCTTCTTAACAACACCCTCTGCACACTCAGCTATAGACGCTTTTACTTTGTCCATTCCTGGCGAACTAACAGAAGAGGGCAAAACAATCTGGGGAGAAGTTCGCTCCTCGGTCGGCTTCTTACCAACAAGGGCCACTAGAGCATCCTCCCCCAACTTTCCCTTCTTAAACACCATGCACAAGGGCTGGTCATCATCAAAAGAATCCGGCAAGGATACTCCCAGATCTTTGACGTCAGTCCCGTTCTCCTTCATMATGTCTCCGTTATCCAGACTGGAATTTTCTTGCCGACTTTCTGTGATATCGGCTTCTTTTTGCGTGGACACCTCCTGGACATCTACGCCGGCAACCATGCAGAAGTCACCRACCTTATCGTTTGCCTTCAGTCCGTCAGCTATCAGAATCCCTCCGTCCTCTGAAGCTTCAGCAGGTTTCTCAGCCAGGACAATGTCTTGTTTTGGCACCTCAGAAGACAAAACACCTGAGTCACTCCTATCTCCAACACCAAGGATCRAATGCTTTGGAAGAGAGACCTGATGCGCGTTGGAGACGAGAGTGGCAGGGGATGAGGAAACACCCGGGGCCATCGGCGCAGACGCATGCGTGTCTGACCTCTGACCACCGTAATCTTCCTCCATCACTTCTTTGGGGCACGAAATTTATGCAACATGCCAATCCATAGCTGCCACCAGCAACCCCCCGCAGTCATAGACTTGTATGCTCCAAGGGCTAGATTAGCTTCTCCAGCTTCCTTTCTGCCTTTTCAACATCCTTGAAGGTCTGCTTCTCCATATTTGTCGGCAACGTTGATATGAAGCTAAAGCGTTTCTCCCCTGCTCCAAGTGGCAAATCCATTCCACATTCTCAAAAAAATAACCTACTCAGGRTTCATACCATCGGATCCACCCCACAAAAAAACAAATCTATGCCCAGAAAACAGTGCACCGGAAAACCTAACCCTGCTCATCGCTATTGACACCAATTAGGGTTTGTGGTTTATCGAAGTGCGGGGCAAGGACCACGGATGTCACCACCACGGACCTCACAATTTCATATCAAATTGCACCTTTCTGCACTTGCAATAGATTTTAGGCAAAGAGAAACTATCGCATACRAACCAAGTGCACCAGAAGGTTGGTCCCAACCAACAGGAGATTTCGACCGAACACGTCTTCCGGTGGAAACAAAGTCGGGAAAACCAATCCCAGGCCACTCCGAGAAAATCAAAAACCACTGCAACACTGTAAACCAAAAGGTTGCACGAAATTGCACACACGAGCGATGCAAAGACTAAAAATAGTCGAGCCAACCTTGMAAAATCTACAAAGCCATGTAAACCTAAGGCCGTAGCAAAACATCGCTCAATCATCCGTCTCTCTCTCTCTCCWCTGCCAGCTGGAAAAACAGAAACGTCTCGACAAAGAGCGGTACAGCGAGCAGCCAAAACCAGGGTTTCTTACCGAAATCTGCACGGAATGGCGCGTTTCGGAGGTCGGGAGAAAGCTCGGGAAATGGCGCAGCTACTCCGAGGCAAGTGAAAGGGCGGGGGACAGATTTGACTTGGGTCMGACATTAGAAACGATTGAGCCCGGGTCGAGGCAAGCAGGCTCGTGACGCTGGTCCTCCAGCTTTAGGTCTTCAGCCCAAATGCAACGTGGATGGATGAGAGATGGATAGTTCGGGATGGATGAGAGACGGTCATAGGCTTCCCTTCTAATCTAGACAGTAACTGCTGGCCTCTCAAGGCATGGAGGACATCCAACAACTAATAGACAATGGCCTTTTAGCTGGGAAGCAGAAAAGAGGCTTGAGTAGACGTTTAATGACTTCGTAGCCTGGAACAGAAATGATAAACAATTCACTTAATGGAGGCGTACTTTTTGTCACTCCAGTTGGCCATGTAGATGGGTTCGTTTAAATCCCAATTACAGGATCCCTTAATGCCAGTACAGATATAGGTCCCGATGCTTATAAACATCTTCCAATTTCTGAATGTATGCACTTGCACTGATGTGGACCTTAATATGAAGGAAAAGAAAGCTACAGATTGCACCGGCTTGTCAGAAGCATCTTCTGCAACATGCCACGGTGAGATGACAACCACCTATTTGAATTACATAGATGAAGTCGTCAGAGCATCTGTAAATCGAGATATACATATCTGTGAAGGACAAATTCTAGAAAAAAATCAAACAAGCAAACTGAGAAACCCTATTTCATGTTCAGCTACTCCAAATGCTTGGGCTCCAACTCCTCCAARGCAGTTGCTTAATATGAAAGTTACAGAATATACAATCATGGGAAGGTGACCATCGAAGATGATCACTTGGCATTCCAAACCTGGATGGAGCACCAAGGGCTTCTAACTCCTCGGAAGGAAGAGATAGCAACTGGAATCTGCAGCAATTACTGCACTTACAGAAAAATATGATCATTGCGATAGAAATCTGCTTCTTCTATTGYTTTCTTTATCCCTATCTCAAAAAGAAACGGACTACTTGCTCATGCAGAGGCATCCAGTCTAGGATTGAAGGCGAACACCTTAGATGTAGCTTCCTCACACCTGTTAGTTCGACGAGACCATAACTGATGAGAAAAGGAGTAGACAATGATATTTGGTAACCTACAATTCCTAGAAAATAGGTATAAAAGATCTCCTACAATGACACAAGAGAATGAAGAGTAGGAGAAACTGTCTACCATGGTCTCTGGCATTCGGGAAACTTCAATCCAGTCTTTGGTCACTGGATCAAACTCCCAGATCACAATGCCTACATAACTTGTCAGGTTCGGAAGATGAAACACGTTATGATGTACCATGTCACCCACCACCAATAGCCGATCTTCTCGCTGAAGGAGGGTCGCACAGGATGCATAAGCAGGGGCGCCGTCCACCCTTATCCAGTTGCCTTGTTGTACATCAAGAGCTTCAACGATCTCTGAGGACAGAAGATGGACCTTTCCGTTTTTAAAAACACTCCCAGGTTTAAACTGTTCGCCACTGTGAACATCGCCAACATCTTTCCAGCGGTTCAACTTGGAGTCGTACTCCATCGCCGAGTGGTCAAGTACCCCCACCCAAAGCCAGCGAACAACTGAGGCTTCGCAAAACACGTAAAGCTTGTAGCCCATAGAACCCGACTCCGAATCAACAACCAGAGTTACGATGGAAACTCTGGAGCATGGGCTCGGTACGAACTTCCACGCTTTTGTAATGGGATTACACACATAAAAGCTTACATCATTTTCCCAATTGCTGCTTGAATCACAACAGAAGCATACGAGACCTCCTGCTGAGGCAACAGGCACGCTATTTTCAGGAAGGAACGGAAACTCGAGCATGAACGTTCTGTTGCTAACGGGGTCAAAAACTTGTCCCTTATACTTGAATCCAAGCTTTGTGTCCGGTGATTGATCTCCAAAGGAGAGTATCCAGGTCTCGTGAGAGGCACGACTGGAATGCATCTGAAAGAATATTTCGGAATTCATCAAGTTAAACCACCTTTTGCAGACAGACCGGAAGCGCGCACAACTTGCCAAAGGAAGCCAAGCCAGAACCCTATCCTCCACATCTTCCGGAAGAGCTTGCCATATAGTTTCATCCATATCTTGATCGCTCTCGCGATTCCCGAAGCTCAATTTTCTCTCAAAAACCACTTGGCAGTCTTCGTCTTCCCCATGGTTTACTGCACCAACATGTTGAAATGGACCTGAGCGCATTGACCAATCTTGGGCACATAGACCATCACCCTCTTCGCTGACCAGACATGGCGTCGTACAACAGATGGTATGATTCCCCTAATTTCAATCACAGAAAACAACAATCATAAAGCTCTAATTCCAAATGTTAAATTAAAACATTACCACCGTCCCCGTCACCTAGTGAACTGACTGTCTGACTATCCGTACCCTACCGTCTTCCAATTCGAACCCTAAATTAAAAGAAAAATTMAATGGTTTGGAACGCACTATGTCAGGTTTTCAGCGTACCTAATGGGCCAGGCAACTTACATCTTCTCCGTTGAAGGCTTCAGCATTCCCTTCAAGGTTATCCATTTTCTCGAGCTGAAGCCTTTCTCTGTGCGAAAGCTGGAAGACGGCATCATTGTTCCACACATCACCAGTCGGAGCATCATCTCTTAARCTATTTGAGCATTCTCCTAAATAAAGACAACTGGGATMGTTTCTTGTAACATGAGAACTTTCAAAACTGTGGGATACCCCCTCTGAAATTTTACTTGTCGGAACATGGCTAATAAGGCGAGTAACACCGTCTGCAACTCCAGATTTAAAGTATCCACTCTCCGTTATAGTCGCCATTCTCTCCTCTCCATCCCCCTCAATCTGCAGAACTTCTTCATTCGTTTGGGAACTGTCATTTTCAAAAACTACTTCGCCTGCAAGCCGTGAACCTCTTCCCATCGCCTGTTGATCTTCTCCATCCATCCCTCTGTTCTCTCCTACCCTTTCCAGAACACAATACTACTTATAGAAATTGACGTCAATGCACCGAAGGATTTCATGGAATCAATGAATGACAAACAAGTCCCTCTGCAGAACAACACGGCACATAAGAAAACTGATAAAGCTGTAATCAAAAACAAACTAGCGTGCTGCTGTCATATTCCACTAACTAATAAATATTGCATTGYTCATGAAGTCAAAGACATTGACAGCATTTGGAAATTCTAATTTTGCCATAACATGAATGTTATTGAGAATTCTGGTTTACCCTTTCACCCTGCCACAATGCCTAATTCATCCTCCACAACCTCAATAACTGCGCAACCTGCTCGGCACTGTTCAAGCGTCGAAATACGTTACAAAACCAGCAGTTATTGGATTCCAAAAAGTGCAGAACTTAAATCCTTGAAGATCGAAACATAATCACAACCCATACAAACGGGTCAGAGAGACTACTGTAAATCCGTCCACTCAGTGTCAACATGAGCTACAGTAGAATCATTCAGTGTCCCCCATGACRCCAAACGCAAATTTCACAGGAAAAAATTCAGCTACATGATAWGTTGTAACGAATTCGCAACCTAATTCCACGACTGTTAGTAATTTTCAGCCCTACGTATTAAGATCCACGCGATCCATGCTTCTTATCCTGTGAACACCGTCTTCGATTTTCCAACATTCCCAAAAGCTACATCCACAGCCTTACTTAAAGTCGGACACGACATCTCACAATTCGAATGCACAAAGCTTCCCTATCCAAATAAAAATTCCGAGCTGCAAACTTTCACCTCACAGCAGTAGCCCCGCCAAACCTCGACGCAAACTTCACCCTGATGCCATRATGTTGCAACGCCGCTAGGTGCAATCTCAGGACGACGAAAAATAATGATTCACACACAATTGCGAGACGATTTGCGAGCGTCCACATCTGTCCTTCTTCGCCAGCACGCTCCACTTTCACGAAGGATGGCCCCTCGAAACCCCTCTCCTTCAAAGCCTTCCAGATACCCGTCTTATACACCTCCTGATACTCTCCACATGCCCATGTGATACATCATGGTGCCATCATGATACCCTCCTCATATCGGCACACCTGATACCCAGGTAATCCACGACCCGGCGAAAGGGAGGGTGCTTCTATGACCGAATCCGTCGAAACACCGGGCGGGGGGCAGTTCTGGACTCTTGCACTGTGGGGTATTAACCCGGAACCGGCGTTCAAGCAACTGAAGACGTCGGTCCAAACGCTTGCTGAGCAAGTTGCGAGATGGCGGTAACGCGGCGATGACGGATTTGAAGCTTGCGGGAAAGGCAGGACCGTGCGGCATGAGGATATGGAGTTTTGCATTCAATTGTAGTGGAGAAGGATTTTTATTGTTTAGTTTCCAGCTCAAATTCCCGGAGCTTCGGCGGTCATCGGGTTGCGGGATTTGGTAAGGGAAATTYAAAAGAGATTGTTACAGGCGAAGGTATAACGGATTCTGGTGAATTTGAGATCCTTTGAAGACAATTTGGAGCTGGTGTTTGATGCTGTGGGCTGGAATTTGGAAAAGTTGAGGTGCATATAGCAGTAGAGATTGCGTTGTATAACTTCCAAGGAAGAGAACCTTGCTTAAAAGGYGTTCTTCTAGGGGAAGCGAACAAGGAGTCTAGGAAATTCAGATCTGGGAAGTTAAATTTGAAGGCTCAGTGGAATGTCGAGACCGCGTGATGATCATCGTCACCATCGTGACAGGCGGTCAAGATCATGCAGCGCCATAGCCGTGGCGGTGCGGGTGAGCCTTTTTGGCGTCGCCGCGGCTGCTGCTGTTGCTTTGTATCGGCAATTCCGGTCCATTGTGTACAGCTTCGCTCCATCTTTCTTGCGGGAGCTGGAGAATGGAGAGGATTGTGAAATCAATCGCGCTGGTCGTCTTGCRGAGCTCAGGGTTGCGAAATTGTAAGCCTCGTTTTCCATGATGCGTTTTGTGATCGTGGTGGTACCTGTTGTTCTCGACTTATTTGTCCGCATTTTCATGTTTCTTTTCGGCTCTGAAGGTGCTTTTTAAGTGTTGATGACATCACCAGTTGCAGCAAAAATCATGTCTGTTCTACGGTGCTTTGCAATTCAACACAAAAGCCCCAAAGATTTTTTGACCTAATATTGTCAAGTATTGATGGTTCCTTTTCACGTTTTTAACAGGTTTGAAGGAATTCCCGGCGTGGAGGTCTACCAGTCTCTGCGCCTTCCTGATCCAGGAAACCGAGGACGTCGTGAGATTGACATAGTTCTTCTTACAAAAAGGTTAGTATGCATTAATGCAAGGATAGAGTGAATTATCGAAGAACTGCCCTCCAATTTTTGTGCAAGTTTCTTCACATTGTGGTGGCTGTTGACTGATTTCCACCTCTATTTTCAGCCTAAACCCGATTGAGGCTGCGAATTCTCCGCAACCCTAATGGACATGTAATATCGCTTCTGTGCTAGTCTGCTAGAAGATTGATYATTCGAAGGACACTAGGATGTTTTCATCATGGCTGCAGTCTTCTAGTGGTTTTCTTGTCGAACTGATAACATGACTGAAAAAGTAACATCGAAATTTTATTTTGGCAAACAGAGACCTCTTTGTTGTGGAGGTGAAGAATTGGTCAGGGTCTTTGCATCTCAATCATGACGGGCGCTGGGTGCAGATTCGTAATAATGGTTCAACCGTAGTGCATCCAAATGTGGTATGTGTATGTTCTTCCCAGGCTTTCAAGTACAGATTTATTTTCCGCAATCAAGCCACCACTTTTGACATTCCATGCTGCTCCAATATATGGCGAGGTTATGGTATGTTTATGATTATCATATTAAGTTCWATGGCGATSGGAGCATTCCTTGCAGTTGGAGGATTTGAACTACCGCGTTGATCTGCTAGAGTCTTACATTGATAGACGAGGGATCACTTTACCTGCTGGCATTTTGCAGCAGAAAGTGTTTCTTGTYAATCGAGGATGCAGGTACTGGAGACGTTATGAACCTCTCTATGCTCATGATTATATTATCGKAAGCTTATGTCTTGCATTTCAGGTCAATGTCCCTTTGTATACAATAGGAGCTTAGTTGAATCGATTGGGGTTCGAAGCGCGAAAGGAAATCTAGTTGAACCGAGTTACTGTGCATGAGAAATTGGGAATGAAACACTTATTCACATGTTCTGTTTTTCCGTATTAGGCCGGAACAGGCTATTACTATGCAGCGTGAAGTGATCTCAGCCGATCAATGGGAGCATTTTTTCAAGAACAGTTTAGTTCAAAAGGACTCAGGATGGCTGAAAAATGCACTTAGCAGTGAAAAGGCTGAGAGAACTCTCTCAGAGCAGGAGCGAAAGCAGCTTCACTATATATTGAGCACAGCTCCAACATGGGATAGGTATGCACATGGCTTATGGATTCACTAGAAACACTTTGTGAATCGAGRAGCTTCCGCTGATCTACTGAACCTGGTAGCTATGTTATGAATCATGTGCTTCACGTTTGTTTACTTTTGAGCATGTTGCTACAACCGCAAAATAATCAGGTCTGAATCTCCAAGATTAAGTAGGGAAATTATGTGCCTTCTATATGGTTTGGAAGAACTGTGTGRTTTTGATCATGAAGCTCTTGCATGACCAGCTGTAGATGTTGTGAAACCTGTTACATCTGGATACCTTGATTACATCATTCTTGAGAGATAGGCAATGTACGGTCTGGTTTATTCTCATTTTGCTCTTCCCTRCTTCCAAGTGTATATTTGATGGTGCTCAGTTATCAGGTTGTGAGAGGATGAGAAGGAATGATGTACTGTCTTGACTTCACAGGCTGGAGCTTGAAGATGGCAAGATTGTGGTTGGAGAGTTYCAGGGATTTAAGGGACGGTCAAGTGATACTCAAATCTTAGCATTTGCACAGCGATCGGCTGTTAGCCAAATGGTTATGACCCATCGACAGAGCTGGATTAACAGTATATTTGGTGAGTTTCGTCACCTTGATGTAGTCACGCCATAACTGTGTGAAGGAACTGAAACTCATAACTATGTTGTACATGCCTGTGACTACACTATTTCGCCCCTCTCAAACATGAAGGTTTCGTGCTTGCCATAGGATTGGCAATTTTAAGTTTTCTAAAATTGATTTGAATGAGTCCTTGTTTTATCAATGGGGTTGAATTTGGGTTTGTAACAAATCAGTAAATGTTAGTGACGTATCATCCATTTYTGACCGAAATTATTTATATCTTGACAGGAACTCCCAAGGTTCTCATTCTGGTTACTCTTCGTGACTATCGGGATGGCAATGTCAACCTGTCCAGTAAGAAGCAACGCTCGGACTCCTGTTTGCAGACCAAAGTAAGATCCGAGACTCAGATTGTTTTTCAAATAGTCGGGACGTCAAAACCTCAGCTKTTTGGTATGGGCGAAGTTCTTTCCTTGTCACTCAGCTCCTAGTGTACGGTTATACTGCAAGCACACCGACTGTAGCAGTCTGTTAMGCAGGAATACCGTCGAAAAATCTAGGGTCTTCCAACTACTCGTTCCGTGATGCAACAGAGAATATTATGAGAACGACGCATTCACCTCACGTGTAATCTTGCGGCCCACCGATTTTGAAACTAGTTTGAGTTGTACAATACAGCTGACATCCTCAACAGTAGATACTTCAAGTACGCGAGAGTGAGTAGTTTTAAAGTGCCAGAGGTTGTGAAGGTATGTTGTGGACGAATATTTCTTGGACCCTCATATAATCATAGTTCACGTCCTGAACATACGCTGTTGGGAACGAAGTTAGCAAATGCTGGCTTTGATTGTCGGCAAGTTATGAGGACAGACAGTGGCTTCGATATTTATTCACAAGTCTCTCATTGCAATCCTGCTGAAAATTAACCTCTAGGGGTCCACTCTTCGTCTTATTGTAAAAAGTAGTGTGCACTGGTTATGGCCTTTCGAGTAACCTTTCTGCTGGGCACTTGTCCGCTAGGGGAGTCTACCTCTAACATCGAGGGTAGCCCTTGCTTCCTGTGGCATTGTAGCTTTTTGAATAATATAATACAACTTGAATATAAATTACAGTACGTCTGCTCTATTGTAACATGTACTGCGTAATACTTTTGATGCAATGTCACGAGGGGTAAGGTAAGAGGTCCATAAACTGCCTATTTAAGAGCCGATAAAGATTCTGGGGAGCAGCGATCCCCGGACTGTTTTAGGGCAATTAGCTGAGAGGCTATAACCGTGGAATAGGGGGGCTATTTTCGCGACTGTGATTTTTTTTTAACAAAAAACACGGAACTAAACTCTTATATTTTAAGGGGCAATTTCACTACATTTTTTTTTGGCCATGTGCACAATTTGCTATTTCGTTTCTTGATTGGCAATACATGGCTTGCTATTGATGCTTTAGTATCATTCTTGGAATTGCTATGTGTCCCAAAAAATGGTGTAAAATTGGCGATTTTTGTGTAGGTGTTGTGGAGTGTGTGGATTTCAAGATTTTGTGCATTTTTTGGGGGGTAATGAGTTCATTGACTCACTTAGTCACTAACAAGGGAGTTGAACCCTTCTTGCAAAATGCAAGACTGCCCAAAACGCAGTGTTAGTGTTCTGCACACAAATAAACAAGACATGTTAGTTTTATGAGTTAGTACGTCCAACAAAAGGCACTTCAGCTCCACAGTTTGGCCACCTCGTCGCCAATGTTGCAAGTAGGCAACTTCACGCACGATCTCCAGCAGTCCCACCCTTTAGTCGTTCAAGGATCACTGTTCAGCAGTGTTCAGCAGTTCAGCAATCAACACGCTCCACCTCCAATGCCTAAAATTGAGGATGATCTCAGCCCATGAATCCTATGTCAAGGAAATGAGTGGCAGAAACAGCCAAACCTCATGAAAACTAAGGAAATTTAAATGGCAGGAAACATGAAAAAAAGGATACTAATTGCTGCGACTAAGTCACAAGTCTCCTTGTCGTCCGACCTTCACAGCAGTTTTCCATGAATTTATAGCTTCCCTGTAAGGAAAATTCTCATGGGAAAAAAACTTCTGGCCAAACATGCGCACAACAAGAGGCAAGTTCTTCCCCAACCTATTTCTATAACATGATTTCAAGAACTTCAAATTTGAAAAGCACCTCTCATCCTCAGTAGAGCCCAGAACCAAACAACAACCTATTTCCGCTAGTTTGAAGTATTCAGGAATGAGAGAATTTAAGTGCCATGACTGTGCAAGCTTCCGCCAGAGTTTGATCACGGGGTTCACATCCACTAGCGTGGCCGCAAGCTGCTTCACAGTTGGCCTGCATGGTTACTTTGAACAAACCTTGTTGCAGGTCAAGATTAGAAGCTGAGAGCATGAACGGGATGGTATCAGACTGGCCCCCCTCATGCAATTGGCCCTTGTTCATGGTTTTGGCGTTAGTATAGAATTCTTTCAAAACAGCCAGGTGGTGCGCAAAGCTTGCCTTAGCCCCTTCTTGACACCAATACTGTGGATAGATTATCCCAAACACATCAAGGAGTTCCTGCTGAGGAAAACGGCGATCCAACTCAGCAGACAATGCTTGTGCAATATCTACAAAGACTCGAGCAGTGAACATGATGTTAGATGTTAAACAGTGAACATGATACACCACAAGACACACACAAGATACAACATACAAAGATACACAAAAAAAATGGAACAAAAAAAATTGGAAACCCAAAAAAAAATTCATACTTGAAAATTGACGCTCGATGGTATCCTGCACACAATTGAAATCTTGCTAGGTGACAAAAATATGCTCACCGGTCTGCTTGTCATGGCAGCGCGCGTATACTGTGGTTCCACGCAAGTCAAATAACAAGTGAGAAATCCCAGAGTCTCCAGGGAGCTCCTTCCACTGCAGCGGCACATCTCTGCATGAGAGAGTAACCAGGTCGTGATATCGGGGGAAGTCCTGCTTGCTGAAAGCAGTGGCCCCATCGATAACCACCGAGCCAGCTCCTACTAACACACCTTCATAGCTTGCAAGAAGTCGCACTCAAAGATGTCACGTGCTTGAAAAAGCTTTATCAAGCTATGCACTACATTCAGAAGTGGTATGAAACAGGCCAAGGACAACAAGACCTCTATGTCAGAGAGCAAGTCGAAGTTATCAGAAGCCCCAGCAACAGATTTATGGCCGGAACCAGAGGTCATATCAACCTCCATCTTCACTAGAAGAGTGTTGTATTCAGCAAGAATTCGTTGCGTTGGACTCCTCATGGAGATCCACCGCGTTTCAACATTGCGCAATATTTTATTGCCCTTAGTTTCTATGAGATTTGCTAGTTTCTGCAACTCAGCATGTCTTTTGTTACTTTGGCAAAAGTAAGAGTACACCAACTGGAAGAGGCCCTCGAGCCTGGACACCATGGGATACTTCGACAAAGTCTGCACAACCAAATTCACCCAGTGACTCACGCAACTGGCCCCCACCGAAAACGGAGCCCACTTGTCCCGGATTTGGGTGGTAACACTAGTCTTTGGACCCTGAAATGTACTAACACCATCAGCACCAAAACATATAAGCTTAGCTGCAATGTCATCATGAGTAAGGCCTCCCTCATCAATCAGTGCATGCATAATCACATTAGTAAGATGGTCCGTTGTACCCCTTGCAGACACGCAAGACAAATGTAACAAGTGTGGCACTCTTTCCCAGTTGTCCATGGCGTACACATGCACGCCAATCCAGCAGGTATTATCAACCGCAGTGACCTCATCGGCACTGATTGAGATATATCTCGCTGACTACACAATACCTTTCAAAGCAGTTAGAACAATCCCGTGCAAATGTTGGCTCATCTCTCAACCAGAAGATTCCGACCAATGCTTTCTAGGCAAGTTCTTCAATTTCAAATGCCTAAGCAAATATTGTTCCCTCTCGTAATCGCACATAGGACGGCCGTGAGTAAGAATTTGGACTAGGGTAGAGAATTGTACTCCCTTCTTCTTGAACTCGCCCTCCATACCAGCCGTCAATTGATCAGCTACAGTGGAGCCTGCCTTTCGGCTAGCCCAGAGTTTGCAGTGCTTCATGTGCTTGTAGTCTAGTTTGCAGAACGTGTCGCCCTTCCTCAAATGCGGCAGCGGCACACCGTCTTGAAGACAAGTACACTTTCCTTCATGTTTCTCCAAATTATCGAGCTTTGGAACCATCACCTTACTCCTACTGGTGATAGTCGTGCAGCTCTGGCAAATGACCCCGGTCAAAAAACCATTTGCATCAAACTCGCCCTCCGCCCAAGCAAACTTGCATGCCCACTTCTCCTGCCACTTCCGAGTCAGGGTCGGCGCATCGGGCTTCCTCCTCTTCCACGCGTTCGTGGCCCCCCCCCCCATATTATGGAATAACTTTTGACTCATATTTTCGAATGTCATGAAATTTGTGCATATGAAAGATATTCCTCGTCCCAACATTTTATTAAAATTTCAGCCCAAAATATGCAAATCTCCAGTCACACGTACCTGCCCAAAAAACTTATGTTGCCAAAAAACGCATGTTGATCCTTTAGGGGTTAAAAGAGTGTTGAATTTGATGTGTCACGAAGAATGTTGAAAAGAATGCAATAAAATGTCAAAATGATTGTCAAAAGAATTGTCTAAAACAGTTGCAAAGAAACAAAATAAAAAAAAACGTACATTTAGAATCTGCCTAATTTGACCTTGCCTAAGTTATCTGCCCCTACAAAAACCCAAGCACTTATAAGTTGTGAGGTTTGAACCCCTAACGTAATGGTTGGTGGTAGCATTAGATGAAATTTGGCTAGTCCAGAGCATGGCTTTTCTGGGGGGCTTTTTGGTGCCAAATTGCACCAGAAAAAAATAATTTGGTAAAATATGACAAAAAAATCTTTACATATTTTTGCCAAAAAACTTTGAAATGAAAATAATCTTGGATGAAATTGTCAAATTGTGGATGAAAAAAATTATGGACTTGTTATATGTGCTAATGTAATATTTTCTATCCAATTTGTGAATGAATGTTGAAATTTAGAGCACCACAATCATATTATATATTGCCACTTTGGCACTTTATAAAAAATGGAAAAAAAAACTGGTCTATAGGGCTACGAGTTCCCTAAGTTCTTGGATTGTGGGAACTCGGCTACAGGAGCAAGTTGATGTGGCAGAGCAACTACCATGTCAGATAATATATACTGAAAATATGTTATTTTTGCAAAAAAATTAATTAATTAATTAAATTTTAAATTTTAAATTCAAAAATAAAAATTCAAGTTGAATCAAATTCAATTTGTTTTGTTTCTTGGGCCTTTGTGGAATTAGCTATAATTTTTCAAATTGAAGACTATTTTTTTGGACAAACCACATAACAATTCTTCAATATTTTAACACTTCATGAACAATATTTTTAACAATTATTTTGATCTTAGTGTCAGCACGTTTTTTACACCTTTTTTAACACTTTCTTCAACATTCTTTCTAACAATGTAATTGTTTGATACATTTATTGACACTTTTTAGACATGCTTCTCAACACTATGCTTCTCATACAAAAGCAGTTAACCCGTAAAAGCCCAAGGCCTTTGGGGATTCAATGACATCATTGCTCTTGAAGTGTTATAAGTCTAAATATCACCAAGGTATAGAGATCTCAACCATACAATCTTGTAGTGTACGTGTTGCAGATGAGGTAAATGAAATTTGGAGTCATTTAGTCTCATAGATTGCAAGACTGTAATGTCTTAGTGTTGAAAGAGGATATTGAATTTTTGTAAAAGCACATTTGGAGGTGAAATTTGATTCCTAAACCTACTCAACTTAAAACACTTCAAAGTGAAAAGTATGTCAAAATCCAACATACAAAACACATTGGTGAAAGAAAATATAATTCATTTGACTCATTGTGACTCCAAAATGGATTTGAAATGTCAAAAAAAAAACATTTGTGGTTGAACCTCCTTCTACTAAAATGATTCTCAACCACTCATAACCTCTTGGATTGATATAAAATTCAGCCACAGAAACTAGTATGTGCAACTTTTCAAAAAAATAAATTGGAAAAGGACATTGTATGAAGAGGAAACAAGCCGCCAAAGTTCACTATAATCCAAAGATGTCTTGATTTTGAACTTCAAATTGCTCCCAAGCACTTAAAACAACTTGAGTTGTCATGAAAATCTTACCGCAATAACTAGACTTCAAGGGGAACATAACCCCAAAAAAAATTAATTGTAAACAACCATTGCATGAAGGAGTTACAAGCCCTTGAAGTTGTAGCCATCAAATGCAGTTCGGTGAACTCAAATTGAACCTACAAATTTTGATTGGCTTCCAAATAATCAATACACCTTGGATTGATCTGAAAATTTTATCACACAAACCAAAAAAAAGAGCATAGATTTCTCAAAAAGTTTTATTGAATTCAAACATTGAATGCAAAAGTTACAACGCTTTGAATTGGACTTAATCTACTTGAGGACACTTTTGGTCCCATAGGACATTTACGGGTTCAAACAACACGAAGTGTACCCAAAATCAACCACTTGTAAGGTTGCCACCTTCACAATACTATAAATTGAGCTGCACACTACCCAAAATGGCCGCCAACTCCACCTTACACTTGTCCTTGTAAGTTAATACGCACCATTTTGGGTATCCTCCCTATTCAGTTTCTCTTCAAAAATAGGGGTCAATTTTGAGGACTAGTCCATTTTAGGTGTAAGATAGTCATTGTATGCAACGATACAAGAAACCAAACAGACAATGCAATATGTTAAGCTTATACAATGGCGGTCGCATCCAATTTTTTTTCCTGAACAAATGGACAAAATCAATTAGGAGGTGGTTGACGAAGCCAGCCACCGCAATCCAGTACCATCAGAAAAAAGTTTTGCTGCCAGAAATATTTTGATGGGGAAAAAACACGCCGACGGATGAGCAACTTGGCATACGCATACAAGAGCATAAAAACAGAAAAAGGAATGACAGGCATTCTCACTATCAATGGACTAATGGACTTCTAAGCTTAGTTATGACATAAATTTAATTGAATTAGTTTGGAGCTAAGATGCCCACATGCATATTTGAAATGGGAGTTGATTAATTCGATGAAAGTTGGATGATAAATTACATGGATTGAAAGAGTACAAAAAGAATGAATATAGACCACATCATGTTGATTGAAATTTAAAGTTTTGAAATTCCATAATTATATTGTGCGCTGCAAATTAATAAAATTTTGGAATTGATGCAAGTTAGTTGTATCAATGCAACTAAGGAGCAATTACAATTGAATCAATTTGTTCAGTGTAGTTAATTCACATAATAGGATTTATTGATTTTTTAAGAAGTGACAAAGTGGCAATATATGATGTTATAGTGGTGCTTCAAATTTCAACATTCACTCACATATTGGATAGAAAACAAGGTAGAACCACCTATAACTAACCAAATAAGGAATTTGGACAAATCTAAAGCAATGGAATGCAAGGTAAATATTTTTAGAGGTGTGTTGATAAAAATGATGAGGATTGCAAAAACTTTGGAAATTTTTTCGCATGAATTGAATTTAGTATGAATTTTGAAAGACAAAAAGTGCTCCGCACCCATAGCCAATCACTATATCTTCCAATTCCGATCATTCATAAAACTACTTTTCCATTCACCGCTTCCTACTTTTTTTTTTGCACTACTTTGGAACATGTATCATGAACTTTTAGTCCCAACTTTGAAAAAATGAAAAAAACTCATTCTAGCCTTGGTTGGAAATACGTCAATCTATGGTTGGTAATGGGGCCTCTTCATTTATGGTTCAAGTATTTGGGACGCTTGGTATTTAAAAAAACAATCAACTCCAAAAGTGAAATGAGATTCATTATCACTACTCTCAACTATGATGAAAACACCCCAAAACGTTAAGATAAAGCAATTCAACACAGTTGTAGGCACGTTATTTCTTAAAAAAGTACTTTGGAAGTTTTAGCAAGTGAGAATCATGGATATTAAAAAAATAGATTTTTTTTTATGTGATATGCAATTTCTATGATTTTTCAAAAAGTTGGCTTCCTAGAAAATTGAAACGGTCACATAGCTCGATCCTAAACCAAAATTTGCAAAAATCAATAGTCAACAAACCAGAGTTAAGTATGTATCCATCACATGCATTAACAAATCAATGTTAAGCATTTGGAGGACACATCATACTAAAGTCTAGGCACACATTTTGTGGTAGTCTAGGGGTGCAAGAATGGGAACAAGGACGCTTTTAGTGTTTCTACCTTAATGTTAAAAAATGTAGCTAGAGTTAGTAACTCAAGATCTTTCACAAACAAAGATTTTCAATCAAAATGTGGAAATGAAACATCATAACACAAATTTTAGCTCATTTTGTACTTAGTGCTTTTTACAACTTGCACTCTTTACAAAAATCACATTTAGACCCACTGGCTGCTCTCACCTCCAAGCGCAAAGTTAACACAGAGTCTTTTACTCTATTTGCATAGAAATTTCACAACACTTAATTTTCATACCCACTATTTTTTTTGATACAAGCGTGTTGAAGAACACACTGCAAGGATTTTCCGTTAGGTAGAAAGGTTGATTTCACCTTTGAGAAACAACCTATCACTGCTAGGTATTGAACCCGCAACCATGCCATTTGGTTTGGGTACCTTTCCACCATCATTCCGTAGTTTAGGGTCATAGTTTAGGGTCATCTCAGACCGATACATACTATTGTTCAATTCAATGGCCAGTAAGTTATCAACTGTAGCAATTGACCTCACTTCATGGTGTGCAGGCCCTTCCTCTCAGAAGCAACAAAGAGGCTTAGAAGTTACTCCCTTAGTTCCACTAAAAACTTCCCAAATTATTCCTGCAAAAACTGTAAATCAACCTGATCAGGAAGCTTGTAGTGGGATTGATTTTAGTGGGATTGAGGGAGTAATTCTCAGCTAGTCTACTAATCAATCGTAACTTACAGTGGTTGTCACTTCATCCGTCCCCATGTTCGTTCCCAAGGTTTAATTTAACCCCTGAGCGCCCAGGCCATGTTCTCAAAAATACGAACTTTTCTATACTCATTCCAATTAAACCATCACCTAAGAAAAGATCCACATTAATTGACCGTATTGATTGGTAGTAGAGACATGTCCGGAGATATAAGGAAAAGGACACATCCTTTGACCGTACCATTGAAAAGATTATAAGAGTCAAACAAGGACATCTTCCAAAAATGGAGAGACCTTATTTTGGCCCCTTGGGCGATCAAGGGTTAAGGTATGGCCTCACCGAGTAAATTAAAAATTCCCGGGAGTACGTAAGTTTAGTACGTTACCATCATACAAATATTATACGGCTCCGATCTCCGCCCAACTACTACTGTATCATATATAACTTCGACAGTATGTTAAGTTANTTCGACAGTATGTTAAGTTAACTTAGCTGGGCGGATATATACAACTAGAGTAGCTAGTCTGCATCGACAGAAAACTCCCAGAATTAAATGGTGGTAACTGATAAGTAAGTTAAGATTAAATGAAGGGCACATCATCACCTGCGCACTCATTTTTCCCAGCCCTAATTACTCCTCCCTGCCACAGGTTGATATCGAAAATCACCCTCCTACTCAATTTAATTAATGCTCCCAAATCAACCATGATGGGGAGGGAGTTAATGAAAAAAAAAAAATGGGGAGCTAGCTAGCTAGTCAGCACATTAGGGCACAGTGACGGAGACTAGCTAGCCCAGCAGCTATTCTAAGCTGAAGTTACGCATTCATTCGCTGGTTGGCTTGCTGCTCGCTGCTGCTGCTGCGGCTGCTGCGCTGCTGTTGCGGAGCTAGCTTCGCATTAGGGCACGCACTGTCCGTCTGCAGTTGACGATCAGTTGGGGACGACCAAAGTAGCTCCCAACACGCCGTGGAGATTGCGTGCTGGCCTTGGAGTGTACTAACGAAAGGTGTTAGCTAGTACGACTACTCGATCTCCAGGTGCGTCGATTTCACCAGCTGGTACTTACTGGATTGTAGACTTGTATGGCGGTGATGGTGGTAATGAGGGTTCATATATTCTCCTTGTTATTAAATTAATATGTAGTCTTCGTTTGCTCTCATCTGGCGACGGAAGTCTTCAATTTTATTACCAGGCTTTAGCTGCTGCTGCTGACCTGAATGGCAATGCAAGTTTCGTGCTATATAAATTTCCAGGGCTAGCTGGTGCTACGATTGACCAAAACGCACGTACCAAAGACAAAATTCTGGGAGTGTTGCAAGAGGAAGTAAAACTTGGGCATGTGACGGACAGACGGGGAAACGGAAAAATCCAGGTGCTCGATTTGTCCTGTGCGTACTTCTGCCATGCCGCGCCCCCCGCTCCAACAGCTCTCAGCAGAGACTGACACATTCCAGGAGCTCAGTCTGTCACCAGTTAGTACGTTCTCAAGAGCCTGCGCGCCGGTTACTGTATGCGGGAATAAACACTGACTAGCTGTCTTGCGGAAACCAGACCTGTACACGATCACCGTCTGTACGTAAGTTAAATGGTCAGTTCGATCAGTTACGTACTCCGCTGCGCGCTAGCTAGCTGCGTCGTGAGAGTCTAGTGGGCAGTACGTCGTGTGCTATCAATGCATGCGCGCCACTAGCTAGCTAGCTCTTCAAGTAAGTTCGTCGCGGCCACTTTGGTCCAGCCAGCGGCAGTCTCGATCGAACTCGATTGACCACCTTGTCGATTGCCTTGGCTTGGCTTTCCAGAACCTGATTCATTACCGAGATTCAAGGACTGAACATGCATGCCACCAGGAATTTGTTTTACGACAAGCACTAGGATCGGAGCAAGTCCTGCAATCACTACAGCAATCACTGGAGCGGATCCCAAGACCTGGGAAGCGAGAAAGCCACTACTCGCGAAAAGCACAGTCGTGCAGACTGAGGAGTAACTTACACTCGAGAAGGGGAACTACGCCTGTAAATTCGGAACAATATTTGTTGAGTACTAAAACACCAGTCATAATGACAGTCTGTAGAAAAACATGTCCACATGGAACTACACTGAGGTGGGTACCCGTAAACCACCATTTTTTTGCTAGTGTGCCTTGTAAATACTATTTGAGTGGCCGAGTTTTCTTGTTGGCATGTGAAAGGAGGTTCTAATGCACCAAAGAATGCAGCATTTGGATACCATACGCAAAAGTTATGAATGGTCAAAGTTTGTTTGGGTAGATGTTTTGAAATTGTTTCTTCAATGGAGGTACATATTAATTTTGAAGATGTATATAAAGAGTGGTGATGGTGGGTCTGRAAAGGTGCGGTTTTGGGTTTACTCAACTTATAACAACACATGATGAACGTAACATAGAGACACCAACTAGTAGAATTGTAGTTTAAGGCCATATTTGTTATATTGAGACTTTTCGGAGTCTCATTTTTATCTTTGACTCGAAGATAAATTGCTTTATCTCTTTACTAGTATTTTTTTATGAATAGGCAACAACACCAATTCTTAGAATATCATTAAAGGATCACTATTTGAGCATTATTAATTTTTGGTTTCAATTACTATTTTTTTCAATGAATTTTCCAATAACCCAGCATTGTGTCTCAAAATCTGCAAAAAGTCTTAATATAACAAACATGCCTTTGTTTAGAGAATATATTATAAATTTTCAAAGATACTTGTTTTAGGCCCCTATTTTGGTTATAGACTTCATGGGGAAAAACAAGTTTGCAACTGTGAAACAACAAAAAGAGATGCTTCTATAGTCATGAAATCAACAATGTAGCTTGTATTGTGGAATAGCCATTTCGATTACCTTGTGAGGCCGCCAATATAAGGTTGTATAGTCGGGTACTATAATCTTACAAACTACCTAYTTGAGACATTCAAATTTGTTTTGACAATGTGGAGTATAATTGGTATATTTACGTAAGCACATTAAATATAGATGCATCCTTATGCAATCCCAATTAAGCATATTAAATTTTAGTTTCAAAAAACCAAAATTCCATTTTTGGAAAAAATTTAAAGTCAATTTTCATGTTTTTACATGATAATTTATTGAATAACATTGGTGATGAATTTTTTAAATTTGCTTATGGAAAAATGTAGGAAATATCCATATGCACATCTTCCCTTCAACAAGAATCTCCAAAAAAGTTTGACAATTCTTTCAATAGAAATTTCAATGTGAAATGTTATATGACCAAATTTTTATAAAATAGATATCTTCTTATTACAATTTATCTTCTTATTAGATTTTGTTTTGCCCCTCACGTGGTAAATACTATTATACATTTTAACATGGTGGTACAAATACTTTGCCAAAATCTAGTAATTTGATATAGAGATTTATATCCTTCAAAATTTGGTCATACGACATTTCACATTGAAATATCTACAAAAGGAATTGTGAAACTCTCTTGAAGATGCTCATTCATTTGAAGAGAAGATGTACATATGAAGGTTTTCTACACACCAATGTAGTTATATTAAAAAAATTCACCACCAATTGTTTTCAATAAAATTATGTAATATTACAAAAAATGACTTAAAAAAATTCACCAAAAATGGAATATCTCTTTTTTGGAACTAAAATTTGGTATGCTTGATTAAGATTGCGTGAGAATTAAGTGATAATTATTCAAAATTTACAATTCTTTTCTATGCAAATGATGAAAGAAATTTTGAATGGCATAAACAAGCAATTTGTAAGATTATTGCACCAAACTATGTGATTTAGGTGAGTTCAAAATTCACCTATAATCATAATTTGATATTAAGTAAAGTTGGTTTAACCTTGGAGCGCTCCAATGTCCATATAGTGGATAATGAATAGAGTGAAATTGAAGTTTCATCTTTATAAGTGCTTGGATGAAACTTCTTTAACCCCTAAAGGACCAAACTGCGTTTTTTGGCAACATAGTGATTTTGGGCAGCTCACTACGAATAGAGTTTTCATTATTTTTCTTTGAAATTTTTACACAACATGTGTCCAAGGAGTAGCTTTAAGGCCCAACAACTTTCATAACATTTGACAACACTGGTAAAACGTTATTGCATGATATGTGATTTTCAGTGGTCGGCAGGCAGCCCGGGCAGGTCTGAAAAAATGACTTTTTTCAGAAATAAAAATTTGAAAATGATTATCTACAGCTACATGTACATGAGAAGCTTTGAATTACTCCATTTTGATCAACGAGTCAAAAGTTATGAAGAGTTTTTGTTTGCCGGCAATCATGGAATCTCTATGCTAAAATAAACTTTGAAGTCCTTTATTTAACTCATTTTTCAATAATTTTGAAAAAAAATAAAAATATTGGGTGTGGATTGTTTATTACAACATTTCAACCATTGGGATTGGCATTGTTTCTCACACTTGTCTTTATACAAGGAAAAAATTGAAAAAATTCAGCAACATTGTAAGGGCAGGCTCCTAATTCTGACCACAATGGGCTTGTTCACCTTACACCAATATCCAATTCAAAATTAGTGCATTTTTGTAGAATAACAATAAATATTTATATAGTGTGGAATGTCAAGACATCAGTGGGGGTAACCTAATTTCACTATTTATGTAGAGGCAGTGGAAGATTACAACGTCACAACCGATTCCTTCTTTGGCCTCCTTATTAAGAGGCAATTCTATAACTTCAGACATAGTTCTACAACTTCGGCAGTTGCAATCTACATGTGCACAATTTTATGTACAGGGAGCCCATCTGTATTTACATTTACCAAATGAGCAGTCCATACAAACACACCTTAAACATTCAGTCTTAAATAATTGATTTTAAGTAATGTCCTAAACAATATTTCAAGCCCTCCTGATAACTTTTGCGTATGCCATCCAACATGATGCTTGCAGGTGGTTGCAAAAATTATTTGCTTGTTCTTTTCTTTCATTCTCAACCTCCAAAACTGGCACAATTTTAGCCATAACTTTTGCCTCTCAAGGACTCAAAATTCAAAGCTTATACTAAATACAATCCTGACTTTGTGCGCCACTCATACAATCGAGTGAATCGACTCAGTTGGCCTCCAAAAGTTTCCACTTCCCATTCAGAAGAAACACTTATAAAAAGACACTTCCACAACTGCAATTCCATCTCAAAGAGAATCACCACACCAGGCAGAGATTCCGCATATGGAATCATTCAACCAATTCGACGACATAAAAGCCAAAAAATGGCACACGAATTCTTTGAATCTTCGCAATAATACTTTCAACCATCGAGCTTCCCACTCGACTTTATTTCCAGTCACTTTAAACTGGTCATCTAGAAAATTGACAGAAGATTCCAACATCCTGTGCTTGTCTACTCGTGGAAAATCTTGCACAACGTCGTGCGTCCTCTAAAAGAATGGGCAACATGTTACATACATTATTAACAAAACGATATATCCTATATTCTCAGAACTGCGTGCTACACCCTAACTCCTGCTCAATTGATATCTGATGCAAATGTCATACGGCTCACCCTACAGAGCTATCCCTAGACTTGCTTATAGCTCCAAGTACCATTTTCGTGACGAGGTGAGGTCTATTCTGCTATTCCAGGTGACGCAAAAATTAAAATGCAACCTCTGATGATCTAATGAATAAGCCAACCAAATTTCTGATAACGAGAAGGTGCTAGGCCAAAGGAATAAGAGAAGAACCATCCGAAGAAATTCTCTAAACTGACAATTTAGGGTGAGAGATTAGAATTGGTCTCAGAGACATCCAACCAGGCTGAAGAGCACKGAAGKAATTGAAACGAGTATGGAGTGGACCTGTTATRAATGGAAAGGCTCAAGTGCAGGAGCCCATCAAGCMAGCAAGATGACCAGAAAGGCGAACAAAACCGTCCCAACGATCGCCAAAATAACGCATTTCCAATACTCAGACGACTTGTGGCTCTTGGCAGCACGGGTGAGATGGATGTTTGCTTGAACAGTTGATGAYGCTGAGCTCTCTATGTTTGCTTCGATGTCGTCAATTACGTATCCCTGATTGGCAACAATCTGCGCCAAGTCCTTGAAAATCTCGCTCACTTCCCCTATTTGCTGTTGAATTTCTTGAATGCCCTGCTCACGCTCTTCAATCACAACAGCATTGAACATAACCTCGGATTCATTTGCTTCAACAACCAATCGCTGCCGCAGCAAGGCGGTCTCCTCCTCGCGACCTGAAGATTCCGATTCGGGCAAGGAGGAAGCGGGAGGAAGAACAGGGGCATACTTGCGCTGACGAGTCTGCGCGGYTTTTTGTGCGCTTTGAAACTCCAGCAACACGGCTTGAAAATCTTTTGCCAATTTCGCATCACGAACCTTCGTACTAGTGCTCGCGGAGGTCTGATGATCTGTGTCGTTCGCCTCTTTCAGCTTCGCCACCGTCTCTTCCACAAGCAGGCTTATCTTTTGTTCAGTCGCATGCAGTTTCTCACGAAGCCCATGATTGTCCCGGGGCGTCCCAAGCTGGTTCACCAGACGTTTGTAGGTCGAAACACTCGTATTAATCCGAAATACCCCCGCTGCTACCACATCGCTGCGCTCTTGCTTCGGCAATCCAGCAGCGCTMACCCCTGTCTCAATATCCTCGAAACTCATGACGCCACAACGGGCTCAAAACCGTCCCCCTTGTCGTCCTCTTCAAACCACCAACCCCTCAATCACCAACCCAAACAATCCCTCTAAAACCGCCGCACCCAAAATCTGCACCTAKATCGAAACAGAACTCAAAATTCGCACAAAAACAGTTCGGAACAGCGGAATCTGGACCGATCGAACAAACCCTAACGCGGAGAGTACAAGAATAACCAAACGAAGCGCCCGAGGGTCCAAACCCCACGGCAGTGTCCGCCAATTCGCACCATAGACCAGAGTAGAAGTATCAGAAAATTTTGCAAATAGAGAAGATTTAGAAACAGAGAATRGAGATGGCGATGGCGATGGTGACGATAGTAGTCGGTGAGGAAAAGCGTGTGAATTTCGCGACGGGTTTCGCAAACWACTGACGCGTTTCTGCAGAGCGGGACTGAACGCCGGATTCCTTTTGTGCAAGTTGGCGACGAAACATGCGCCTCAAGGCAGCTCGCCTTTGGATGAATGAGGAAGTAACTTACATCCAATTTGGGTGTTTGGATGATTAGCGAGCTCCTGCCGCGTCACGCCGTCGCATGGACTGATCCGCAGATGTAGTATGAGTCATTTTTCTTTATCTTAATATTACTACTACTGTAGTGTGCCCTGTGTCATTGCCTCAGTGTAGTAAAATAAAAGTAAAAATAATTTTCTATTTTTTTAAATTCACAAATAATAAATATTTTGAAATTCAATATCTTTACTGGCATGAGTCCAAATGTCAAGAAATAAAATTTGTGCACCCCTGCTTTGAGAGAGCTTTTTGATGGTATGAATAACGCAACCAGGGGACACATGCTTCTTGTGATCTCACTCTATAATAGAAGGAAGAAAGAAACAAAAAAAATCATACAACCTATTGTAAGGTATGGACTAGTGTGCCTTGTGCTATTGTTGTAGTATAATTTATAAAATAAAAATAAAAGTATTTTTTTAATTTTTTAATTCTTAAAAACTCATTATCTTTTCTTCTGCGAATTGAAACACTACAAAACAAAGTTTGTGCACCCCTCCTTGTTGAGGGCTTTTCAACAATATTAGGAATATGATTAGGGGACACATGGTTTTAGAAATCTCATTGTAACACACAAATAAAACAAACAAACAACTCACAGATTTAAAGCCACTATATGGGTGTACAATGCATCTCCACACCTTTGAAATGACAACTGTAGGGTTAAAGATTTTCAAGATCTAGTTATATCGAAGTTTTTAAAGACGTTTTTCTAACCTAAAGCTAGGATATCTAAAATCTTGAACAGAAGAATGTTGATGTTTCCTAATTCCTACATTGTACTCTGACTATCTGTCATAATTGACATACTTTTGGAAAGACATTACCACCTAACACACCCAATGGTTGTCTCAAATGAAGTTTACAGTGTCAATACCTTCTACCTTATGAAATATGTTTGAATTATACTACTAGYTGCCTAAATCACTAAAAAATAATATGGCCACTTCAAAAATTTTAAAGAAAAAGGACTACACTAAAGATGATATTTAGTGTTTAGTGACATTTAGTGTTTTTACCCCCTACTAGCTACAACACTAAATCTAAACTTGTCCACAATTAGTGTTAGACTTGAATGCGCCGCCTTCTCCTTCCTTGGAATTGCTTCCAACTTCCTACTTTGAATGTCATTGCATTAGATGTTTTTTCAACCCTGCAAGAGCCTGGTTCAGGGCTGTTCCCTGAAACTGTTCCCTACATAGGGAACCAGTGACTGCTGGTCTGAAATTTTGAATTTCAATTCTTTTATTTTTTATTTTTATTTTTATTTTTTATTTATTTTTCCATAAATCTTAGGAAGTAAAGAAACTGAAAACTGGTTTAAAATTTTTTTTTTTTTCATTTTTTTTTAAAAATAATTAATAATTAATTAAAATAATTAATTAATTAGTATTATCTAAAGTGGCAGTCTCTGTGCCACGTCAAACTGCCTACGTGGCAGAGTTCCCAGAGTTCCCAATGTGTTCCCACAGCCCAGGAACTCGCAGTCTTCTAGACGGTCCAAAAAACATCATGTATGTATTTCCTGAGTTTTCTAAATTCACAAACACTAAATTCAAACATGTAACTTTCTGGCAAGTCTTTCAAATCACCGTAGTTCATATTTAGTGTTTGAATTGACATTTAATGTTACTTACTTTCATAGGGTAATTGGCTTTTAGTGTATGCCTTCGTATTTAGTGTACAAGACACTAAATATCATCATTAGTGTAAAGGTGTTCTCAAATCAAATTTAGAGCTCTAATAATTWTAGCACCTCCTATYTTATTTAATATTTTTGAAATGTATTACTAGCRGTATCCAAATCACTAAAGTATAATATTGCCACTTCTGTATTCCTAAAGAGAAACTCAACAGTCAAATAGATCCAAGTAGAATGAATTAGTGCAAAATATTTGCATCTATTTTCAGTAAGTTCAAAATAAACAGCAAAAGATATACTAAGATTTCTTTTATGTATTTTGAGTTTCTACTCTTTCCTAGATTGATTTTGAACAAGAATTAAATTAAATGTTTTGTATTTTTAACTCACAAACTAAGCTTAGAAGATTTGAAGCTCAAAGTCACATCCATATYAATGGTTGAATTCAAAGTTTCATCTTGTAAAATT
This sequence comes from Pleurozium schreberi, assembly GCA_006891605.1. Lineage (NCBI taxonomy): Eukaryota > Viridiplantae > Streptophyta > Bryopsida > Hypnales > Hylocomiaceae > Pleurozium > Pleurozium schreberi. Next base: position 38,983 of record VACF01001079.1, on the reverse strand, counting down.
TAAATACTCATCAAACATTTGATAGATTTTAGATATCAATGAATGATGAGAACAAGTTGAAATCCCGGTTGAAATTTTTCCATCTCCTATCTATTCGTTCATTTTTACTATCCTTACCTTCTAATTTTAAGAATGTTGTTCATTGTAGTAGTTTTTTTCAACCTATCCTCTTGTCATTAATCTCCTAATTTTATTAAAAGTCGACATTTGAATCTTTATATTTAGTTGTTTATCTTAATTATATGATTGCCATTAAAAATAGTAGTTTTATGAGGGATGTAATATATGCATACTTCATATGTAATAGATATTTTCAAAATTACAAGAAAAGATAATAGCAAAAATGAGGGTCAATTAGAATTTAGCAACCAACAAGAGTGTTTAATCAACAAGAGTAAAACAAGTGAATCAAAGACATGTTATTCAATATAATGGGCCCCTCCATTCATCATTGAAAGCCATGTATAAAGTTTGATTCTATCCATTCAATATTTGATTGAATAAATAAGCCCTTCTCTTACAACTATAGAATATTATTTCTTGAAATGAACTTTCATTAACGAGAACCCTTGTCCAATACAAATTGCAATGACAAGCTTTTTGTTAAAGTTTTGGGGTTCAAAAAGTCACCAAATGAAGTTATCACAATTAAAATTATTTCTTCACTAAGACAAGACCATCTCCATGAAAATCACATTGAGTATTTACATCCCCTTTTAGTTGTTCAATGATAAAAATGACTGCTTACTGAGGTTTAATTACTAAGTAATAATCCCTGATTTCAAAAACAAGATGTTCTTTAATCACATTATTTGATTGTGATTAGTTTTCTTATAGTGAAATCTTTGATATAAGAAGATCTTGAAAATCGATCTTTCACCTCACACTTGTCATATCAAAGGTGTAGAGATGTACTGTACGTCTGTACACAAGTAAAGTGAACCTACATCTGTCAAGGGCTTTGAATTTCATTTGAGACACACCATTGAGTGTGTCATGTGGTAGGTGTGGACATGTGGTTCCAAAAGCTTGTCAGCTATGACAGATACATAGACTACCATGTAGAAAACATTCATCTTCTTAAGTTCAAGATTTTAGATATCTCAGCTTTAGGTTAAAGAAAAGCCTTTAAAATCTTTGATATAACAAGATGTTGAAAATCTATCTTTCACCCCACACTTGTCATATCAAATGTGTGGAGATGATTGTACTTCCATAAACTTAAGTGAAACTAAATCTAACAAATGCACATCCGTCATTCTACAAAATGMTAGATTTAAATTCCACACTTGGCTACAATTCCTCAGTTTTGAAGTTTCACGTAGGGTGTTTTAAAATAAATGAATCCAAGGAACTCTAAACATTCCTGAACTCAAGTAAGATCCGTCCTTGGTGCTCTTGGTCTTCGGCAGCTTGGCTCTTGTTGCATCATTCTAGTTTTCGTGTCGCTGCTGCTCTCTTCTTGAGTCGTTGCATCTCGTTGCACCATTTGCGCTCTTGCAAGGTGCATCCAATCGCCCAGCCTTTGGACCTTTGGACTTCATCTTGCAAGCTTGATCGCGGGCTCACCTAGCTGTCCATGGCGAAGTCGGAGGCACGTGAGAAGAGTTTCCCCACAGTTTGTGGCGCTCCTCAATGCCGGTGTAGCAGGATCATGGGCCATTTGGTGAACTCCCGGACTCCGTTCTTCTTCGCCAACAACAACTTCACCACGACAGCGGGTCCTGTAAGTGTACATGTGCACATTGTTTACTTGCATTTTGTCAGCATTGTATGTGAAGAGCATGCTTCGTTCTAACTTCTGTGCCTTCCGGCTCTCTGTGTGTGTGTGTATTTATGTATGAAGGTCATTCCAGCTAAGTTTGTGCAAGAGCACGGGCACGAAATGGCCATGGTAGTGAACGTGGAAGCAGCAGCGATGGTCTTCGCAGTCAGTTTAGTAATTGGCAAAATGGGAGACATCGGCAGCGTGAGCATGGGTYYGGGTTGGGAGAGTTTCATGATAAACTCCAAATTCCACGCGGAAGACTTGCTGTTCTTCACACTGGAAGGCCAGTCCAGATTCGCGGTCATGCCCGTTCGCGGCCACAACCGTCGGAAGCCGGATGCGGAGCCCGAGAACCATTCGGRGATGCGGAAACTGAAGGATTCGGAGAGGCTGTTGTCAGATATGCTGAAACAAGGAGCAGCAAGTCTGCTAGCGAAGGGTGCTGCTAGTAAACAACAGAATCCCGGTCAGACTTCCAAGTCTCCAGCAGTGCGACGAAGCCATCCTCCTCCGCCCCCAACTCTCGGGTCTGGAAAGAGAGCTGCCTCCCACGAGTCGATTCCTGTGCAGGACTGCAAAACCAACAAAGAGCCAACACACGATCCAGGTAACCAGCACGTCACGCAACTAAGCTCACATGATGCTCTGGAGTTTTACATGCCGCTCTTGGAGTCCAACCACTCAGGCAGCGARGACACAGAGATGGAGGAGCTCTCCGGTGAGKTYGAGGAGGATAACAGCGACTTTGAGGATGAGACAGATTTTAAGGGTCACAGTAGCAGGAGAAATCGCAGAGGTGCACGCTGAGAGGAGATCGAGGAGCATGCAGCAGTTGCTCGACATTCAGCCCTGCGTTCTAGTCTGTGGGTAAAGCTGTAACACTGGTCATCGTTATGGACTTTTGTTGCAGGATTTTGGTGTTCAATGCTGTAGTGAGTATCTGAAGCTTCACTTCAGGTTGTGCTTGTACGGAATAAGGTAGAACAATTTTGTGCACTTACGCTTCTACCTTAAGCTTTCAGGTCGTGCATCATGGACGAAGGTTGAAGGATATTGCTCTTTTAAACATAGCTTCACGATTTTCTTGAAGTAATTAAGGCACAAGGATTTGTCTCCAAAACTTTAATGAATCTCTTCCTGAGTGGCATCTGCTAGCTTGTGAAAGTCAGTGAGATTGAACATTTTACCTTCAAACAAAACAGTCACTGAAACACACACTATTGGCGAGTACAAGGCAAGAAAGTGTACCAATAGGAAGAAGAAATCATATCCTGCCGTTTATTACCATGGAAAAATGCCTTGAAAGTAAGCGAGTATTAGCTTCAAAGCGGACTTTCAATTTTAGATTAGGCACTAGGAATTTTGTGGGTAACATGAGATGGAGAAACAACTTACAAAAGCCAGGGAAGTCCGGAACAGGTTTCCATCCTTCAAACGCAAGATCTACCAAAAAACATTCCAATAACAGGTGAGGACCTCAGTGTCAGGCACAATGATTGCAAGGGCACAAAAAAGATGTCAAAGGGCTGTGATGTTCCACTGAAACAACGAGCTCGCCTTAACCTTAGCATTGACACTATATGAGTCAGACGTACCAAATTCAGCGTCGCCAATAAAACATGCTGGATCGAAAATTGCAACTTCTCCTGTAGATACTAGACCTGAGTTTCCCATCTGAGGAATGGTTTTATCAAGATATTAGTAAAATGACCAATGAGCATCCTCTGAATTGGCATGAAAATGAATCCATAACACATGAAAAACAACCTGACACCTTATTTTGCAAAGCTAAGCTCCATTTGAACAAACGAGCCACAGTCGTCACATGTGAGTATCGTATGTTTGTTTCAGATTCCCAAGTGACAAAATAATTGTTTTCCAAGGTGATGTTCGATTTAATAACACTTAAAAGTTATTGGGAACAGTCCTTGTGGCATGTAGAAATTAAGACATCACCATTTTGACTTAGTTATGTACAAAACTGACAAGCACATAGGGTACGTCAAAGCGTTACGTTCACTTGATTTGCTCTAACAGGGATGGTTCTGATCTRAAGAACTCTTAGTTGGAACTATTCTCAACAGGTACCACGCTACTACTACTCAAGAATGTTCTTGTGCATGTTCAAGGAAGAGCTATAAAATCTAGGACAAACAGATTTGCTGGTCTCAAGCTCTCACCCAAAGATCACCGTGGAGAATACTTGGCTTGGGATTGTGGTCTTTAAGAAGCGCATGGGCTCTTTCAATCACCATAGTACCTTTTACCTCAAGAACTGCCTTTTCTTCTCCCAGTCTACTATATACCCTCTGCAAGCACAGTAAGATATACTTGTTAATCGGGAGACTAGCRAGAGACCAGTTGCACATAAAAGTACAAATTTAGAGTTGTTTCTAAATACACCTCAATCACAGTGATTGCGCAGACCCCATGAAATTCATTCAATGGCTTTACCTGAAACCTGTCCCTCAGTCGTTGTTCAATGAAAAATTCAGACCAACTCGAACTCCAGCGATTGTCCAGTGGAACAATTCCAACTCTGAAATCATACAAAGAACACGCATCTCTTCAAAACTCGAGGAAAAGGGAATTGACTAGACACAAGAAGTATGAGAGCAACATTTTCAGGTCCCAGGTTCTGACACAATCTATTTCATGTTTCAGCATGGTAATGTAGAAGTGTAACCTTGTCGTCATTGGAAACCCAAAGAGGTCACCACACTCAGCCTGGTGCAGCCGTGCCAAGTCCTGACCCAGTGCAGATTGACTGTTATCTTGCATCTGCAAAATAGAGAATAGATTACTTCCTTCAGTACCGGTATATAGAAGGCAATTGACACTAAGTGACCCCTTTTCCATATCTACAATAGTTTCTTCTCAAAGCCTCGAGGAAGATAACAAACTGTTCCAATAGGAAGGAATACACTACATTGCATTTTGAATCATAGAAAAATGTTTTGAAAGTTACTATAATAGACTATTCGCTTCCAAATTGGAGTTYATATTCTGATTTTGGGTACTTGGGGTATAATATTTGCCATAAATTCAAGTTTGCACAACAAGGAAAGAAAATTCAAGAAGAAAGTACAACTGACCATGCCAAAGGGTCGAAATCGCAGATGTTTCATGATTATATACGACCCTCCGTCTGGTAGATTACCACATCCCAGTGGGCTGGGTGCAACCACTGTCTTTGTCTCTTCTATTCTCTTTAGACTGTCAACAGCACAACAAGAAATCTAATACTCTCCATGCAAAACAACAATATGATGAGGAACGCACTGTAACTCAAAAAAGGACTTGTCTATCCAATGCACAGAGACCGTTCTCAGACAAATCTGGAAATTCCTGTGACAACAAAGTATCATTAAGGTCGCATACCTACGCTTCAGATTCGCCCACAAACATGCTGTCCATGTCGAAAGCCCTGAACCAAACGCGATGTCAGAATTTTGGGCAAGCACTCTCCATTTTTGTATCCAGAAAAATGAGTCAGAACTCACGAATTGTGCTTAAACCCTAAACCTAACCTGTTGATTTTCACGAAAAAGTCTCCGCCGGTGCAGTGAAAGGCATACGACTCRTTGATGCATCCACTGAAGTGAATTTCACGCGGTCGACGCAGCAGCTCTCCGCAGCCGAGCTCCTTCAAATGAGACAAAACGGTGAAGTCTCCAGTGGTCATGCCAGTCCCAGCTTGCGTTGAGCTTTCCGAGTTGAAATCAAACCATGATGCTCGGCACTCCAACCTAAAACATCACAGACCCTAATTACGACCCGCGCTCTTCKGAATCCCTTGTTCCACAACACCAGAAAAAGATTGCAATCACCAAAGCAATATTCGGGAAAGAAGAGGTAAGATTAGCGCACCTGTGTGTAGGAGAGTTGCTTGGGCGATGTTGCCGCCGTAATTTGCCAAGCACTACCCTGCGTGCACCTTGGTCTCGACACTTTGGATCATTGTTCAAGCCAMACACCATTGCACTGCATTTTCGTCCACGCCAGACCAACTGACGGGACGAAGTGAAAAAACCATTTGGGACGCAAAGCTCCAGATCTCGCATTGGTTTCCCTATGGCTCTCCGTCGCGTTCAATTGTGAGAAAGCAAAGAGCTAACCACAGACAAAGAAGTGAAAGAGCCAGAGGGGTCGTTGAGAAAAGCCCAARTTCTTATACCGCAAGGATTGCCACCGTGTATTGGAATGGGAATCGACGGCTAGAAGAGCTTGAATGGCAATCGACCGTCTAGAGTGGTCGGCAGAATTTGGGTTATCTTCACCGTTCACATCCTTGCTTTCACTTGCAAATTAGAGGTATTTTCAGTAATGTTAGATCAAAAAAGGAAGAGCGCTTTAGCGTTGCAACGAATGACCTCTCCGGATTATCCGGGTTGGGGGCTCTTCTGTGAGCTAGAGAATAATGGGTTCGTTCCCACAATTTGCTGAATAACTCTACTTGACTTAGTTGCAAAGATTTGCCTTCACCTTTTGATCACCAAAAATCATTGCATTTGATGTTCATTAATTGCGAAAATTAATGAAAGATCATAGCGTTGTCACTGATCGAGATTATCTTATATCAGGCAAATCAATTGTTCTTATGCGAATCCAAAGATATAAAACCATAGCACTCTCATTGAGGTTGTCGAAAATATAGATGCTTCGTTGCTTGTCCATACATTCATTACACCTTCATGCTCTTAAGTATGGTAAGAACTTCCATATCCATGCTCCAGATTTGTGTTAACGTATCACCGTATGAGCTTCACATTTCGCAGTGCTGACACTATAAGCTCACTCAGATACACCTTCTGATAATACATGTTCGGTGGACTGGCTACTGGTTGGTCTTACATCAGTCCTGAAGTAACTTTTATTAGTACTCCGTATTTTCTTACAATTGGACACTTGGAGCCATGGCGACACCAATGCGGGGTCTGATGTTTTGCTGCACTCACTCCCAATGAGTTCTTCAGATCCGAGGGACAGCTGCGTTCGTCTCACGGGCAGAGAATGAAGTGCGGTGTGATGATATTATGAAAAATGCAACAGGGTGGCGCTTGGATTGGGTTTCGAACATACGGCTGCAACAATACCCAAGAAACTCTCCTTCACCAAGGTAGTCGATCGGCGTTCAATAGGGCAGGTATTCACGAGGAAGAATTAATTGAATGCTTTAAAGGAGGTACCCCATTTCCAACCAGCATCCCATTTGCGTTCAATAGAGCATCCCATTTGCGTTCAATAGGGCAGTCTATTTCTGATTAGCTCAAGTCTAGGTGACAACTCACATTTAGGTGGCCCCACAAGAGCAACAACAATGTATAAGAGGTGTACATTGAAAGCATACAATGATCACAATGTGTACATTGAAAGCCTTGCATTGATTTTGGGACCATTCTATGGTTGGAAATAGGTTTGCCTACTTATCGGGAATGGAGCAAATAGAATCTTCACAAAAAAAATCATGATAATTTTGATTTTGAGGGAATTTTTAAAAAAAATTATGTAATCCACCTTAGATCTATTTCTCTACATGGGAATTTTTTTTCGTAAACTTACTGACTGCCGTAGGTAGGCTGAATTGTTTAAGTGGTTGAAAATGGGTGACCAACCTTAGTTACAGTAACTATTCCGCCTCTTCTTCTGGATTCATCGAATCATCGTGCAGACGGGCACACGTGGATTCAAGGATTAATTTTAACTTAAAAGACTTTGAAGAGCTAAGGGTGTAGAGTCCAAGACAGTCCTTCCAATTTTAATCGAATGTCAGGATTAAAATGTCAATGTCACTTATAAGATGTTGCTCTAAGAGCATCCCCACAGCACACGGCCAAGCAAGCAAACCTAGGGATTGGCCGGGCCGGACCCATTTATTTCCCCCAAAGCACACACATGGAAGCCAAAAAGTTGGCTGGCCACGGCCAATTGTAAAGACTGGACGGCCAAATGGGGAGAGTTGCTTGTGTTGCGGTATGGGTGGATTTTGTCCTTTGTTCATTTTTCAAGGTACTTTTGGGACATTAATTGATTCTTCATTCTTTGTGCTAGTGAAGTGGTGCTCTTGGAGGTTGTGTTGACTTGCTTCCTATGTCTTGAGGCGGAGTTGTAGTGGGGTGCTTGCTAAAAAAGAAGGAACGGCTCACTCGTTGGACACACCAATTGAGGCCGGCCCGCCCCTTTTCTCCAGGTGCGCAATGGAGATGCTCTAAGCTTATGTGGGACTGCAAGTGCTTCGGGATTGACGACAATCACTACCGGGCAGTATATGTTTGCGTTTCAGGTGAAAACATTCTGTTACTAAGAAAGAATTTTACATATGCCAACAATATCGGTAGTCCGGTACTCCTCTAATTCTAAAATGAACCCTTAATCCATGACAGGCTAGTAATCGTGGAAATCATCAATTTTGATACTGTGGGATCATTGGTCTACAAAAATCCAAAAACATGCATTGGAAGTCAAATATCTGTAGAAGATCTTCCCTTTCCACCCCTGATTCTAAAGATGAATAGTTGCATTTCTGTCCTACACAAGAAGATGCTTTCTTATTCATTGACCAAAAAACAACTTTGGTATCGTTTATGGATTAAGTTCCCCAAAATAATTAGAAAATTAAGCTAGTCTACAAGCAATCATGAATGAAGACTTCATTGGGGTTTCCATGAGATAGGATGATCCATTGTCAATAGTTGCATGATATAGCTCCTTGAGTGTAGTTCCTAGGTACACAACTCTTGTATTATATGTAGGGGTCATTGGCATTAAAACGGCTTAGAGGACAACTTTTGTAAAAAATATATCAAACTAAAAAGACCAAAAAGTTAGGTGAAGACCAAATTAAAAATAAATTAAATGCAGAAAATGTTGGGTTCCATATAGATTAAAAAAACTTACATTATATATGAAGAATTGAAACACTTATGCATAGTTTTAAAAAAATTATACAAAAAGTTCCCTTCAATTAAAATTAAATTAAATTAGAAAGCCCCCAATGTTGGGTGGCTCGGCCTATAATAAATGTATTAAGAAAACTCATAAAATTAGGTTTTTAATGCTATTATTGTCCTCAAAATTCTTCTTTTCATGTATATAATTACATTTTTAGATTCCTTGTTGAAAAAGCTACAAGAATCTTCAACATTAAAACAAATTAAGGCCATATTCGTTATATTGAGACTTTTTGCAGATTTTGAGACAGAATTCTAAGTATTGGGAAATTCATTTAAAAAAATAATAATTGAAACCAAAAATAAATAATATTCAAATAATGATCCTATAATGAAATCCTAAAAGTTGGTGTTGTTACCTATTTATAAAAAAAACACTATTGAAGAGAAAAAGCGGTTTATCCTCGAGTCGAAGATAATAATGAGACTAAGAAAAGTCTCAATATAACGAATATGGCCTTAAATTATCCCGCAAATTATATCCCTTCAGATTGGACTAAAATGCATTATAAGTGATTATAACAAGGGCCATATAATATGGAAGTTGCATACCTAAATACCCGAGACGTAGTTTAGTAATCTCACTGGAGTCATAAAAACAATTAGCCATAAAGTGATAAAACGGTAAATCAAAGATATATCACAATTATATTTTGGGCAATATATTTTTATTGAAAAAAACAATCCCCCCAAAAAGTATTATGTGGGGTTGAGGCACAAAGTAAATAGCTTCTCTTGGTTGTCTAGGATAAAAAGGTCTAAAGGCCCAATTGGGTCAAACCACACTCAAAGGTACTATTGGAATTACTTTTGTAATTTGACCTTAAGAGTTGAAGAGCTAATTTAGAGATTTTTTTTTAATTTGTATTTTATTACAACTTGTAAGGATGTTTTTGTAAAATATTGACTTTTGAGAGTTGAAGAATTTTTTAAGGTGCAAATTTATTTAAAGTGCAAAATGTCCTTGAGGTGCAAATGTCCTTAAGGTGCAAATTTATTTATGAATTTGTATTTTATGGTTGATCCTCAAAAACATAGGATGTTTTTAAATGCAAATATTTTTAACGTTAGCACAACATCAACATTTCAATATCAATATTAATAATTCAACACTTTGAAATAGTTTATACATAGGGTGTTAAAAATGCATAAGAAAAGAATCTATAATACTTCCAATAAGAACAAACAAAAACTTGGCAAGCAAATTACTTATTTGGATAAATTTATGTGGAAAATTTCCAATCAAGTGTGTGCTCAATATTAATAGATTCTCAGCGTATTCTATTGGTCTATGTATAGTGGTATTGGAGAGAGTTCAGTGTAGATTGTTTGCAAAGTTTCCTATAACAAAGTTCTTTAGGAATTCTTCAAGAATTTGCTTCCTGCAACAAAATTCTTGCAAATTACAAATTACAAAGTCTTCCTAAGCCATTCTTGCCAAACATCCTTTTGGGACTTCATATCCAGATAACGCTTACATTTATCTTTTCCAAATCTCCGAAGCTCGAAGCAATGGCTAAATCTTTCAGTCCGTTGTCAATGGTAGTGTAGAGAGTATTATAACCCTAGCTGCTTATTGCATATAGACAAACACAATCATTGATGGTTGCTCAAAGAAGAATGATTTTCCAAGGTTGCAATGAGAAAGATATAAACTATCAAAGTGAGATTCCCTTTAGCACCCAAAACCATTTTTTTTATTAATGTACGTGTGCTAAACATTTTGAAAAATTTAGATGTTCATGTTTTCAACATTGGTTTAGGGTGCTGTGCCTCTACCTTTTCACCTTTGGCAAGCCTTGTCAAGGGGAACAACGGATGATAACGTAAGAACTGGATGAAAACGTAAGAACTGGATGAAAACGTAAGAACTGGATGAAAACGTAAGAACTGGATGAAAATGTAAGAACTGGATGATACTCGTCAGTCTCGTGACCTTCATCACGAGTAGGGTATGGTGTGGAGAAGGGGAAGAGGYGAAGTGGTCTTCGATCGAGAATTTTGTTGCGTCGTCTTGCATTGGGACGCCATCGCCACCTCCTGCAGCTTCCACATCGGAGGAGCATCGGATCTTAGGAGGCCCCTTCCGTGAGTTATAAGCTTTCGAACTGGTTGCCATTCGATAATATTTACCTCTCATTTGTGTTTGATTACGCTTCTGTAGYCTCAGATCTGCTGTTTTCAACGGATTTTGCGACTTAGGGTTTGGATGCAGATCACGAGTGCGTGGACAGTAGGTCTTATGAAATGTGTTTCTGTCGAGATTTTTCTTCAGTGATAGGGTAGATCCGGGTGTCGGTGGCATCGACTGTGGTGTGATCTGGCAGATTTCTATCAGAATGTCCTCAGGTTTGTTGCGAAGTTGAGTTTTCGGAGGGAATATCAAACTTCTTGGCTTATGTTTATTCCAGTCAGTTTTTATGGCATCTATAGTCGACGTGAAGATGTTCTTGAGGTCTTTGGCGTCAGAGGGCTTTCCGTGGTTGGACGAGTGTCGTGAAAGTTACGGAAAATGAGTAGATGCTGTATTGCAGAAACTGTTAATGTGCATTTGCTCCAAAGATTTTTGTCCTCAAGGAGCATTYTAGGTAGGTCCGCTTTCTAGGGTTAAGGTGTTCTTCGAAGACTCCTTTTCATGGAGTGTGAGACAAGCCTAGCTCAACTAACTTCAATATTGGTTAGATTCGCATGCGGAGGACCTAAATTGCTTATGGAGAGCATTTGGTATTAAATTTATAGACGATGGTTCGGTGGCTGGGAATGCGGGCCAGGCAAGCTTAATTGGTTCGTAAGGTCACGGGATATGCTAGATCTTGTGTGTCACTTTAGTTGTGATTTCTAGCTTTCCTGAACTCTTGCAGAGATCTCCGTCTGTATTAAGCCCCGCCGTGTATACCGCTGTTTGAGAATAAAGATAATTAGTGCGTGGCTGATGGATGTTCTCAAACCCTAACCGGAAGTGGAATTGAGTGTTCTTAAGACCCTCAGGAGCGGTTGACTCTGTTTGCATTCACGAAAGAATTGGCTCGTAGAGCGTCTGGAGCTGAACACACCGTTCTTCATCTTTTGAATTTTATTTTCATCTCTAAGTGCGTGTGTCTATGCCTTTCTRTTAGTATGAGAATGCGACCTGAGAGTATTGTCTTGCTGGATGATTGATGCATGTTCTTTTGTGTGCGCTTGGTGTCCTCCAGGGGTTGATAGACTGATTCGAAGTATCTGAGTGAGTGCTTCCTGCTTCCAGTGGTGCCATTCTCTGAAGCAGCTGAAGGCCGTTGTATGTGACGACATCCGGAATGGCGTCTTCTCAGTCGGATATCGATGAAATCGAGAGCCTGTTCCACATCAGTGTACAGCCGGCTAATCTGGAGGTACCGCAGTCAGYGCCTCCAGCGCGAAAGCCATCAAGTCCTCCGACGATTCCTGTGTCTGCGCCCCTGCTGCCACCATCGTCTGTTTCGAGCAGCAGCCAAGCATTTTCTACCCCTGCACCACCTGGGCCTACTCTTTCAACAGGTCTGCTGGACGGGTCTCACCCCGAAAAACTTGGGATGTGAAGGCGGACACCTTACATCTACTGCAGATTCAACCATGTCTTTCGTTTTGATTATAGAATGAGTTCACTTATGTTGCGCCAYAGATCTGTGCATAATTTTGGTAATTTGTGTCGTCGGCCTGTTGTGATGGCGGTGAAGGTTGTTGTGTGGTTGTGTTAGTGCTTCTTGATATTGTTTTGCTTCAAATGGATTACCGGAGTTCAAATGTAACAGATAGATGTGATCTATGTAGGCTTCATGTGGATCCCCCAGGGTCTGGTGTTCTTGACATTCAGCAATTTTGGTTGCAGGTTTTGGTGGAGGACCTCAGTACAACACTTTGACGGAGCCAGTATGGGAAACATTGAAGAGRGATCTGATGCGAGTGGCCAACAATCTTAAGGATGTGGTGCTGCCCAACCCGTACCGTGAAGACCCTGGCAAGGCATTGAGGGATTGGGATTTGTGGGGGCCTTTCTTCTTCATCATCTTTCTTGCTTTGACGCTGTCGTACTCAGCAACGGAGAACAAGTCGAAGGTGTTCGCCGTGGTGTTCGCTACACTGTCTGCAGGAGCCATAGTGCTGACGCTGAACGTGCAACTTTTAGGGGGTAGCATCATTTTCTTCCAGAGCTTGAGTGTACTGGGGTACTGTTTGTTTCCGCTCGACGTTAGTGCGCTGGTGTGCCAAGTCAGCAGCAGAAAATTGTTCCGGAGCTTGGTGGTGCTGGTTGCTCTGGCATGGAGTTCATGGGCTGCATATCCTTTTGTGAGCACAGCTGTACCTTCGAGCCGGAAAGCTCTGGCGGTGTACCCAGTGCTTCTGCTGTACATCACAGTGGGGTTTCTGGTGTTGGCGAATGATTAAATGTGCACCGGCTTCGGCTGTTCGTTTGCGTTTCCTGCATTATTTGGTATTATAAACCTTGGACATTTAGTTACCCGTTTATTAGCAGGCATATGTGCAGTTAGGGGGGATCTCCCAAGTAGCGGTGTTCATAATCTTTTCTTGCATGTGCACTTGGTTTTCGCGATTATATCTCCATACAAGACTGTTTCATGATGCCATTCTTCACTGATGCCTTGGAAGTATTTTATTTTGTCACCTTTGATTGCATTCAGTGACATCGACGGGGATCAAGTGTGGTGGCTTTGAGTTGAGATGTATGTGTGGCGGGGCATGATGCAGTTTGCCTAACGACGAGCCTGTTTAAACTCTTCTGTTTGTAGATGGYAATAGAGGGTGGGGATTGGGGACCATTGCGGATACGCTTGTGGTTTCTATTTTGTGTAGATGACTCTGTAATTCCTGTTGGCAGAGACGCAAATACCTGGAACTGATATTTCCTTAAGGAGCAGCACCTGGTGACGTTTTGGAAAATATTTGCCGGCACTCTTCTTTGGATTATGGTGAATATGGTCACCGATGTTTTAACTTTACTTGAGCCAAGGTATTGGGGATTGTTATTGCTTGCTTTTAATCGCCCTCGGACTTGAGCTACAGTACTGGGATCGCCTTCCTGGGAAATTCAATATTGCTATGTTCTGTATAAWATTKAGAGAGCCAGAGTGGTGCAGTGGTAGCAAATTCAGAGAGTGTACTGCGGTCCTCCACCAAAACCTGGAACCAATATTCAGTGGTAGCAATTTCCAAATATTTTTCATAATTTTAGAAACCACTWTTGGCTCTCTGAATTTGGTACCACTGCAAAAATATTTCGTAAAATATCTAATTGTAGTTATGCACTGTTTATAAAGCCCAAAATTTGACCATCTCAAAATTTCTAGGATACGTTTATATACATATTCTGTAAGAGTGTTTCTTATACTGGAGTTCATTGATTCCAGCCTACTATAAATTAGCTACTGCGGGTGAAAATTATTTCCATGTTTACTTTTAAATGCCCAAACTGATGATTTGTAATCTTAACCCCTCACCGCCCAAGGGACCAAAAGCGTCCTCATATAGCTTGGTAGTCCAATTCTTAGTGTTGTAATTTTTGCATCCGATGTCCGAATTCAATAAAACTTATTGTCAAATTTGCACTCTCTCTAATTTTTGTGGTAAAATTTTTAGATCAATCCAAGATGAATTGATTTTCTCAATGGTAGTCCAATTCAACGTGTTGTAACTTTGCATCCAATGTCCAAATTCAATGAAACTTATTGTCAAATTTGCACTCTATCCTCTACTTAGTGTAGTAAAAAACTTAGATCAATCCAAGATGTATTGATTTTTTGAAAGTCATTCAAGGTTTACATGTTCAATTTTAGTTCCCCCGAACTGCATGTTGATGGCTGCAACTAAAGAGGCTTGTATATTCTTCATCCAACRTGTRTTTTCAATAATAAATTTGTTAGGTTATCAGTTTCCCTTGGAGTCTAGATATTRTGGTAAGATTTTCATGTCAATCCAAGTTATTTTGAATGTCTAGGAGCAATTTGAAGTTCAAAATCCAAACAATTTTTTATTACAGTGAACTTTAGTGGCTTGTATCTTCTTCATACAGTGTTTATTTCCAGTATTTTTTTTTGGAAAAGTTGAAAATACTAGCCTCGTTTTTGTGGTTAAAACTTCATATCAATATAAGAGAAGTTATGAATGACTCAAAATCATTTTAGTAGGAGGTGTTTCTTGCAACTTTTTGTTTTTGTTTTTTGACATTTTAAAACAGTTTTGCAACCACAATGAGTCAATTGAATGATGGTTTCTTTCACCAATGTGTTTGTATTTTGATTTTGAATCACTATATAGTTTAAATCAAATTTCACCTCCAAAAGTAATTTTAGAAAAATTTCAGCATTTTTTTCCTACACTAAAACATTATATTTTATGTGGTTAATTAACTCCAAATTTGATTGATGTCATCTACAACACACACACTACAAGATCACACGATTGGGATTTCCATACTTTAATGCCATTTAGACTTATAACACCTCAAAAACAAGCCCTGGGCCTTAAGAGGTTAAATCTTATGTATCATATTATCATGCTTAAATTTTTACCATTTTAATTTTCAAAAAACAATTTATTTCTATTATAACTGCTTTGCATGCTAGAGGCTCGAAAATGGTTTTGAATCTTGCATACTGCATATACAAGTATGAAGGGCATATTCTTTAAGAAAATGAAGGAAAAAATCCCAAAAATGACATATTTAACTTTCTAATACAAGATTCCAAGAATTCCATGCCCTTTTAGACATAAGTTAGGTAGGAGGCCCTGAAGCATCCATTTAATCCCTAAAGCCCAATCCACAATTTTATGGTTGYTGTGTAACTTCAGGGTGGGGCTTCTCAGATTCCCCCMAAAATATTGTTTTTGAAATTTTATATGCTTCTCATGAAGATCCTCTTTCCATAGCTAAARAAGATTTTGTCTTTTAACAAAAATTTCATCTTGAAGAAATAATCACCGCAGATTGTCTTGGGAGAGAGATTTAGCCAATGAGAGGCCTTATTTCATAAAAAAAATTCACTTATTTTGATTTCACGTGAAATTTGGATTCAAGCCTTCAAGGTATATGTAGTAGGTTTAGACATTCTGTGATTTTTTGGGCTTTTTTAATGTTTTTTTAATATTTTTGAACAACCCCCAATTGGGTGTCTACCTTGGTCATTTTGGAGGTCTTTAGTCCTATTTTTGACCCAAAAATGCAAATTTGAATCTCAAAATTGGGATTCAAGGAGATTTACTAAAGCTACACAATCCCAAAAAGAGATTTTCCAAGAATAATAAAGTGTCCACCTTCCACACGTGCTCAAAGTGCACTACCTTTGTGCAAGTGCACAGAACACCAGCGGTGCTATTTTGTGAGCCTGTGAGCGTAGAGCAAGGATTTTGTGAGCGTAGAGTCCAGAAATTTAAAGTGGCATTAAAAAACTTAAAAATATTTCTAAAAATAGATTTTGTCTATAAATTTTGAATAGAATTTACTATATTTAGTAAATTTAGTACCATTACTATGGACCTATTACCGTGGATCTATTACCGTGGTTAAGTATAATCCTCGTTAAAATTCTTATTTTTAGTAATGTCCTTATAGAATATTAGAAGTATACATTACAAAGATGAAGAACTTMATTGATGTGAAAGATGAATGGAGAYKGAAATAAGTTTACATAGAATATTGGTTGATCATTGTCCTATAGCAATGTAGATCCTCTTGTAGGCCCTCCCAAGGAATTCAATTYTTTTATCTTGATTTGATAGTCGTTTGGTTGATCACTCCCTTGTTGCTTGGGACCTCTTGGCGCCGAGAGGAAGATCAAGCACTTACTATTTTGATGTGCTCCTTATCAGATTTTAAGAAAAAAAATTGATAATTACTTAAGATTTGTTTGAAATCAAATGAGATTGCTTCATTGAGATTAAAAAAAATTTAATCATGACCCTCTTGTTGCTTTTCTCCCGTCGGCACCGACGGGAGCCCCAGGCCGCGACCAAAAAAAAAAAAAAAAAAATTTATTTTTTTATTTTTTTATTTTATTTTATTTTATTTTTTGTCGCGGCCTGGGGCTCCCCACGGCGCCGAGGGGAGAAAAGCAACAAGAGATAATTTATCAAAAAAATCTAAATCCCATATTCCCATTGAAATGACCTCATTTAATTTTAAACAAATCCYAAGTTACTATCAATTTTTTTTCTTTTAAAAATCTAGCAAAGTCCAATAAGTTTCTCATCAAGGTTGTTCAAGGGACCACGGTGATAGGTCCACAGTAATAGGTCCATAATTATAGCTCGTTAAAATTTACTAAAAATTATAATTTTTCACTAAAGTTTTAAAATTAAATCTCTTATAAATTGTACGCTCATAGGCTCACAAGCTCACAAGCTCACGCTCACAGAATAGCAACCCTGCACAGAACACAAGGGTAATTGCAAGAAAGACCAATACTAGTTTGCATCACAATTGAAATGACAAAGTTGTCATTTGATATAACTTTTGAAGCATGAACCCAATCAAATTAAGATTTTTATTAGAGATGGATAACTTGATAGTTGATAGTGATCAATCCTTTATTTTTCAAAAAAATTCAAAAATCATTTTATATTTAAATTTTGATTTAGCTAATTTGTCACACTTTGCAATTTAGGGTTTTTTAGTACTGCCCGGGAGTACCCAAAATTAATGTAAAGCTAAAATTTTTGTGGTCTATTCCCACACTAGGAGGGCATGTGCCTACCATTGTTCATTAAACAAAACATTATTTTAGGCCCTCTACGTCCATGCAAATAAGGCTCCTTTGCACGCACAATTTTGAACATTGAAAATGGTTTCAAAATTATTCTTGTGGTGAAATATCTTCATCATGAATTCTTCCCAAATTGGCAATTTTTAGTTTCTTTGAAAATTGTTTTTCCTATTTTTTACAAATTAAAACATCAGAATTCATGAGATTTTTCACTTTTTTAGTTTTCCTATTTAGAGAATTTTTCTATGCTTTTCCTTCATAGGGTACCTTCTTTTCAAAGGATTATACATTAAACATATTTTTCAAATTTTTTTTTTCTAATTGTATAGTACTCCCGAAAAAATCACGAGTATTTTATAAAAGGCTACAAAAAACGCACAGTGTTTTTTGCAATGATCCAGAATTTTTTTTTCCCAATGATGAAATGGTTGAATGTGGATAAGCGTCTTTAAGTTGTTAAAAATGAATTTTATTATTATTATTTTGAATTCTTTTATTATTTTCTTAAAATCAAACAACAAAGTCTTCATTTTCCTTGTCATTTTCTTAGTATTTTTCGTTGTGCTTTTTTTTGTAAATAGCTTTAGGAGATAAATTTTCCTCAGTTTGAAATTCTACAGAAACACTATTCTCAATGCTTTACAAACTATACATATGACCATATTTTATTTTATTTTAAAAGTAATTACTCCAAAAGTCACATGGCTCATTGAAATAGGCCGTTTTGAGACAAATAGGACACACGTTTCTTGCAATCATCCAAAGATGTCATGGTATTTATGTGATATTAGATTTCTATTTTCTAGAGATAATTATTCTTTTGAAAGATAAATACTATTTTTTTTTACCATTAATTATTTTTACATTAGAACGATAAATTGCAAGAAACATAGGTCCTTAGTTCTATCTCACATGCAATCACAAACTTCTCATTTGCTATAAATTTTGAAGCATGAATCCAAATTATCTTAAGTTTCTTTCTAGGAGATTATTGATTAAGGCGATTGCAAGAAACACTTGTACTATTTGTTGCGTTTTGGAAGAGTACTCATAAACCTTTCTGGAGTACTTTAAAAATAGAAAATTAATTTTTTAAATTTCTTAAAAATATAGTCAATGTATACACTTTTAAGATGAAGATAACCATTGAAGGAAATTCATAGAAAAATTCTCTAACTATGAGAACTAAAATAGTGCCAAATCTCAAGAAAATAGGTGTTTTGATGTGAAAATTACTTTAAAATAGTAAAAATAATTAAATTCAAAAAACAAAAAGTGGCCATTTGTAGCAACTTTATGAAGATGGTTATCCACCAAAAAAACCACAAGAATAATTATTTATATGTTTCAAAATGCAACTTGTATACGACGCTCTTTAGAGCAATATAGAACACACTTGGAACATGATTTTGAAAATCCCTCTCCTAAAAAGCTGTATTTTTATTAGAAGAACTAGCCTACCAAATTTCACAATCTAATTCTTCAAAAAACGTAGTGGTTAGGTACTAAAAACCTCCAAATTGGCAAGTGTGACATTGAATCGGGCTCTATTTTTGGATAGCAAATTATTTTTGAAAATTACAAAAAAAATATGCAAGGTCCATAGTAGCCATGAGTACCTAGCCTATAAATCTTGATTCATTTGGAGCCAAAACAAAAAAGTTATGGCCAAAAATCAGATGAGCACGCAACGTGTGACGAAAAATAGGACAGATGTTTTTTGCAATCACCCATTAGAAGTTTTCGTTACTGGCATTTTTTAAATTTAATTACACTGAGAGACTCATGGCGAAGCTCTATTATATTCCCTGGAACTCCTCAAGACAGCATCCATCAGCATCGACTTCAACTGCTACAGACAAATTGCAAGCACCAGCAATGAGAGCACAATCGTATATTGTCATATTCCAACGTAATTAATCACTACAACTGTTGCAGTCCAGCAACTACCAATTGAGAGTTGACATATTGTCACTACTGTCACTGATTCCAGCAGGTTTCAGGGCTTCATATGGCCGGAAGCTAGCTAGGCTTGAACAGTGAACATATGCCAAAATCTCAAAGTCTTCTCCAGCTGCTCCAGCCACACCACATCGATCATACGAGAGCAGAAAGTCATCGAACTGCACCCAAATCACGTCTCCAAGTGCCTTGCTCACGAACCAGTTCGTCTGGAGCGCAACATTTAGGCGCATCAAACTACTCTTACCTTGAGAGACGCAGTATCGTCTGCACTCGATATAGACTGTGGAACCGCTATCCTAGCTTACGTAGTTCCGAGCGCATGATCCACACCCACCAGACCCGACACCATCGCTCACCAGTCTGTGGCATGACCAAGAACACCAGCAGCATATATATACGWMCGTACTCATGGAGCTYAACGACKAGCTCCTCGATTGCCAGGGCGTTCGATCCTCCGACTCGAGAYTGAAGGTGCTCTTCCGATTCGCCTCAGTAGTCAAAACATCGTGCGGCCAGGGCGGGAAAGATTGCGTGTACAATATGTAAGTCTCCCATGGATGCATCCCACGAGCTCCAATTGCAAGTTCCGGATACATCAAATCAGTTACAAAGTAAGCACAGCTAGCAATGCAATTCGATAGTTGGCCAGTGTACAAGTGAAATCAGTTTAACTCTATATTATATTGGGGGCGGTATTAACACCAGTATAAGATTACGGTCCTTCGAATTTCAGCAGAATTTGTCCCAAATTAATCCCAGAATCTATCTCTGAAAGTTGCTAACTTGGCGCAATTATTAACCACCATTTTTAATTGACTTTTTGCTGTTCTGCAGATTTACAGTGCATTAGAGAGTGAATGGCCATGGGTCCAATCAGGGTTAAATTGATGTCATATGCAATGCACAACTGAAAATTCGAGATCGATCCACAATCCATTCCAATGTCGATCAATAATGAACACAGTCAAACATGCACAATTCCATCTAAATTTCTTTCAACTTCTCACTGTCTACACTCTACAGGGAATTGCACGAACTGAGAGCGCAAACTTCATCAACATTGAGTGTAGCCGTACTGCCTACGAGACTGCGAACTGAAATGTAATTGCCAGTCTTCAGAGTCCCAACTCCCAAGCAACTTCATGTGTTGTGTTGCTGATTAATTGTGCGTAGTGTGGGAATGACCAATGCAAGAGTAACTCCAGACAGTCCAGAGCTAGAATTCCTAATCTTAAGAACCAAAAAGTATTATTTTCAGGAATGCATCAAGAGTAAACCAAGGAATAATTCGAAAACAAAGATTAGTCAGGAAGATTTCAAAACATTTCAAAAAAGTCACATTCAACCGTAAAAATCCATTTTATCTGATGTTCACTCATTTTGCACGCTGAATGGACTGATTATGCAGCTACAGTCTCTCAAATCCCATAGCTTGAAGAATCCATGATTGTTCACTTATCTTGTGACCCTAAACTAAAAAAAAAGACTGCAATTTTATTGCCAGGCGCTCTTGTCTTCATGTACTGTATCACCAGCCTCATCACCTTGGTAAAAATTGTGTAATTTCACTCAAAGCTCTCAACTTGCCACTGGCATCCCCCGGTTCAGGGCTTCATATGGAAGCTTGGCCTGTAAGCGAGTCCCGGTATACGAGTACCGCTGTCATCGCCTTCGCCAATAGGAATCACTTGTGTCGTGCACTCCCGCGACAACACATCATACGACAGCAGATAGTCCTCATATGCCACCCAGATCACGCTCCCTCGCGCCTCGCACTTGAACATGAACCCCCCGGAGCTACTCACGTCAATCCTCTCGTACATTTTCCTCTTGCGAGCCATGTTATCTCGAAAGGCCTCTAGAGGTGGAGATTGCCTTCTCAGAACCTCGATCCTCAGGACCCCATGGTCCACCCCTTCCACGAACACTCCGTCCTCCGCTCGCAGTTGCATCACGTAGAACGCCAGGGGCATATACTGGACCCCCCCCACCTCACGCTTGACCACCTCACTCGATTCTATGAGCTCGAAACACCCGCGGTTCTTTCGCTTCAGTCGTCTGTGAGTACCGAAATTGTGAATTTCGTTCTTCCACAGCTGCGTTTGCTTGTGTCCCACAGTCACAACATCGTACAACTTGGCCGGAACTACAGCATACAAGTCTCCCATGCATCCCACGAGCTCCACGATGTCGAGGATAGCCATGTCGAATTTGAAGCCATCGGGGTACTGATTCAGGGCCGGCAAGTGGAACTTGCTAAGAGGGTACTCCCGGAGAAGATGCCACGTCCCAGCTTCGGCGTCGATGTCGAACAGGCTGAGAGTACCGGCTGGAGTGGGGTGGGAGATGGGGTCCACTGGCAAGGCGGGGAAGCCTGCGTACGCATGGGGAACCGCAAGCCCCGCAAGCCCCTGGTTATTTGTTCTTATGTCTGCTAGGTAGATACGCCCACCCACACTCGCTCCTGCACTTCGAAACTCCCACGGGATAAAATTGCGAAACCATGGACGCCTCTCCTGGAATGGCAGCCAATTCCAATTCTTGGTCGTGGGCTTGTAAACCGCCATGAAGTCCTTGAGAAGGAGAATCACTTGGTAACTGTTGGCCTCGTCGTCGACCACCAAGCGTACCTGCAAGCCGTGATAAAATCCAGTTATCCATGCATCCGGTCCGATCTTTTCACAATACGCTTCCGGGAGTTCCCTGTATTCTTTCGTCAACGGGTTGCACACTAACAGACGACTCTGAGCAAAGAGCAAATCCTCCGGCTGGTAAGATCCAGACGCGGTGCTCCATGCCGGAACGGAGGTATCCGGGACGTTGGTTTCGGCTACGGGCTTGTGCAGTCGAGGGCTGCGGCGTCTCGGCATCATGTTTTTCGAGCTCCAAATTACGAGCAGACCACCTTCACTGGCAACAATGTGGGATCCGAGCATGTAGCTGGCATAGCGCCAGTCCTGCCGCAAGTAGGTCATGGGAGGAAGGGTGCGGGCCCTTTCAGTATGCGCTTGATCGGCGCTCTCGTGCCAGATGCCGGACCATGTCCAGCAGCGCTCGGGAGGTACAAGTTCCCCGGGCTTGGGGATCCACCTCTTGGTGATGATSGGGAAGTACCAGTCCCGGGAGTCGTCCAGCCTGCGAGCCTCTGCGATGCGGGCTTTGTGKCTGGGATTCCACACTGGCCACCTTTTGCAGTTCAGCTGAATCAGACGGTGGGCTGGGAGGTGGGGCATCTGGTGCCACATCATCAAGTCGCCGATGGTGGCCAAATCAGCTTCCGAATGCGTAGGCTCATCAGCTGCGTTAGTCATAGTGACGTCGCCCATTTCGATCTGCCAGTCACAAGGAAAACGAATACAAATCAAAAGACTTCAAAGCGTACGTCAATGACGGGTCGATGTAGGCATTTTAGTTTAGGGTTGAAAAGCCATGCCGCACGGCCGTGAAGTAGAAAACAGTACTTGACAAGGCGAATGTGCACGTGACCATGCGATGCCAAGAATCGGAATGCGAACAGTCTCATCGGAACGGGTTCTCTTTGTTTGCATCCATCAACTAATGTAACTCTTCATCTGCCTCGCACAGATTGACAAACACGAGTCCCTAGTGCCAGGAAATTAAATCATGAGAAACTCTAGAGACTTTATCTCTCTGCACCTGCACSCAATGGACTCCACTAACTAACTGAAGAGCAGCTAGATTGAAGAAGATTACGGAGAGACGCTACGAACGAAAGCATGATATCTACTGATCGGATTTGCACACATGAAAGAAAAGTAGCGAGTATCATGCTACGAATGCAAACTAACTTGAGTTTCAAAAGAGTACTACACATCACAGTGAATATCTAAATCCTCAGATACTGCAAATTACCTGCAAGACCCAGTCTAGCTACTGCACATCACAGTGAATATCTAAATCCTCATCAAAGATAAACCGCTTCATCTCTTTACTAGTATTTTTTATACATAAGTATCAAAACCAACTTTTAAAATTTCATTATATGATCACTATTTGAGTATTATTTATTTTTAGTTCCATTTACACTTTTTAAATGAATTTTCCAATAACTATCACTTTGTCTCAAAATCTGCAAAAAGTCTCAATTTAACAAATATGGCCTTGTAATGAGATCCTTCATTTTTCAGAAATTAAAAAAAATCAATTTATATTTAAAAACTATTTTTGTTGATTTGTCACACTTTGAAGTTTTGGGGTTTTCACTACATTACAAGTCCCCAAATTTAATGATCTAGAGTTGAAATTTTTGATGGTCAATTTGAATAGTAGGAAAGCATGTACCTACCAAAGGAAATTTGAAAATATGCTATTTTATGTCCTCCACATGAGTACAAACAACACTCTCATTGCGCACCAGTTTTGAACATTCAAGATGGTTCTTAGATCATTCTTTTGGTGAAAAATCATCACCATCAATTCTTCCCAAATGGCCAATTTTTAGTTTTAGAAAAAATGTATTTTCCTATTTTTTGTAAATTAAAATGTGAAATTCCAGTGACAACAACTAATTCCATGAAATTTTGCACTTTTTTAGTTCTCCTACTTAGAGAATTTTTCTATGGTTTTCCTTCCTAGAGTACTTTCTTCGTAAAATGTAAAGGTTCATACATGTAACATAGTTTTTATTATTTTTAAAATTTGTATTTCTAATTTTAAAGTACTCTCGAAGAAAAAAAGGAGTACTCTAAAAAACGCTACGCAAATCGCACGCCCTTTCTTGCAACGACCCAAATGTTCTATGTAACTTTATTTTTGCCTTCAATAATTGAATCCTAGTTCATATACCATTATCACCTAATGTAAAAGCAAGTTTGTCTCGCTACCATTATTATATGTGAAGGTTTGATTTGGTACCTAGGTGTTAAAATGAATTTTCAGATTAGATTTTTAAGGGCTCACGTCACCTTGCACCAATCACAAGATGGCATGTGGCATTTTCTACAAAAAGTGACTTAATTACCTTTGAATTTAACCTTCACATAATCACATAGCGTATTGGGTATTTGAGAATTACTATTATAAAATCACAAAATGAGAAAAATTCCAACTAAAATTGGATGAAATTCTCATTTTCAAATCACAATATAAAGACAAGTATATGGAGACTATTGTTAAATTGGTAGTATTCTCTGCCATGTCAATGAAATGTTGTGCAATTTTCACAGGATGTCGTGCAATTTCTAACATTTTTTGCGCCATTTTCATGAAATGTTGTGCCATTTTAATGAAATGCGCCATCTAAACAACACATGTCACAACTTTCACTATAATGCATATGGGTGATTCCAAAAAACACTTATACTATTTGTTGCATTTTGCAACAATACTCATGATTTTCTAGGGAGTATTTTAAAATTCRAAAAATATTTTTTTAAATATTTAAGAAATAAAAATTATGTATAAACCTTTAAGACAAGACAACCACCAAAGAAAATGCATAGAAAAATTCTTTGAATAAGAGAACTAGAAAAGTGCAAAATTTCAAGAAAATAGGTGTTTAGATGTTAAAATTAGTTTTAAATAGTAAAAATATATAAATACACAAAACAAAAGTTATTCATACATAAAAACTCTATGGAGATGGTCATTCACCAAAACAACCACCAAATGTAATATTTTATATGTTTCAAAATGCAAGCAAAAAAGAGCTCATTTTGTAGACTTCCACACCACATAAAAATAATTATTCTTCAAATTCCTTTGGCCATTAGCAATAAATCTGTTAGATGACCATCTTCTCCAAATTTAAGCTCTAAATTTGTTTTTTGGGGCTCTAAATAGGGGGTACAAGCATGCTTGGGGTACCCCACAATTGGCATCACACAATATATTTCACTGAATTCATTTATTTAATGTAGATTAAGTTTCAAATCTTGTAGAAAACTTATGATTTTATTTCAAATTTTCTTGCTTTGTATAGAATAAAATATGGAATCATCCAAAAAAAATTGCCATGAATAGATTAATGTTGTTAATTTGATTCCTGTAGCTTCATTTAGGACTCTATCACATTGTCCATTTTTCATTCAGGAATCAAAAAGGAATACAAATATTTAGTAGAAAGTATTTTCAAATCACTTCATTGATTTGTGATATTTTGATAACCAATTGTAGTCATTTATAACTTGATATGGAATATTTAACTATTTTTTTATAATTTTCCAATCATCTAAAATAGCACAAGGGGCCAAGGGGGGGCTACGTCTAAGAGGAATTCAAAATTGAATATTCTTGCGGATTCCATATTTGAATCTTGAAAAGTGAGTTGTTAATTAGTGAATAGGCAAGAAATCATAGTAAAATTCTTGTATGTACATATATATTTTGTATTGACATGATATCAGCTGCTAAATCCTAATAAATATGAAAATAAAAAATTAATGATTTCATGAGTTTTGATTCATGAAAATGATTTGACCATATGTGTTCTAACAATAACTAATGTTTTTAAAAAATTACTCTCATTTTTATTTATAAAATAGGATTTCTGAAAATTATTTCATTCTTGTTCCTTGGTTCCTGAGTGGGATATCCCAAGCATGCTTGTATCTTAGGGTCATTGCAAGAAACATCGATCCTATTCTTTGTCACAAACAGTGTGGTTCTCTTGTAATCTTCAAAAAGTTTTGAATCATAAACCCCATAATTTTGGATTTTTTATTAGAGTCTAGAGATGCCTAACTTGATGATAATCATATCTTTTATTTTTCAGTAATTTTAAAAAGAAATTTACATTTAAAAATCATTTTGCTAATTTATCACACTTTGAGGTTCAAAGGTTTTCACTATGTTATGAGTCACCAAATTTAATGATTTAGAGTTGAAATTTTCATAGTCTATTAACATAGTAGAAAAGCATAGACCTACCAAAGGGAATCTAAAATTTATCATTTTCTTTACTCCACATGAGTGCAAACATCACTTCCATTGTGCGCAATTTCAAAACATTGATGATGGTTCTAAGACCATTTTTGGGGTGAAATCTCATTATCATCAACTCTTCCTGCATGTCCAATTTTTCATATTTGAAAAAAAAATCCTATTTTTTACAAATTAAAATGTCAAAGTACCTATTTTCATGAGATTTTGCACTTTTTTTAGTTCACCTAGTTAGAAAATTTTTCTATGCTTTTCCTTCTTAGGGTACCTTCTTTAGTTCTTCTTAAAGGTATATATATTAAACATATTTTTCATATGTTTTTGAAATTTTTTTCCAATTTTATAGTACTCCCAAAAAATCATGAGTATTGTGGCAAAAGTGTACACAAAACGGCAAGTGTTCTTGCAATGACCAATAGTACTAATATCCTCCAAATTGGCAAATGTAACCTTACAAATGGGGTCTATTTTTGGATGTTTAATTATTTATGAAAATTAAGAAAAAAAATGGGTTAAGGTACATAATAGTCAAGAGAACCTTTCCTATAAATCTTGAGTCATTTGGAGTCAAAACACAAAAGTTATGTCCAAAACTAGATCAACACACTTCGTGTGACGCAAAATAGTAGGTGTTTCTTGCCACCACCCAAATGTGTGCCACTTTGATGGGGGTATGTGTGCCATTTCAATGACCCCAAGTAGTGATTTTTTAAGTCTTAGAAGAGAATAGTAAGTGAGATGAATGTAAATTTCGAATTTCAAGTAGACTAGGGACCGTAGCACTTTGGAGTTGGGATGAAGTTTGTGGGGTGACACATATGCTTAAAAGTTGATGAGAGTACACGTATGTCTTTGGATCTAAAAAACATGAAAATCTAAGTTATAAGTCACAACTCACAAGATATTGCTTGTCAAAGTTGATAGTGCTCCAATCACAAATTCAAGGTGTACTCTCTGGTGTAGAACTTGGAAGAGGGCGTCTCAAGACTTCAAATAGAGCATGACACTATATTAACATGTGGTTGAGAAAATAAAGTTAGAAAAAAAGATTCAATATGTTGAGGCTCACAAATACCTTAGAGCTTATGTGTGCAACAAGTTATAGAATATGGTGTGCAACATCCCAATGATCTTGGTATGTTCTCCAAGAGTTCATTTCCATTTATATTTGTATACGTGTGGAGAAATCTTGCCTCCAAATTTCTTGTTCTTTCAAGTATTTTTGCAAAAGTTATAGATGAAAACAATGTTTTTCGTGATGGTGTGACGGAAAATATATAGTACAAGTGTTTCTTACAATCACTTGGGTGATATGCATTTTTTAAGTTTAAAGTTATTATAAAATTCCTATATTTGCACATCAAAATAATGCGTCTTAGTCCTCTGGTGTTTTGAAATATTTAAAAAAAAAAATTAAATCACAAGTTGATGTGGGATCATTGCAATGAAAGGTGGTAGTATTTTCCGTTACAATGGAGGTATACTATCTTGTTGTTTGCTATAACTTTTAAAGCACAAGTCCAAAACTTTTATTGAAAATTTCTAACT
This sequence comes from Pleurozium schreberi, assembly GCA_006891605.1. Classification (NCBI taxonomy): domain Eukaryota; kingdom Viridiplantae; phylum Streptophyta; class Bryopsida; order Hypnales; family Hylocomiaceae; genus Pleurozium; species Pleurozium schreberi. The sequence goes on along the minus strand of VACF01001079.1, from coordinate 11,117 downwards.
TTATATATATCAGATCCCTTATTGTTTAGAAATTTTAAAATATCACTTTACATTTAAAAACTATTTTTATTGATTTGTCACACTTTGAGGTTCAAGGTTTTTACTACGTTACAAGTCCCCAAATTTTATGATCTGAAGTTGAAACTTTCATGGTCTATTAGAATAGTAGGAAAGCATGTATCTACCAAAGGAAATTTGAAAATATGTTATTTTATGTCCTCTGCATAAGTACAAACAGCACTTCCATTGCGCGCCATTTTTGAACATTAATGATGGTTTTTAAATCATTTTTTTCTAGCAAAATCTCATCACCATCAACTCTTCCCGAATGGACGATTTTTAGTTTTAAAATAAATATATTTTCCTATTTTTTGTAAATTAAAATGTGAAATTACAGTGACAACAACTAGTTTCATGAAATTTTGCACTTTTCTAGTTCTCCTATTTAAAGAATTTTTCTATGGTTTTTTTTCCTAGGGTACCTACTTTGTAAAATGTAAAGGTGTAAATATGAAACATACTTTTCATTATTTTTTAAAATTGTTTTTCCAATTTTAAAGTACTCCAAAAGAAAAAAAAATGAGTACTATAAAAAATGCTATGTTTTTGCACACCCTTTTTGCAATGACCCTATGACTTTTGAGGGAATTGCGTGGTGCATGATTTTTAAATATTTTTTAATTTTAATTTTCTACATTTTCTCATCTGTCTAGCAAAAAAGTGGCTCTTGAGAGAGACCAAATTATTCTAATGAATCAACAATTTACAATATTTCAAAAAAAGTAAGTATGTAATTTCAACAACGTTGTCAAATGACAATGCTGATTTGAAACCCAACCCTCAACTACCAGTACATGCTACATAGAACTATAGAAGATTGTACAGGGGAGTTATAAGAATTTTTCTTAAAATAAATGCAACAGAGCTAACAACAATCTCAATTATTTGAAGCAATTAGGTAGTAAATTCCATTTTATTTCCTCTTAAAATTCCCAAATTTGTATGCAAAAGAAACTCCACTTCTTACTTATCACCCAAGATTATTGAAGACTGAAAACCTCATTTTCATGATTTGGGTGATTGCAAAAAACACTTCATGTTTTTGTCTTAAAAACGCAATTTTTGACCACAATCCTGGCAGTACTCAGTTGTACTACTAGAACTATGTGTCAGTGCCGCGCCTATCAATGTACACCATTGATTTTGGCCGCTTACAGATCTACGCCGTTGATTTAGTCCTACTTAGTCCTATGAAGTGCTATGGAGTACTACAGAAGCCACTAGGAGCAGAAAATAGCAAAAAAGGGGTATGTGGACCTTTTCATATTTAATAATTCAAAAAATATTAAAAAAATTATTAAAAAAAAATTCATTTTGCTAGAGAAGATTGTTCTTGCATTGCACTAAAAAAATCATGTAAGAAATTTTTTCCCTCTTCATAGCCTTTGCGCAAAGGAAGGTCACTTTGACCCCATATGTGCAATCGACATATTGCTATTTTCATAAAAACATATCGTGAGTCCTTTCAATGTTAATAGACCTCCAACACATCCAATTTGTGGCTTCTAATTCACATTTTTGGGTCAAAAATAGGACTACCCCCCCACCACCACCACACACACAAATGGCCAAGGTAGACATCCAATCAGGGGCAGATTAAAAATAGTAAACTAATTTTTTAAAATTTGAAAAAATTACACAATGTCTGAAACTACCACATGTACCTTCATTTCAGGTTTCATCCTAAGTGGACAAAGAATGCAAAAGTTATGAGCAAAAAATCACTTGTCCAAGGGCAAGGGGACAAAAAAAAAGACAAGTGTTTCTTGCAATCACCCATTTAAGACTAACAAAGACAGTGACTATCATTTCAAAAGTACTATCATTTCAAAAGTACTAACATTAGAGAAAATTTGGACTCTCCAGAAGGCTGCTAGGAAGTGCCATAAGGGACCTTGCTTTCTTTTTATTTTTCATGGACAAGAATTTTCCCTTATTCTTATGGACTTGTGGTCACCAAGTGTCATCAATGCAGTAGAGCAACAAAATGTCAGAGCATTGATAAACGAGCAGTTGTGTTCTATTGAAGGAAAGTTATAAGAAATTGAAATATTCTATGTGATAGTCAAGATATTCGCACAAGTTGAAATGCATTTTGAGTCAGAATTGTTGTCCTTTTTCTAGCTCACTAGGGCTCTCGATACAGAGTGGCTTGTCAAAGGTTGGTAGCTTTCTAGAGAGTCCAAATTTTCTCTCATGTGAGATTTGGTTGAACTAAAATAATTTTTTCTTTTATATTTATTAATTCAATTGATATTGAATACACAAACTCTAAAGTTTGACTTACAAACTTTGCAAATTACTAATATTCTCATGAATCTCTATATGTCATTCAAGTACTATCAGCATAAATCTAGAGACATTTACTACAAATATTTCAATTCTAAGTTCCACAAGTATTTTGGTGCAAAGTTTCTAGACTTAATTAAATAGATTTGATACTCATTACTTACCTCAAATATTACCAGAAAAGAATATCTTCATTGTCAAGATTATACCCTAATTACTTTGCATGATTGAGTCTAAACTATTTGGAAAAACTAAACTGAAGCCTCGGTAGTCTGTTCATCAGGCTTCCAAACCATGGACTCGGGGGGAGGGTAAGTCTGAGGGTATAAAGCCCTCTGTACTTCTCTACTCCGCTGTAGTTTCATCGATTTCCTTTCGGCTTAGTTTGCAGTTGTTGTTGCCGCTGCTGTCTGTCAAGGCTCTTCCGATCTTCCCTTTGTTTTCTCAAGCTTCAGGCTTCATTTGCGTTAAACTTGGAGTTGTCTGCCGGACACAGTTCTTTTCTGCAATTCGTCTCTCTCCGGTGAGGCGGTGAGCATGCTCTGGGCTTTAATTTCTCACAGGATTGCATTGCTAGCTAGCACAGATTTCTCTCATATTGTACGAACTGTTGTTACAATCAAGTGATCGATCGTTCCTAAAAGTACTTTTTAAAGAGTCGTTGTGAAGGCTTCATGCTTTTTCGAATTTGTCGTCCTGATTGTTGTTCTCATCCTGGCAATCGATCTCTGGTGTACGCAGGCTAGCTAGRCCGGGCTCCATCAACTCATCACCAGCTTTTTCACGACCAACTTGCAGGTGCGGAGTGTTCTCCATGATTCCTCGTCATTTCCTGCCGTCGCGGTAGAAAAAGTCGCAATTCTTTCTGGGGTTTGCTCAGGTTGTTGCCTTGCTGGGGTACAGKTCTACTGTCACGTTACTGTATTTCGGGCAATCTATTCAGTCGCTGTTGTTGTGAAGGCACTTTTCGTCTCACTGTTGCTTTAGTGAATTAGCCTGCTTTTTCGCTGTAAGAGGAACTTGTATTAGTCTCACTTTTGCTTAAATCTACTAGGCTAGCTCAAGGGTATTTTCTCATTATTTTCCTGCTTTTGAGTAGAATATGCAAAAGGAAAAGGATCTGAGTATTGATGTGAATTAGTCGATTAACGTAAGAAGAAAGGCGAACCCTAAGAAGATTGTGGTAGTAATGGATTTCAGTACGTTCGAATGGCATTCGATCAGTACGGCTGGCTCAGCCTTTTGTATGCCCTATTGCCTTTGCATTGCTGCACGAATCGTGAACCCTAAGACATCGAATTCGATCGACCGGGCCATCAGTACTGACTTACTGCATTTGGGTTCTTTCAGTGGAATTGACTAGCAGATCGACCCTATATACAGTATGTCGACCCTGGACTTAAGCAACTTCAACATTCCTGACCCTGATGAGCGGACTAATCATTCGGAATCGGAGATGCACACCATCGGCGACTTGGTAGTGTGGCACCAGATGGCCTTCCTCTCGGTCCGCAGGCTTACTCAGCTCAACTGCGCAAGATGGTGCATGTGGGATTCCTGCAACATAGCACGCATTTCAAAGGTTCGGACGCTGGACGACACCCGAGACTGGTATTTCCCGATCATTGTTAAGAAGAAGAAGGAGATGTACAATCTTCAGACCGAGAACGCACACCCTTTGCTCTGGACGCTCGAAGACCAACCCGAAGAAGATTCAGTATCGTCGCTCCCGTTCAAGGATGTATGGTCGTCATGGTCTGGAATCTGGCACTCCAGCGCACAACACGCATCAGAGAGTGCGCTCCCGCTCCCACCCATGACACATCTTCCGCACGAATGGCTCCACTTCAGCAACCCTCGAGACGACATCATTGCCAGCGCAGGCGGCCTGCTCCTGATCAAGGGTCAGAGTGGCGTTGTCCCGATTCGCCGCAGCAAGCGCCTGAGCCCTGCTCTTGCCGGTTCCAACCGCTCGTCGATCTCAGACACCACGAAGCATCTGGTGGGTTTTTTGGTGGATAACCATCTTCATAAAGTTGTTACAAATGGCCACTTTTTATTTTTTGAATTTACTTATTTTTACTATTTTTAAGTAATTTTCACATCAAAACACCTCATTTTCTTGAGATTTGGCACTTTTTTAGTTCTCATAGTTAGAGAATTTTTCTATGAATTTCCTTTGGTGGTTATCTTCATCTTAAAGGTATATACATTAACTATATTTTTAAGAAATTTTAAAAATTAGTTTTCTATTTTTAAAGTACTCTAGAAAAATTTATGAGTACTGTTCCAAAACGCAACAAATAGTACAAGTGTTTCTTGCAATCACCCATAACAAAAATCCCATCTGGTGAGTGGACACTCATTAATTTTCATCCGTTTTTTTTTTGAAAGTGACCACACATGTCAATCATCATGGGAAGTCAAATTTAGTGTCTTTAATTGCTTCCATATTTTTAGGTAGCCCTAATTCTATGAAGATAGTAAAGATTTTCACATGAAAGTGTTTTGTGCCATAGAGACGTTCTCGCAATTTTTGAATGGGTAGCATCAGGTATTGGTTTGAACAATTTATCCAAAGCTAAACATGTGCATGAACAGTGTTTTGCCCCTGAGTCAAGCACTACATATTGCACCCTGCCTTTGCCAGTGGTGATAGGTCCATCCTTTAAGGGTTAAACAGAACTTCACATGAAGAGGATTATTTAGAGCCATCAGTGGTTTAATTTCAAGGCAGGGAAGCAATTTGAGAATCTCACAATCAGACAGGGGATTCAGTATGAGACTATGAGTATGATTGAGTGCCTGYGAAATTTGCKCTGTACTAAGCRCACAACAATGCAATGTCTGAATTGAACCTTACATCAATAATAGAACGCAAATCTGGTTTTAGTGTGTATTTGTAGAGTCGTCATCAACGCTGGTTTAATGGAACACAAATTTGGCTAAATTAAGATCCCAAAATGACAGTAGGAGCAAACGGGTCTCTACTCTAAACGGCCTCACTTTCATGTATTATGCCAATTTTCGAGCACTAACCTCTTGCTGACAACTTTGTGAACTCTCGTTCAAGTATGGTGAAACCCGACTGCAGAAATGTTGAAAGATGTTTAATTGTGAGCAATATCCTCAATGCAATAAAGATTTTAGGAAGATGARTCACGGCAAGTGGAGACCCAAATGTGTGTTGCTCGAGGTCTTCGTTTTGGAGGCAAATGATTCAGGAACAATGGATTTCGTGAGTGTTTCTGCCAAGTTAATGACTCACTGAAGTGATACTTGAGCTGGCGCTATGATATGACGGTAGAGGCACTCTGAAACAGGAGCACAATTGTATTTATCCAGTGCATGGAATTCACTCAGCAACAGACTGAATATTAACATCGCTTTACAAAATAACGTCGTCCTTCAGATCACATCCTGACGGTCACGTAGACCGACATGCGTATAATCGTTGATAACTTCCTATCAAACTGCACGAATTCCAAGAAATGTAATCATACCAAGTTCTTAGACGGGCACACAACTTACCAACATCGAGTACGACTCTTTARCAAACATAGAATATGACACAAATGAAGTCAAACCAAAACTAGACTGAAAAAGGAAACTTACACAAATCAAAGTCATCGAAACTTCAAGTATTACTCACGGAGAACGAAAGCCTTTCATAATCGAGGAGAAGGAATTATTSTTGAAWMWTGCATACATTGTATTCCCGAAATTYAACTATCACCATAGGTAAACAGCGACACAGAAGTGATGATCTTTTTCATTCACCTCGACAAATTAAAGTAAAGCTTGCATTTGAATATTCTAACCAGAGCTAAGGGCATATGTGATAGCAAAATGAAGTTCGGTCTGCCCACAGAGATTCAAGCCAAAATTCTTAGCARGTACTTCTGAAAGCAAGATCATAGCTAGGGAGGACTGGAGATAAACTACATCTAAGGCTGTCTCCGGTTCCATCTCTTYAGTGGGGTTCGASTTCATTTCATCTTGCTCTGTACATACCCTACATAACTCTTCTGTATTCACAAAAGATATACACCAGCCCTGGTGAATACCTTCACTTGCCCGAGTTCAATTGATAGATACCTCCAGAGCTTACGGGTAACCCTTCGAATACCCCTCCCTCTTGCTGTTTCTGTACGCGCAACATCCACAGGAATACACGACGATGAGGAACACCAGCACAATAATGTTGGCAATCGCAACTTTACGCCAGTTMGACTTCACGTTCTGCAGCACTCCTCCGCGGCAAGAGTTGCAATCCGTACACAACATTGTCGAATTRTTATTCCACTTTGAGCAATCCGGGTCGGTTCCAGTTGGAGTTCCATTCCACGTAATAGGAGTCACGTACGTGAAACCGCAGGACGTAGGGGGCTTGCAGCATCCAGACTGTCGAGGAGAAACAGAGCAAACAAAGTTAGGAATCGAAGTTGCACATGTTGCCTTCGCCTCACCGACAATTGTAAAAGAGCATAAAAATTGCACAAACTTCGACCGACAAAATCGGTCGGGGATCAAATTCTGGAAAAGGAAACGTACCTCAAGAGGAGTAAGAGATGCTTTGTCGAAAAGGGCCTCGCTTGCGTATTTCTTGCTCAAATCATTACACACCTTGGAATCGGCTATGCAACTCTTGATCTTGGCCCAGTAAGTAGGATYGTCTACCCTTTTTTGCAACCAAGTGGAATAATCACCCAACTTGTACTCCTTGTATCCTTTCCCAGAGACCGCATTTCCCGCACCCGAATTGGTMACCACAAACGCGAAAATGGTGAAGCAGAAGAGGAGGACGATCAGGAGGAACATCACGAAGAGGTAGAGCAACATGAGGAACCTCTTGTCGCACCAGGCACCAATCATCCCGGCTAGGGACATCAGCAGGATGAACACTCCGATCGCGATTATCGGATATTGCAAGAACCGTACACACACAGTATCRTGCGTTTTCGAGAGCCATGCTCCGAAGGCAATGATCGGGATGGACAATATGAACGTCGCAAGATTCAAAAACCCGGTCAACATATTACTGCACCCCATGGCTGGCGCTCCASCAAATCTTCCAAATACGCTTTYTCAAACTCACTATCTCAAATCACCTTCTGCACACAACAACCATTGCACCTCAGCCTCTTGACCAACCAAGCGAACAATTTTCAAAAGAAAAACGAAACCCCTCCCGCCGAACATCACTCCGGCAAAGCCACAATCAAATGGAACCAGAACATAAAACAGAGCACCAACACTCAGCTTCTACATCCTCAAAAACTTCACACATGCCTTCAAAGTTCAAACCACTCTCTCAAATCACCTTCCGCACAACCACCATTGCTTCTCAGCCATTGTCACTAAAACAGCGACCTATTCAAAAAAACGAAAATACACACACCGAGCATGACTCCCCCAATTCTATCCACAATTGAACTAAGAAAAATACAGAACAAACAACATGTCTTCAAAAACACTACAACGTACCTTCAAAAACAAGCTTCACCCCCAAAAACCTCTTCGTCAAACCAAATTTTGAGCTCTTTGCAACAAGCGCACAGACACAAGACAAGWAAYCTGAGCTCCAAMTGCGTGTTAAAAACCCACTCCGCAGATTWCCAAGCACGGCGGAAAGTCTGTTCAGCGATTTGAACACCGCGGRAGCTTACGACTCCATCACACGGAGTGAAGGGACTCGGTCAGTCGTTCGACCCCAATCCAGATCCCGAATCACATCCTCAGTTTTAGTCCCACACTTCAAAAGCGTGTTGCCCACAGTCGATCTTCGACAGACACCGTTAGATCACATCCCCATTCAGATCCCGAAACGATATGAGGTTCACAAACCTGTCGGGGGTTTGGGGATCCCGTTTGGGACGCCGGTGTTAGAGGAAACGTGGTTTGAATTGATATCTTAGCCTATCCGCGTTCCCTTGGAACAGAACAGTAGTTGATCCTATCCGTGCGTACGATCAAGTGGGTCTGATCCGACGGTCAAAAATGTTCCGGTGGTCGTGGCTGGGCGAACACACTCAGCACAGTGGCGGGGCTGCGAGAAATACGGCAGGGGTCAGGGGCCGCGTGAGACCGGTGGAGGGACTTTGGGGAGTGATACATTAAACAAATCTAATCTTATTTTTTTACTTTTTGAATATTTTTTGGGGGGACTCAAATTGAAAACCCTACCAACTTATTATTCGTATCAGCCGTTTATACTTGGCGGGGGTAGTTCATTGACTTGCTCGAATTTTATTATTATTTTTATTATTATTTTTGTTATTATTATTATTATTATTATTTTTTATTTTATTTTTCAATTATTATTATTTTGTTTTTTGTTTTTTGTTTTTTGTTTTTTTTGGAAACAAATGGGAATTCATTCCAGAAGAGAACCAGTACAGAACTTCCTCGAATTTTCATTATCGTGTTTGGGGTCCACTTTATTGGTAATTATTTAGCCTGCATGCCGGATATGATCATGCCATTAACAACCGCATTTCTGCTTTATTTTTTCTGTTGACTCTTGGTTGAACTTTCAGGCACAAAGGCATTGCGAGGAAGATTAGGTGAGGTAGTCTGCTCGTGAAGGGACCTTCTGAGAGCTGATTGCATTTTTTCCAATTTACATAGTTAGGCAATGAATTCACCTGCATGATTTAATTTGTTTGTTTCAATATGTGGAGATGATATGAAGGTAGCAACAATGTGAATGATGTATAAATGTTGAGAATTAAGGAAACAGACTAGACTAAACCGTCTCAAAATGTATTGTCTTTGCGATGTCAAGGTTCACAACTTGACAAATGCATGTTTTTCAATTAGATTGTACACAACATGAGTGATTCTCTAATCTCTACAGAAGAAAACATATGAATGTATTTGTCCCTATCGAAAATCCAAAAGTCTTACCTCCCTCACATCAATTAAAATTTCTAATCCTGCTCTAGCTACATCGAAAATGGATTTCAGCACATCGCGTTAAAGCTGAGCTCAGCAACCACCCCACAAAAGGTAAACTGCTTCAAAAGAGACATATTAGGTCTTCTTCTATGCACAACAAATGAGAGATAGAAGTCACGAATAATGGAAATTTCATGTGGCTTGGAAGACAAGCGAATCACATGATTGAAACCTGTTCATCACATACCTAATTCCTATGCCGGTCCTGCCTTCGCAACTTTGTCTGCTTGTGTTTGTTCATCTTCTTCTTTCGCTTCCGCTTCACACTACTCAATTCTCAACCTATCTCCTCCGGTTCAGCGGACAAGCACATCCCCGATTTCAAACAAAACCCTAATTTGAAACCCTAGACATGCTCAGGCAACTTCACATCTGGTCCTCGAGCAGGAGAGAGCTTTGATGGCAAAAACTTGGTGGAGTCCATCGCACAATCAAAGGACAGAAACGGCGAACTCAGTTGCTCAAAAAACATTGTACATTGGATGCGCTCGACGGTAAGAGAATTCAATTGCTCTTGAGAACAGGGAATGGTAAAATCCAACAATCACTAGCTGGCTGCTCCCACAACAGGGACTCTGTGCCACAGCGCGGCTGAACAGCAGCATAACGTTACTAGCGGAGAAGAAATGCGAAAAACCCTAGCTACAAGAAACCCTTGCAGATCAACGGACACCTGGTTAGAAGATCGACGATCATGCTTTACTTTCATCTAGATGTGATCGACGGCAACGGAGGGGGTTCATTTTTTAATCCACTTTAATCAAAGGCTCCAGAAAATTAGAGGGGTGGGGAGGTTCAGCATCAGGGTGGCCTGCATCTTTTCAGGAGATAGTCAGGAGATAGTGATGTAGGTGATAGAGGCATGTATTCCTAAGTTGGGTTGATATGTACAGCTAGAATCTAATTACAATTGAAGACCACTATTTACTAGACAAACAGAAATCATATCTAATATCTCTGATTTTATAGATATTCTATTTTTGAGATTTTTTGTAATTTTTGTAATTTTAAAGTCAAATCTAGAAAAAAAAACTTCAAGTGTATATAAATTTTCACTTTGAATTCAAGGCTAGATTTGCATACTATTTACTAAAGACTTAAAGGTAAACCGGTTCAAATTGTACCAAATTCAATTCAATATATTTGAGCCACAATGCGCTCAAAAGAGGCAGTAGGCCTGGTTTTCAATTTTCATGACACCCCACCTCATCAAAAAATTATGAACCATCAGATTTGAAATTTAAAAAATCCCACACACCCTTAAGAAAAATCAACAGCCGTTGATACATGTACTAAATACGAGTACGAATATTGATACAAATACTAGGTACGGAATACGTGATAGGAAGATGTGATATGGATACGGGGATGAATACCAAGTGCGGATACGGATACGGATACGGGTACAATATGAGAAAAGCTCATTGTCCCATATGCATTGTAAGAAGGCCCACCCTCTCAGAATTATAAGAGGGGGTGGAGTGGGGAGCGTTTTCAATTTTTTTTGAATATTTAATATTTAATATTTAATATTTAAATCAGATTGGGATGGAAGGGAAGGGGTCACAAAATATTTTAAATTTTTTTAGTTTTTGAGCTCATTGTGACATAGTTTGTCACAATGCACTCAAAAGAGGCAGTTACTGCCTAATACACTCAATTCAATATATTTGAGCCACTATATACAATTGTAACACATGCCAGAATTTGCAATGTGCATTACTATTACAAAGTAGCACAATGCGCTCAAAAGAGGCAGTTATTGCCTAATACACTCAATTCAATATATTTGAGCCGCTATATACAAT
>VACF01001078.1:0-23085 GCA_006891605.1 Pleurozium schreberi | reverse complement strand
TCCATCATCTCCATCATCTCCATCATCCTCACCAATCCATACTCCTTTCAAATGATTGCTTTCCAAAAATGGTCTTCCAACTAGGTCAAGAATGTTATGAATGTAGCCATGAGTGTTCATCCACACGCGCGGCCCCCGGAACAGAATATTCCGTTTCCCCCTCCCCAATGCCAAAACATAACCTGGGTCCCTATGATAGCGTCCCTRGTAAGCCACCCCAGTCTCCGCAGGCGCGTGACGGGGCGACGAGGGCTCGATTAAGTAAGCATTCCCGCCGTGGTTGCAMGCAATTCTTCTTCTCGCAGAAGAAAAAAAACACAGAGAAAAAACAGAGTTGCAAGGAATTGCAGGAAAGAAACATCTGAAAGAAACAGAGGTGCAAGGAATGTTCGCCCGTCGGGCTGCATTGCTCATCACGGCTGCGGAGGAGTTTGCAGCAGCAGCAGCGTGAGCATGCGGCGGCAGCAAGCCAGGTGTCGGAGGAATATCCCTTAAGATCCCTTTGGCATATGCTGCTTATAAGCTGCTATGCTACCAAGCTCRAGCTCCAGAGTCCAGATCCTGCGGCATATGCTTTGCTACCTTGCGGTTGATCCTCGCGAACTCCAGTAGTTGTCGGCGCCAGTCAACCTCACGCATGCGCTTGGTGGAGAGTCGTAGTTGGCCCACACGCCACCCGTTTCATCAGTTTCGACTTGCCATTTCCTTCAGTTTCGTCCGTCGATCAACTACCTTCAAACCATGTCGCCCGCCCATCACGGCACTCACTACAGTTGTTCCGGAAAAGTAAATTTCTTTTCGTGAAAATAGAAATTCGTGGCCACATGGTTTCATAGCAACTCTCGCCGTTCATCTACCAACTAACCACCCGCCCGGCGGTGATCAATTCCGTTTCATTTCAGACTTTTGGTCCTTGCGAATGCAATCCTCGTGTCTGCGTTCATTCGTAATTTTTATATTCGCTGACAGGATTAAGAAGGCGTCATCGCTTTCGCATCGTTCCCCTGTTAGGAGACCAATTATTGGTTTCTTTTTGCATTAGGGTTTGGGAGAGGATATTACGGTGATCACGGAAGGATTAGATTTGGAGTCTTCATTTTCGCAAAGCAACTGTTGCGTGTAAATTTTTACGCGCGAGGTTAAATTCTCTGACGGCTTTCAGTTTTCTTTAGGTTGTTTTGATGCGGCCGTGACGTGTTCCTTTTGGTTGACGGATTGAACAGTTTCTGTGGTTTAAGTTACTGTTTGGTCACTTCATGGTGACTCTGCGACGTTGATTTCCGCGTTGTCGGGTTTAGAGAAGTTTCCTTTGTAGCGGAAGTTTGTGGAATAGCGGTAGTACGTGTGATTTGGAGTGTGAGGGTGGGGGGGACCTGCCCCGGGCTGAGTCAAGCCCGATGTGCAAGATGCAAGGTTGAAATTCCCTGGATCGCCACTTGGTGATAAAGCTGGCGGCCCTGGGTCTCAGTTGCCACAACAGAGCTCTAAGGTTAAGTTTCTTAGCTTCGACGGGTGTGCCGCTTAACTTACAGCATTGCAAAAGCTCTCTTTGCGAAAGTTGCTTTCTTCTTCTGCACCTTCTTCTCGCTTTCTAGGGTGTTGCAGGTTTAGGTCGGGCTGCATTATCGTGTGGCAATCTCGCTCTTCTGAATTTCATTGAGATTGTTTTTCTAATCYGTCTTCCCAATACCGGTAGTGAGGGAGAGTGATCGATTCCTCATCGGCTGCGGACGCCGACCAGGTCTATTGCTGTCGGAGGTTGTCGGGTTTGTACATCTTGTGTATTACTATGCCCGGCATTCGCCAGTTCGCGGACGTTTTCTGCCTTGCATGGCGATTGTAGCGTTCGAGACGATGCAGAAGCGTGCGTGAAGGAGAGCATTATTGCTAGGGACACAATTGTACATAGAACTTTTCCAATCGCTAGGGACACAATTGTTTTTGAGGATCAATTTTGTAGGAGAGAGAGATGGAAGCACACGGACAAGCCACTCGGAGTCCACCACCAGCGATTGTTCTCTTGCGCAAGCTCAGAGGAGGGAAAAATTTCAGCCATGGAACATACCAAGCTTCCGTCCTGTTCATCACGTTCATCGCGTATGCGTTCTTCCACATGAGCCGCAAGCCCCCGAGCATCGTGAAGAGCGTGCTGGACCCCGAGGGCTCGGTGATCTCTACGCTGGGATCGGGACACTACGCCTTACCTGCGTCATGGACACCTTCCTTCGACAGCCTGTTTCACAACAACTCGGAGAGCTTGTTTCATAMTGGCACTGGCCACAAGAAGATTGGTGAGAAAGGGTGGGCGCCTTTCGATGGCAAGACAGGGAAGAACAGGCTTGGGGAGATTGACGTTGCTTTTCTGGCGTCGTATGCGCTTGGGATGTACTTTGCAGGGCACTTGGGCGACCGTTTGGACTTGCGTAAGTTTCTCTCGTTTGGCATGGTGGCAAGCGGCTTCTTCGTGTGCTTGTTCGGCATGGGTCACTACTGGAACATCCACCGTTTGGGGTATTTCTTGATGGTGCAAATGGCAGCTGGTTTGTTTCAAGCGACTGGATGGCCGTCTGTTGTCACTATAGTGGGCCACTGGTTTGGGAAGAAGAGAAGAGGCTTGATCATGGGCATATGGAACGCTCATACATCCATTGGCAACATCATGGGGTCGTTGATTGCTGCTTCTGTGCTTCAGTATGGGTGGGGCTGGTCGTTCATCATTCCGGGGACCATTTTGGCTACTGGTGGTCTTTTGGTGTGGGGCTTCCTCGCTGTGGACCCGCATGATGTGGGTCTGCGTTCGGTTGATGAAATCGAAGCCGCTGAAGGTGAGAGAGTTTGCCCTGAATTCTCTTCAAGCTTCCAACTTTGAAGTGTGCTGCATTCAATAATTTTGTGGGAAGTGTGCAGATTTCCGTTTCTTCTCAAAATCTATTCTACAATTTCTTTAATGAATTTCTAATGTCTGCTAATCTTCAAGTTCTACTACATTTGAGGCTCAATTCCAAGAGCCTTCAATACTATGGAAAATCAAGCTTTGCAATAGACAATCTTGTACAAAACCTTGAATAGAAAATCATAATAACTCATTTTCAAAATTGGATTTCCAATGCTAAATACAAGCTTCAAAAAAGATTTTTTTAAATGAAAACCACAAAAGTTTTTAACCTTGGTAAGGTTTTATTTAAATTCAAAATTTTGTCGACGCTAGAATTTGGTGCCTTAGGTTCTTAGGGGTTAAGTTTCACATATATGTGCATATAAAAGGTTTTTTTTAGTTTTTTTTTTTTCCATTCATGATTTTAGAGTAGTCTATTATAATATAATTATCTAATACCAAGCAATATATGTGGAGTTATAATTTGTTTAAATTTTTTCACAATCTTTATTTTGAGGGTATATTTATTTGAAAGTTTTAGTTTACAATTATCTCATTCCAAATTTAAGGCAAACAACCCCCAAATCCAAACAATACATACAACATGCATGCACAATGTTCTAAAAGCCTTRTTTAGAAAAGTGGAATTAAAAAAGACGTGAGGATAAACACAACATGACCATAATGCAAGTACAAAGACTTGTAAAAAATATTTCTAAARGTAAATTAAGCGCTTTTGCAATTACAAAAATTTACTAGACTCATTTACAAGACAAATGAGCCATATAGAAGCGTTACATCAGAGAAAATTTGGTCCCTATGGAGGGATACTTAACTTTCGGCAAATGTGCAAATCCATGGGAAAAAAAATTGAATTTTTTTTTCAGTATTAGTCTTGCATGGCACACTAGGTTCTACATGGGCCAAAAAATGTATTAACTATTATTACGTTATTTTTTATGTTTCTTTTGTAACAATACATTTTCATATAGTCAAATGGCCTTGTATAAGGTCTAGATTTCCTATACTTTAGTACATTAGAAGTGAAAATACAACCATGTAGAAATAGCTACAAGAGGCAATTCTCTCAAAATAAAAAACCAGTAGAATCGCAAGTTTGCACAATTTACATACTTCTAGCAAGAAGAAATGAATCTTGTACATGATTATACCAAATAAAGTCTAAAAATTAAAACAAGTCATACTTGAATAAATTATTATTTGTGGAAGCAAGTCATACTCCTATAGTCCTACAAACAAAGCACTTGGAAAAAAAATACAAAAGTGCAGCTTAAATTTTGCACTTCTATCCATGCTCAATTGCAATGTTGCAACATGAAACAATTAAYGTGCACCCTAGTTTCCATTCAACTCTTGATTTTGCACTCCTCTTCTAAATTGCAAAAGTTAAATTCCCACACAAAGTTTTTTGCACCCTTAAGCTACATGTAAAAATCATTATATTATTAAGATTCCTCTAGCTAGTACACCACCTTTTAAATATCCTCACAAGACAATGACACCTCTTCCAACGCATACAACTACATTTTGTGCAATGCCATGGAAGTTTGAAAGCATATGCAATTGAAATCCTAAACTAGGAAAACATCCGAGAAAACATCTCCATTAGACACTTACATGAAATGACTCAAAGCTCAAAACTAAGATATATGATAACTGAACCCCAAATGCCCTAAACAAAGATTTTAGTAATTGTTGTTAGTGGAACTTCATAAACACGCAAAGCTTGTCATACAATGCTCATGATTGCAAATATTGTAGCTTGGCCAAAAAAAATTTGAAAAATTACTAAACTATTTTGACACACATATACACAAAAAAAAAAATTATATATACGTATTCTCTAAATAATTGCCTTATTCATAGAAATCCAATTACACCACACAATCTTGTTTTTTCAGTAAATATAAACATACATTGTAAGGTTTTTAGCCTTGCCATTTTGATTGTTTTGAAKTACAATTTCTCACAAACAAAATATATTTCACWCAAACAAATTCTAACATTCAAGGTAGATAGTTTAGGATTTGGAAGTCAAGACAAGGGTTTAGAGTATTTTACCTTAGCCATGAAAGTAGCATCTACCATCCAAAAACTATAAGAACAACATGGATGAATGTTAAAATTATTTAAATTCTATTTTAAAATTGCTCATTTTTTAAACATTAATTTTTAAGACTATCTAATTTTTCTTGAAAGTCCGCAAATTTAATCAAAGACTATAAATAAGTGTACATTTATATTACAAATGAGAATGTTTGTGAATTTTCTTAAAAAGTTTCTTAAAAACTTGACTATAATTTGACAAAGCTATTGCTTGAGGCATTATTAAAAATCAAGAATGATACAAAGATTTAAGTTTATTCTAGGTTACAATATTGAATATGTGTGATGTCTATGATTATTGTTTGGCCATGATTTGAAATTTTCATTATGTTATGACAATATTTAAGATTCAATGAAGTGAGACACTATGAAAAATATTCAAGATTGGAAGAACAAATAAGAATATGAAAATTGCATGTGGAATATAAGACTATCGCTGGACTATTGCTCTAAAAATCTAAAATTGACCATACAATAATAGACTTTTTTTATTTATTTATAGCACAAGACATTTGCATGGAATTGCGTTCATGAGCCTACTAATTGACAAACATGCTTACGGACTTTTCTTACAATATTTTATATAGGTATTTCCATGTTAACAACCCTTCATGAACCTTAATAACATACTATTTTCTAAATAGAATATCATTTGTTTGTGTGACTTTAGCTATCTAAAATTCTAGTTAACTTGAGTCTTCCCCCAAAGAAAACATTTTATCATTGTTTTTCTATTATTCGATTGTTACTTTCCATACTACATTTTGACACTACTGCTGCCACTGCTGAGAAGGGTCATGGCTAGAGGTGGCTAAGATGGAAGTATTAGGATTATTCGCCCTACCAATTCGACAATACAACAAACACGACGTCCAACACGTCAAGTAGACCCCCTTGTTCGTCTAATAGAGTCAACTTATCTTTGATTTTTCCATAAAATTTCTACCCTGCCCGTTCACCATGTGGATGCCACTTGACATCCACGTGGAAAAGCAAGGGGCGCATGCGGGGTGTGGGCGACCGTAGGTAGGGGCGACCTCTTGTCTTGTAATTCAAATCTGCCATTTCTAATGCATTCATCTAAAAAACTGAAATAGCAAAAATGTTTAAAGTCTATCCGCAGGATCTTATAATTCTCTTGTCTTAGATCATGTGGTAAGAATTTCATCAAGCTTGACCGTACATATTAGAATATATTAGCATTCAAAGTTGAAAAAAAATAATTCTGAAAGCTGGCCTTCAATTGCAGATGACTTTGACCGCCATTGGTGGAAAAAATTTGTACTAAAGAATTTGGCTTAAAATTTTTTTATGATGAATAATTGACTTGAATTATAGAATTTTATTTTTTATAAATGCACTTGATTTTTATTTTTTATTAAATTTTTAAGTGCAAGTAGGTCCAATATTGAGCAAAAAATTAAATCATTAATAGCTCTAAAATGGAATTAAAACACAATAATTCCAATGATGAGATTTTTTTGCAAGCAAACTTAACCCTATCAAACAAAATGTTTTTTTAAATTGTAAAAATTGCATTAAGAAATGAATCTTATAAGTTTTTTTCATGAAAATGTTAGACAAAGAAGGATGGTACTTATATAAACTAGTTACGTCACTTACCTAGTTGAAATGAATTAAAGTTTTCCATCTAGAAAAAAATGTAGTCTAAAGGAAAAAAAATCCTTACAAAAAATATTAGATTTTTGAAATTTTTTTTATTGTTTAGTAAGTCAGTCTCTCCAATTTTGAGCACAACTTTTGTATTCTCGCATCAGTTGAAAAAATAATTATACTACCACAAAGCTAATCAGTTCTTTTGTCTTTGAAAAAAATTTCAAAAAATCATGAAAAAAAATTGAAACCATAAAATTTTCCCYATAGCCCAAATCCATATTGTCCTTTGAAAGGACAAATGGTCCTTTAAGGGTTAAGGGCAATAGAAAAAATTTCTTATTTAAATCTTCACGCATTAATTTTGTTATTAAAATTGAAGAATAAAATAATTGGCAATAAAAAAGAATCTCGAAGAATTATAGTAAACAAAGTGGAAAGTTTTTACTTACATTTCTATGCTTTATTTTTAATCTTTAAATGAACATGTCAAATAATACTTAAGTTGGACAAGTCTTTTAATTTCTCAAAAATAAATGGAAAAGTTCTTGCTTAAATCTCTAGACTTTAGTTTCCTTTTGTAAAATCAAAATTACCAATCATTCATTACTGGAAAGATTCTTTAGGAATTGCAAAAAATGAATAAAATAATTTTACTTAAATATTTATTCAATGTTTTTCATTTTTGATTCAATATTACAATTTTTTGATTAGGATGAGATTTTTTAATGTTTCAAATATAAATGGAGAAGTTCTTGCTTAAATCTTTAAATATTATTTTTCATCTGTAAAATAAAAAAATAGAAGAATCTCATTATTTGGCAAAGTCTTTAAGGATTTCAATAATTATCACAAGAGCATTTAATCAATTTTCCACTCAATATTTTCAATTTTCRATTTTCAATTTAGTGTAAAAAATAATATGTGATTACAATGATTCTTTTTAAATTGAAAAAATATTGAAGAATCTCTTACTTAAATTTCTACCATTTATTTTTCATTTGCAAAATTTAAATGACAAATAATCAATGATTGTTTTTTTTTTAGAAAATTGCAAAAAATAAATAGTATAGTATAATTAGAATTATTTCTCCAATCTCTATCCTTTATTTTGTATTTATATAATAAAAATGAAGAGCAATTCATTATATAGAGTCAATGAATTAAAAATAATAATTAGGGGATTTTTACATGAATCTCCACTTTTTATCTTTTAATATTAAATTGATGTGACAAATATTACTTAAATGAGTAGAATGAGTCTTTAAATACTGCAAAAAATAAATACAACATTACATGAGATTCAAGGCCTCCAAGAGACTTCAAGTTCCTGGATTGTAAGAACGCAGAAAACTACGCCTCATCAGCATTGTGACGTGGCCGAGAGTGTGCTACCTCATTTTAAAAAGAAATTAAAATTAAAACTTCTTTTTTGATTTCAGACACACACACACACAGAAAACAAAAACAAAAAACATAGTAATCGTTAAACTAATAGTTTTCAGCCGTGCCTTTACTACTGATTGGGAGCAGAGAGGGGAACAAGGTTGAAACAGCCCTCTATTGCCTTCTCTAGATTGTGTTGGTATCTACTTGGATTTACCCAACTATAGATATGTTCATTCCAAAGGAGGTTATTTTTAAATAGGGATGTTTCTAATTGTTCTTAATTGGCCAAAACAAACACCAAGCATAGACACTATTCCTAATTTATCTAAAATAAATAAACTAAAATTTTCTCATTTTAAATTTAATTAATAATTATCACGCTTATCTTTCCAAATTGGATTGAGCATCTTCTCTTAATGGCTGATCTCCAGTCTTTCTCCAAACCAGCATCCACTTCACAGTTCATCTTTTATCTCCTACTCGGCTTGGTTCGTGTGCACGTCTTCACCCAAGTTGAATTGGTGCAGTGTTGTTATGCTTCCTTCAACAATTTATTTTGTACATCTCTCCATTACTGCTTCTCACTTCCTACTTAGGCAACCTCACCAACCACAATAATCTTGTCTCTTACCTTCACTCACCAACTTGAAACTTTGACTCACAGCTTTACAACTTGGTCTCCCAAAACTCTGACATTTACAGAACTTGCATTCTCTTGTACCCAACTTGGGAATTTCCTTACTCTCCATTGCTTTTTGCTCTCATAAATTTCAATCACTAATTAAGTATTCTCTCATACAAACAGATTGCATACGCATAAAACACCAAAGTGGATCCTCTCAAAGCATTATTCAATCATTCATAATTTTGACATCAATTGGACAAAAAGCATTCCATACAACATACATCCAAATCGAACTCCATACAAATAATCTCACATTGATTCACAACTACTCAAGCACATAACTTTACTCACACTCACCGCACCAATTGGATATGAATTCTCCTCATATTAATCCAAGTTGGCCAACAAATCACCGTTTAAACATTTTTAAGCTCACAACTTGAAACCGTCAATATTCTCTATTTTCAAAGTAATCCTATTTGTTTCTAAATCCTCTCTTCGGATTTCCAACTAGGACTTAACTTTCATCTCAACATTCATTTAAAATTTCCTCGATACATAATCTCATTGATTCTCTTCCCATTTGTCTTGACTTCCATTAATGCTCACTAAATCTTCTCATCATTAAATTGAATTCTCATTACTTCTCAGCATAAAATCTCACCCACTTGGTGACTTTTCAATTTTCTGCATCCGCACAGCCACACACTGGCACAACACTATAGCTCCCACTCGGACATTGTAAATCTCAAACACCTATCAAGACTCAACATTTTCACTTTCAGCTTGACCCACTTGGTCACAGTACATCTTCACCTTCATTCATTGACAACAAATTTTCAATTAGCACACTCACATACAAACATTTCCAACTTGACATAAAACCACACTCATAAAACATTCACACACATAAGAGAACAGGAAATACATAGCCAACTTGGGGCTGGGACTCGTAGCGGACTCACTTCAACATTGGGTCCCTTCCAAATCGAGAGAGACAACCTAATAGGAACCCAATAGCGGTTACCAAACCGCTCAAACTTCAAACTTAACCACAAAAGAAACTACCAAATTAGAATCACAAAACATAACTTCCATTAGACTCCAACTAGGACACAAATACCCTTATCCTCCCACTTGGAATACTATTGCATCACTCCAATTTAGAAACTTACTCAATCAATATTTAACTTTCAACTTGGCTCACTCCAAACACAATTTGACACGACAACAGTGTACTCGTATTTGGACTAGACATCTCAAAAATTAACTCCAAAAATCACATTCCAAATTGATAAAAATATACACAAAAACACCAAATTGAAATACAAACACACCAACAAAATACAAATTACACACAAAAACTTCAAAAATACCCACATAAAGGTAAAGAATTAAATCTAAACAATCTATGTACACCTTGACATCTCATGTAATGAAGCTCTATAACTTTTTTTTAATTACAAAATGCAAGTGGCAAATAATTCAAGATAAAGAGTCTTTGAGAATTACTGAAAAGTTTGTATTTAATTCTTTACCCATTATTTTTAATCCTTAGAATCAACACTACAAACATTTCATAATTATAAATACTCTTAAGTTTGAAAAAAGCCAACTAAATTGAAAATTAAACTTTTTACTTAAATTACCACCATTTATTATTTCTAAATGAACATGACAAGTAATATATGAATAAGATGATTATTTAGGAATTGCAAAAATTAATGGGTAGATTTTGACTTATGTCTCAATCCAATATTTTTGTTATTAGATCAAAGTTGAAAGTAATTCATAATTAAGAGGAATCTTGGAGAATTGAAAAAATTAAAAGGCGAAATTTATCATTTAAATTTCTATCCACTATTTATTTTTTCTAAATAAACATCAAAATGAGAAGATAAGTAGGATGAATTTCTAAAATTGTAATAGGTAATAGGACAAGTTCGTCTTTAAATCATCACCCTTAGTTTATTGTACTTGAAATCAATGTCAAAAATTGGTTCCGAATGATTAATTGCAGTTTTCAAAGAGTTCTCCTAATTTTGAATTATTTGTCGCATTGATCTAGAAATAAAGGATGGAAATTGAAGTGAAAACTTCATTATTTATATTTTTCATTTCTCCTAGAGTCCTTTAATCACAAGTTATTTTTATCTTTCATTTTGCAAAAAACAAAAAATATTGGTAAAGGGTGGAGATTGATTTATTGATTGAAGTACAAACTTCTCTATTTGTTTTTTGCAATTCTCAAAGATTCCTTCTAATCATGAATTATTTGTCAATCTAATTTATAAAAAAAATTAAAAGATGAAAATGTAAGTATAAAATTCAATTTTTATAGTCTTGTAGTCGTAGAATCTATAGTGAAGATGTGAATTACTTGATTTCAAGCTCTGATTTCCATGTTTCTACAGTGCTTTAGAGGCTAATTTGTGAATATTATCAATAAAGTAGGCTTTACTATAGCTTATCATCAATAGGTGGATGGTAGTGGATAAATAGGGTGCAAATCTATAGTAGCGGTTATTTACTTGTCAGGTGAAGAGGATGATTGTGAATTTTTGGAAGTAGTCTAGAGATGAGATCCAGAGCTCCTGCGGTGATGGTGTCTGGCAGTGTGTAGAATTGATAGTTGTATTCGTGGATGTGTGATGTGTGAGAAGTTGTGAATTCTATTGTACTGTTGGTTGTTGTAGTATAGTAAATTTACTTTTTAGGTCTATTTTTAATATTTTTGTAGAAAAGTAATAGAAAAGTAATAGAAAATTAGGAAAAAGTAGTAGAAAATAGTATAAAAACACTTTAAAATAAAAAGTAGAGAAAAAGTAAAAAATAAAAGTAGTTTAAAACTTTTATAGTGTGAATAGGGTAGTAAGGATGGAAGGGGTGTGGAGTGGATGAATGGGACACAAGATTGGATGAAAAATTAAAAGAAAGGATGAATGGGGTGCCAAATCGGATGATTAGGGCACCACCAATCTTCCTTCCTTTAAAAACTGAAAATTAAAAAATTAAAAATTCAATGTTTTGGGTAGAATCACTCGTTTTCTTTATGTGTAGATTTCTCGCAATTGTAATTCAAACATTTCCTGCGAAATGGTTGTGTGTAAATTGTGCAAATCTGTGTCAGTGTGTGTTTGGCTTTGAAAATCTTGTGAATAGTTTTCTTATATTGCGGAATCTGTGACACAGTCAAATTTTGAATTCAAGTTTCGATGACAATTTCCAAAATTCAATTTTAAAATCCTAACTCGGCGCTGCGTGATTGGAGCACTTCAGAGGAGAAGGGACGCCACTGGTGTGAATTTTCACTCAGGATCGACAAGATCGGAATCGGAGAGCGTCTTGCGGAAATCAGTGAATTTGAGTTTGAGGGAATTGGTCAAGAGACGAGGTGTTTGCATTCTGGATTTTAGTCTCTGGGTACGATCCGCCGATAAGATTTTTTCAATTTTGAGAATTTGAGCAAGAAGCTCTCGCTTGGTTGGTGTCGACGACGTTATGCGTGCGGACGGATTTGTGCACATTGAAGACAGTCAATGAGAGATTGAGCGAGCAAGAAATGCAAGAAATTTCAATAATTGCATCGAAATTAGCTTGAATTGCGGCCCGGGAAGCAAGTGCGGGAGGTGTGACAGTCTGCGGAAAGTTGCAATTCCAAGCGCGGGGGAAGAAAATCAAAAATCGGAAATTAGAAGCTCCGATCGGTGTTGGAGCAGCAGCAGTTCCCTCTGAATTCGAATTAGGGATTTGAAATCCCAAAACTATTGCCCAACTTCGGTGAAGACTTGTTGCCCACGGTCAAGGGTACCGTCCACGGTTATAGGACTGGTCGCGCGGTCATTGGGTTGTAAGTGACTATAAGTCCCCTAACCTATAAAATAAATTTTATAACAGTAAAATTGAAATTTTGGATTTAAATTTGGATGGTTTGACCTAATCATTTGACCAAACATAAAATGAAATAAAATAAAAAGGTTCAAATTTTTTGAACAACCCTGGTTTGGGTCTAGGTCATAGAATTGTGAGTGACTATAAGTCCTACAACTTCTAAAATAAATTTTATAATTTAGATTTTTTATTTAATTTGGATGGAATCTGTGGAATTAGTATTCTTTGTGTTTAATAAATGTTTGTGTGTATACTAGGAATAACTTACCTTGTGGTTTTGGACTTGTGTTCCTTAGAGCTGTTGTCCAAATCTTGAAGAAGGAGAAAGCTAAGGACCAAAATCTGGTATTAGTCCTAATCACTTCATATTCCTGCATATTGGACCTATTGACCACTGTGACAGACTCATTTAGGCATTTTGCATAAAGGTTCGAAAATCTCATGCCTCGTGGAGAGCAAATACTGGACATGTTGACCCTAACATAAAAAAAAATAATTAATGAATATTTTGTACTATTTTAAAAGTATTATCTTGTTGTGAGCGCTTATTTACCCACCCTTGCTAAATAAGTGAGCACAACCAGGCTCTTGAGTTTTAGGTTTGATTTTCGTTCTATGGATGCCTAGCGTAAATCCATTGTGCCTTCCAAGCAATGGATCTTTTCTAAATCCTAAACATACACAGGTTTGCAAGAACTAAAGAAGTCAAGAAAAACTAACTTAAATTGCGAGTTTTACTCTAATTGGGTCGTACCAACTAGGCCACGGTGGATTTTGAAAGAAAGGTGATATAGTCTAAATTTAGCCACATATAAAGATATAGAATTTCATGCCATTTCCAAAAATATAAAACTCAACATTATGCGACCTTCCTAGCAAGAGTTATGGACGGATGAAGTTCTAGCTTTGATAAGTCTATCCAAACTTCATCCTTGAATTTAAACCCCTTCTCTATTCTATTTTACTTCAAGTTTTTGACTCTGACTCTATATTGCCAACTTCTACCTAAGTTCTAAGTTTGGACTTGGATGGATGAGTTTAACCATATTTCATCCATATTCTAACCCAAAGTTCATCCGTTGTTTGCTACTAAATGATTAAGAATTTCTCCTAAGTTAGACTAATTCTGGACTTTTCTAAGTGCCTTCTACCTACTTCCAAATCTAATTCTTCCCTTTGATTGCCTCTTTTAATAATTATTTGATTTTTATCCTACTTATGTGGCTCGGTGCTGCTCTGAGCAGATTACTATTTTTAGATTTTTGTTAAGTTTTCTTTGTAACTCCTAATTCTAGATTTCCAAAATGCTAAGACACGTGCTAATCGGACCTTTCTACTAGGAGTTATCAATGGATGAAGTTTGACCGCTAATCGGTACTTCAAACTTCAGCCATGGTTTTCTACTAACCTACAACTTAAATTTTTAATTTTTGTTTCACTTCTGAAGTCTAGATTTATGGTTCTACCTAAGTTTCTATTCTTGTTCCATTTGGATGAAATGTACTAAATTTCATCCAATATTAATCCTAAACTTCATTCGCCCATATCTCACTCGTTTTAGCTCCAAATCCTAAGTGTGATATGGTTTTGGAAACCTCTAACTAGACTCTACCGCACTACTATCCTTATTCTTGAAATATTCCTATTATAGACACTCTAAATTGACTTGAGAGTTCGGTCCTACTTGTAAATGCCTATTTTGAGAAATTGAAATGGATGGTTTAAAGTGAGGGTCTTACCTCGGAGTTGGTGTCGTCGTTTAGATAATCGTATACCCCTTCAAAATCCTTGTCATTTGCCATGTTTCGGAATTGTTTGGTAGTTTTGCTCACGGCTTAAAGTAGGGGTTTTAGTACAAGGTTTGCCAAATTCTTTTCTTTTCTTTTTCTTCCAACCTCTCTTTCTCTTCTATACTATTCTAATTCAATTATTTGCACTTCAAAGGGTTGACTAGTCTCGAACTAAAATAATTGAATTCAACTTCCAACTAATAATTGACCCTTCAACYCCTTGGTCAATTATTATTCTATCCAAGTTTTGATGGTTCTAATTGTTCTTCCTAGATTTCCACCTAATCCTATCTCTTCCTAAATCCTCTTCAAACTCCTAAATTATCACTTCATCTCTCTCTATTTCCAAAGTGGTTTTGAAAATTCCAAGTGTTCTACTTCTTATGGCTTTGAGCCTCTTTTTACAATGGAAACGTTGCAAATTGAGATTCCTGAGCCTATCTTCTCATCCTACCTCTAATTTTCTCTATCCTCCTAACTACTAAAATTTCTACTTCCAAGAGGCAAGATTAGGTGGTGGACAAAGTGACAATTAGTTTATTTTTTAAAAGGAAGAGTTTCTTTTTTCATAAAAATTTTTTTGGAACTAATTCGGCAAAGAGTTTTGAAACCAGTTCGGAGCATTTTGGAACCAGTTGGGCGGTCCAGGCACCAAGTCTCACAGTCCAGCACAAGTCGGACAGTAACCTAGTCGACAGTCGACAGTCCAATATCAAGTCAGATAGTCCAAACCCCAGTCGAATAGCCGAGATACAGCTCGTCCTTGCCAACTCGTCCTTTGGCCCAGTTCGGGTTTTTTTGTTTAATTTTTAGATTTTTGGGGTGTTCTCCTAAACAAGGAACTAGCTTGCCTAACACACTTAGCTAAAGGGAAACAACTCTTGGTATTCTAATTTTTAAGGGTTTTTGTCAAAGTCAAAGCTTGTACATATATAGGAGATAAACCATGAAAGCAACAACAACCAATTTAATTCTAGTGCCTTTGACCAAGTGTCCGTTCATACCCTTTGAAAGCCAATTGTTTGTTGAAAGGACAATTGAAAATCCATGAAGTCAATTTTGATGTTCACAAATTTTTGGCACAAGTGTGAACATTTATCGTCTTAGTGGAAATATGATTTTTCCCAATTGAATGCCTAAATTCAAAGTTATACTAACTTGAACTTTTTTGGTAGCTCAGGCAATTGGAGCATCTTTTGCAAAGATGCTCATCAATTTTTGAAATTTAGCATGCATACAAATAATAAAATATAGAATATGATTTTCAAAAAAAAATTAGTTCTGAAATCACATTCTAAGAGGAGTCAAACTCTATTAGCTATTTTGAGGTGGCTTCAAAAGAAAACATAATCTTTTAACTTCAATTCCTATCATCTTGCAATCTGTGAAGTCAAATTTATTGAAATTTTTCCCACATATTTCAAATGTTTGTCTCYAATTTTTAACCATTTGAATTTCAAATATAAAATTTCCTCGTTGCACATGAAATCATCATAAAATGACTAGAGTATTACCAATGCACTTAACTTGCTTGCATTGCAAGTTGATTTCTATAGACTCCATATTTGCTTTTGAAGTTTTTCATGAGTGAACCTAACATCATATACTTATGAATGGTTGAAATACTCCTTTTTGCACAATAGAAATTTTTTATCCCAAGAGGAATCATGGTTTGTTGAGTGTTGACCCTACTTTATAGGAATGAAGAATTTTTTTTTCTCACTTCAAAGTTCAAACGTTATAATCTAATTTTCAATCCACATGGTCGAATGGGCTAAAACAATTCCTTGCATTTCTTTACTTTTTCAATACACTTTTTTACGATTGGAACTTAAAACAATTAGAACTTAAAAAAAAATATTTTAGACAATGCATCAAAAATTGGCAATTTTGGACTTTTTCTCTTCTAAAACACCCTCCAACCTTCAAGGGTTAATAAGAAGTTTACCATTGAACACTTCAATATCCCTATTGAAATTATCCTATGAATGTTTTATTCAATATAAGTGTGTTCAACACATACAACTTCATAGGTTGAAATTAAATGGAGTATAAACTCTATCCTCGTATTGTACAATTTTTAATTTGTTGAATTCACTTTGGTAAACTTTTCTACAAGCCCCCCTATTTGTCAATGTCCCACTCGTGCTCAATGTCTTACATTTATGCATAGTTTTTTGATATATACACTACTTGTACAAATGTACAATGGCACAAATTTGGTCAACTACCCTTCATAGACTTTTTTAATTTTGTTTATTTTATCATCCACTTAAATTATTTGTCTTCATCTATAATTACTCATTATACTATGAAAATTTTGCGTAGTCCCTGTCTGTCAAGGCTAATTTATTAATAAAAATTCCTACTACATGGTGAATTAATACACCCTAATTTATATATAATAGAGTATGTAGCATTTCATGCACCCTATATTAGCCCTACATATTGTATAAAAATTTTCCCCTTTAATTTAAATGTACCCTATCTTTTAACTCACGTAGTTTTCTAAAAATCAAGAGTGATCTCCCCGGGCCTTCATACCAATAGATATTTTATTTTTTATTAGTTTATTTTCCTCAATCAATTTGTTTGTGAGGTTTWTGCTTACAACATCATTATCCTTCAAAGATGATACTTCAATAGAATTATTGGTATATTTTAATTTTAAACCATCCATTAAACCAAGCAAAATATTATTCTCTACCTTCAACTTTGTGTTCAATTCTTCTTTTTCAAAAAGCTCTTTTTCCTTTCTCAACAACAAAGCATCCAAATCTTCATTTTGTTTAACCATATCATCATTAAATTTAGACTCATTAGATAGTTTGTTTTGAAGTATCTTAATTGATGCTCTAAAATCTTCTCTCATTTTCTTTGAATGCTCTTCAAATTTTTTACCCAATTTATCCACCATTTCTTCATGATGTTTTTCTATTTCAACTTTTTGACTCTTCATAATGTTCAAATCTTTTTTTAAACGTTCACCTTCTTTATACGATTCTTCAAGCTTGATTTTCACATCCGGAAGAATAGTAAACTTGGTGATTTGATGATCAATATGTAAATTTTTATAATCATCTTTTAAGGTTTCAAGTTCTTTTTGTATCAAGACTTTTTCATTTTGACAAGTATTAAATTCTTTAGTATATGATTTTAGAGAAACATATACATTTTATGAAGTTCCATATCCTTTGATTCAAGTTCACTACATAAATCTTTCTTATTTTGTTGAAGAATGTTAATACTATTATCATTATTTTGACATTTAGAACAATAATTTTGGTAAAATTGACCATTGCTAAATCCATAATTTCCCATTTTTAATATATATATATATATATATATATATCAAACAAAATCCCTGGCAGCAGCGCCAAATGTAGTTTCAATAATCTACCAACCCAAGCTAAAAGAATTGATAGACTATTTTGTAGTGTAGTGGTAAAAGTTCGACCACTAGGGATTTTGTAGTTATATATTAATCTCAATGGCCTTTTATATTGTAACTATTGTAATAACGTACATAATAGTAAAAAAAACTTACATATCACACAAGTATTTTTCAACCATACAAGGTTCTTTTTTTTAAAAATCTTTTATAACAACTTATCATTCAACACCTATGAGCCAGAACCCTCTCTCGGTCTGCTACAATGATCATCATTTTTTTCCTATTAATA
This sequence comes from Pleurozium schreberi, assembly GCA_006891605.1. Lineage (NCBI taxonomy): Eukaryota > Viridiplantae > Streptophyta > Bryopsida > Hypnales > Hylocomiaceae > Pleurozium > Pleurozium schreberi. The sequence goes on along the minus strand of VACF01001078.1, from coordinate 5,091 downwards.
ACCAGAACTAGATCTCACCAGACACAAGTTACAATTGTAAAAATGGTAGGTAGGAGATTAAAGATCTCTTCCATTTATTTTTTGGAATCTTCATAAATCACTTCATTTAGAATCTTTTGTCACATTGATTTAAAAAATAAATAAAATACATTAAAGCAATTAAGAACTCATTTTTTTACTTTTTGTTACAATTTTTAAAGAATACTCTCAAATTTGAATGATTTGTTACGTTATTATTATTAAGTGAATATTTAAGTGTGGAGATTTAAAAAAAAAAACTTTTCTATTCATTTTTCACAATTTACCAAAGAATAATTCTAAGTCTCAATCACATATTATTTGTCACTTGGGTTTAAAAGTAAAATATATAGGGTAGAGATTGAAGTAAAAACACACCCAATAATGCTTTTCAATTGACAAAAAAATTCTCCTCGTCATGTTTTATTTGCCTCATTGAATTTGAAATAAAATTAGAGTAAAGATTGAAGTAAAAACATGCTCAATTATGTTTTGCAATTCATAATGAAATTATCCTTTCCATGTGTTATTTTTATCGTTGATTTCAAAATAAAGGGTGAATTTTCATATAAAAATTTTCCTATTATTTCATTAAATTTTCCTAGACTCTTTATAATCATGAATAATTTGTAATTTTGATTTTCTAATTACAAAGTAAATGATGTTGATTTAAGTAAGAAATTTTTCCATATATTATTAGTAACATTGATCTAATGATAAATATAAAGGGTGGAAATTTATATTAGACCATTTGGTTTATTTTGGACAATGATCCAAAAGTGTTCCTAATAATAGGTTATTTATCACCTTGATTCTATAAATTAAAAAAAAAGGCTAAAGTCTCAAATATAAGCTCTCTTGAAATTATTTTTCAGAATCTTAAAAGAATCAATTTATTTGTATATTGATAGTCACATTGTATTATAAAAAGAATATAAAGGTAGTGAATTACTTAACAATTTTTTCATGTAGCATTTGCAATTCCTGAAGAGTCTTTTTAAATTTTGAATAATTTGTCATGTTGATTTGTAAAATAAGAAATAAAAAGTAGAAATTTCAATAAAAACTCCCCTATTTTTTTGGCAATTTTCAATGAACACTACTACTCATGTATTATTTGCCACTTTTATCAAAAAATAAAATGTGAAAAGGATTGAAGAACAAATGTATCCAATTTGTATTTTGCAATTCACAAAGAATTATCCTTCTCATGTATTGTTTATCATATTGATTTAAAATTTTCAAAAGAGTAGATATTTAAATGAAAACTTTCCTATTTATTTCTTGCAATTTTTCTAGACTCCTAATCAAAAAGTATTGGCTAATTGAATTTGAAAATAAGAACTAATTAGTGGAGATTTTGGTTAGAACTTATTTATTTATTTTTCACAATTCTCAATGACTCACTCTACTCAAGTATTATTTGTCACATTGACATTTATTTGAAAGTTCAGAAATCAAAATACATGATGGAAAATTAAGTGTAAAACCTAACTCTTAGTTTTTGTAATTTTCCAAAAGTCCTCTTAATTATGAATTATTTTTCATGTTGATTTTACAAATAAAAAATAAAAGCAATGAGTTAAATAAAGACTTTACTTTCTATATTTGACAATCTTCAAAGATTGTTGTCACTTTAATTCTTAAAATAAAACAAGGATAAAAATTAAATGGATGCTTCCCTTTATATTATTTGCAGTTTACAAATCTTCATCCTAAATGAATCATATTCTTATCTAATTTCTAAAATTTTTGATTTTTTTATAAGAGATTGAATTTGAAAGAAATTGGATTATAAAGAAATTGGATTTTTTTCTTCCTTCAGTTGCCCTTCTACCCATTCAAGTAGCCTCTTCACTTGTATGCACCCCGCAATCTTGCACTTGCCCTTTCGTCGTGAGATAGTCGCCTTTTTCCCACCCACACTCCCTTTCTTCACCCGTAGTGCTCTTTCCACACATGCATTTGTTCTTTCTCCACTTGCATTCGCCTTTGTTCCACTCACACTCGCTCCCTCCACTCACACTCTTCCCACCCACACTTGCCCTTTCCCCACCCGCATTTGCCCCTACCCATAGTTACCATTTTGGGGACCCAAGATAGCCCATCCTTTACCGCAGTCGTCCCATCTGCAGTTGTTTGTGTTGACGTGGTTTGGGCTTTCCACGTAGGATGAAATTTTTTGCTTGTCGAGTACAAAATTTTGGAAAGTTGGACTTGGGGTGTGAGCGACTTCAAATTCGTTTAGTACACACGACACTCGACATGCAACGTCAGAGAGACAACTTGACACCGAAACTCGAAAATGTGTTTGATTGAACAACCCTGGTAAGTATTAAATGATAGAATAGGTAGGGAATAATCAAATTGGTAAAGGTACCTAGTGATGTGAAAATTAGAGTTTTACACCATAAGAGAATGTTTTTGTATTTGTAAAACTCTTAGATGATCTCTATTACATGTGATCAAAATGTAGGTATTCTTGGAAATCCAATTGAGAAATTATTGAAGGAATTTTTTTAAACTTCTATAAAAAAAACTATAATCAAAAGTAAAATCATGGAGATTTGTAGTTTTAAAAGAGTGAAGCTCACAAAAGATAAGCAAAGTTTCATGTCTTTTTTAATCACAAGAAAAGTTCATGCTTTTTCATAGTAGAAGGATAAAATAAAGTGAAGAGTCTTTCATCCACCCTTCCCCCACTTTCTCYGTATGATGTCATYCTAAATATGTAGAATATGTAGTAGATTATCTTTACATGAATATAATTAATCCTCTTGTACTTCAATCTCAACTTCAATTTTTCTTTTTTCTTTTGATCTTATATTTGTTTTTTCACTAAAACATTGATGTTATGAAAGAGCAATGGAGAAATTTCTATACTTACAATTAACTTCTTGCATTATCAAATTTTTTGTTGGTATATTTATTTGTTGCTTGTGGRAAAGTGTGTCTTGRTTTGAGTTTGTTTTCYACAATTTTATGAAGAGTTGTGMATTTATGTATGTGTRTATTSAATAATCTAAATTGCATGGCTTGAGGTGGTCATATTCAGGTCTAATTAATTTCAATGATTATCAAAGATAGTTACTATAAGTATGTCAAATTAACCTAAATGTTTTACATGTTGACTAGGCACTTTATTTCAATTTTATTGAATTACAAGGAAGAAGTTAAATGGTCTATAGTCTAATGAAATAAATGTATAAATTCATTAGAGTGATTTAAATGTCAATTCAATATTGTATGAAATGCATCAATTGAGATATGAGAGTGGTAATAATATAAGAATAAAAATATGAATATATAATACAGTATTAAGAGTAAAATAACATGAAAATCAACTTATCAAATGAGCAATTACGATTATTCTACTAATTTATATGACAAATAAAGTTATTATTATAAAGAATTATTCATAAATTAAAATAGAAAATTTAAGTGTATATGAAGACATCGCATGCATAATCATTTTTCATTTATAAATTATAGAATAAATTTACAAAATTCTAATAGGCTAGAATAAGTGAATAAAARATAACTAATTGAATGTCATTTGTATCCCATTAGGAGGGAATTGAATCCTTTGAAAAGCTYTGAGATTTTTCACTAATTTTAGTACTCATTAACCCCTAAAGGACCAACATGCGTTTTTTGGCAACATAAGTTTTTTGGGCAGGTACGTGTGACTGGAGATTTGCATATTTTGGACTGAAATTTTAATAAAATGTCGGGACGAGGAATATCTTTCATATGCACAAATTTCATGACATTCGAAAATACAAGTAAAAAGTTATTGCATAATATGTTGTTTGTTTCTCAACTCGGGCAGTCCGGGCAGATTTGAAAAAATCACTTTTTTAAGAAATAAAAATTTGAAATTTGTTCTTCAGATTTATATGTACTCAAAAAGCTTTGAATCATTGCATGTTATAACGTCAAGACATGAACTTTTCATCCTTGATTCAAATTTCAGTGCGAAAGATATCGGAAGAGACGGATCAATGTCTCCCTTCACACTATTAAGCTTCCATGACAAGTGAATCTCCAAAACCTAGACTATAAAACATACAGCTTGAGGCCGCACACCTATTGTTTTTCTCTGTATCAGAAAAACTCAAATATAAAATTGCATGTGCTAGTACTATCTATCAAGCCGTCTGACTACTCATTACTCGCGGGGATGCTCAAGGAGCAGGCTCATGAAATCTTCAAAGGGAGGTAGGATTGCCAATAAAACCCAATCAACCATCACTTAATGGTGTGCTATTTTACTAAAGGTATTATCAGCCTGTCACCAAATCTATGTAGGTCTCTCTACTACAGTACAATCCTCCTGGGATGAAGAGGGTGGCGAAAACATCATATAGGAAGGGTGTAGGCATCAGTTGGGTAAAGAATTGATGAAYGCACCCAGAAATTATATGTCAGAGACTCACTACTCTCTAGAGGTTGCCTCGCTTGTTACAATGACTGGCTCTGGTGCACTTCCGTTGCCTGAAGGTAGCATTGCGGGCTCCTCATCTTCCACTGGTGCGTCACGCTTCTTCATGTTTCGTTTGATGTGAGGATCAACTGGACCATCTTCTTCAACTTCCCCTATCTTCCTAAACTTCGCATGTCTTTGTTCCAACAAAGCCTCGGGTTTCATCTTCAGCAACTCCTGTTAACCAGAATTGAAAAAAGGTGGCTCAGTATGCGATAGATTTGGTCCCCAAAAATTCAAAATCTCACGATACATGTAAAACTCTACATGTAAGCATCACAGAAGACCAGCCAAATTCGTATATTCGATGAGGTAGAGGACATTCGGTTCCTACTTTCATATGCTTCATAAGCACCGCCTTGATGTTCAAGGAAGTCTGCATCGGATCAGAGTGTGCACCACCTACAGGCTCCTGGAAGGGGGAGAATTGCATTTCAGATGAGGAGGATTAAAACTGAAACAAAACTTTGKTATGTAAACATGAAGCGAAATTCAAATTCAAATGTACAAACTTCAGTGATAAAGCTTAGAAGTTGCAAGAATCATAACCAAGCGCAAACAAAACTAACAGCATAAGCAACAGACGC
>VACF01001076.1:0-26460 GCA_006891605.1 Pleurozium schreberi | reverse complement strand
TTCAACATTTAAAGAAAGTTCACAAATTCCAATAAACTGTATTAAAAAACATAAGATGAAAAAAAAAATCAAGAGTTTGACATCCAATAAGTAGCTTTTTCTAGAGATAATGGGTGTCTAAAAGAATCATAAATGTCACAGAAACAGTTTTGTTGTAACCAAGCATGAGTGCCCTCTGCAAAGCATTTCCATAATGTTATTTTCTTGTTTACAATTCCCACACTCCTCAGTCTTTTTTTTCAAACACAAACCATGAACAGTAACAAACTCACCCATTCATATGTAAAATACTTGAAAGTCCTCCAAAATATGAGTGGAAATAATAAAAATTTGTCATTTAATATATATAGGAAAAAAAAGTTCTTGGGCAAGAGTCGTCTAACTCCCCATTTCTTTCTCCGCTCCTCATTTTTCCCCCTCACTCCCCATTTTTTTTCCCACGTGGAACCCAAGACGCCCGTTTCTCAAGTATTCAACAGGACTGACACGCCTTCAGTTTATCGAACTTCAACCACGTGGATGGAAACATTTACGCCAATTCTTTTGCCTTTCCACATCATTGCCAGCATGTGTTTTCACTATAAGAAACCTTCATTTTTTACTATGTTTTTGCAAAAACACGTGACGTTCAAAAAAACCGTGTGCCTGTTTTAAATGACATCCTGCGTTTTCTGAAAAATGCGTGCCGGATTTTACGATCTCGGATGATGTCCAAGCTAACAAGTCAAGAAAAGGGTGCAAACGTGTTGTTGTCACTAGCAATGTCACGTGTCGTCAGTGACGTCAGACACAACATTACATGGAATTTTTGGTGACGTTAAAAAAACACGTGATGGCCACATCACCAAACTTCTCCCCAGTGACTGCGGGCAGCGTGACTGGATTCAGGGAGGACGCTGCCCAGAAGGAAATTAGTGCAAAAAGGGACAGTTGCTCCCACAAGCATCATAAACTTCCTTTGAAGGGATGTGGAATGGGAGTTGGTGCGCATAAATTTTGCTTGTGGTACATGTGCTTTTTAAAATATTGTAGTGAAGGACCGATATTGCCCAAAAACATTATGCACCAATTAATAAATTATGACTTGAACCCAACTAGGACACTTCAAATGGAAAGTACTTGAATACGGAAAGCGTTCACGCATGCTCAAAAATTGGGAAAAAAGGAGAAGACAAGGGGGAAAACCGTTATTATGCCAAAATTAAATCAGGTTCATGGAGGGAAAATGAGTGGTGCTAGAAAAAATGCAAAACTGGATGAAAAATAATTTAGGGAGAGGGATTTGGTAGTAGGCAAAACAAAAAGGAGAGTGGGACACTATAAATGGTTGGGTTTAGGGTAAACATTGGGGAGTGCAGAACAAAGGTTGTCATGGACAATAAAATGGGGAAATGGGGAAATGGGAAAATTCAATGCAATAAAGAAATGGACAATGGACAACATAATGGGTAGTGGGGGAAAAATGTGGAATCGTGGAGAAATGGACAATAGTCCAATGGAACCGTGAATGCCTGGAAAACACTGCAGAGTGCAAATATGGATTGCGTTCAGGATTAAGAAAACGGAGAACTCGAAAATGGAAATGGGAAGTCTAAAAAACCAATGGGCATATTCAAAAGAACAGAAATTTATGGAAAAAAGGGCATTCACTGGGAAAGGGAAGTTCCTTGGTGAAAAAAATATTTCACAAAGGACAAAAGCAGGTATGAGGAGGAAAAAAAATGGGGGTCAGTGGAAAAAATAAAAGAGTGGAGGAAAAATAATTGGAGAGGGGGGGCAAAATGGGGGATGATCAAAACAAAATGGGGAGTGATGTTGAAAAATGGGTGGGTTGGAGAAAGAAATTGGGGAGTGGAGGACAAAACTTGGAGTGAAAACAAAATGGGGAGTGCAAAAAAGAAATGGGGAGTTGGAAAAACAATGCATCTGCCACATCATCACTTTTTTCCATTACCTATTCCAAAACAGCTGCCCGATTAATTTTTTAATCACGGGCAACACTAATATTAAAAACCAAAATAATATTGTCAAAATTAACCAAGTTCAAAATGAATCCATGATGCTCTTGTGGAAAAGAACGTTTCTTCATATGAGCATTTGAACATCAGCATGTCTGTTGTCGTGTCTCCACAAAAGTGGATGTCTACAATAACACCAACTCGTTTTTTTACTAGAATTTGTCCAATTTGCCTCAAACATCCACAAAAATCCCTTCTAGACATAGGAATGTAGAATGTGACATATAGACATCTATTAGGACATGTGATGTTCATGCATGGACATGCTGATGTCAAGGCCCAACATTAAAAAAGCACTGATTCTTCGTGTAATGTAATGTTTGCCTAAGGGATAATACACTATTCATGCACATGTTTAGCTTTGGAAAAATTGTACAAACCAATACCTAATGCTACCAATTCAAAAATTGCAAGTAGGACACCATGGCACAAAACACTTTCATGTGAAAATCTTTACTATCTTCATAGGATTAAGGCTATCTAAAAATATGGAAGCAATTAAAGACACTAAATTTAACTTCCCATGATGATGGACATATGTGTGGTCACTTTCGCAAAAAGAATAGACAAAAATTGGCTAGTATCCACTCACAAGATAAGTTTTTTGTCATCCAAAGGACAAAAAATGTCCCCTCATCTTGCAAAGGTTAATAAAAACATGCTACTAGATTTTTGAAAATAAATACATGATTTTTTATTCTTGTAAGGTAAGACAACCCATTGTGGTCAGAATTGGAGTTTAGCCTCATGCTACTGTTGAAATTTTTCAATTTTTTTCCCCACTCAAGGACAAGTGTGAAAAAGAGCAAGTGCAATTAATACTATATTTTTTGGATAATGTATGAATTTGCTATGAATTTTTAAAGTGTTTAGTTCTCCATGGCCCAATAAGATCTATAGACCATCCCATAGCCAACAAAATCTAAATCCATGATGCTCATATCACTACCTAATACAATCACAATATTTTCTAACATGGAATGCCTAAAAAGTCAATCCTTGTAATGAATTTCACACTGAAAAGTTGAAAGTCCCTTGTGTGGTCACTAATAAATCATTCCATCACTATCATGTAAGACATTGATTGTGACCAAAATCTCACATAACAAAAARMCCACAATGGGGCCACTTCATAGGTGACCACTATGGGTCAAATAACCACAATGGGCTGTTTTACCTTATAGTTGCAAAATGGAAACATACAAAGATATAAACTTTGAAGTTTGAAAACTTGGTCATAGGCCGTCCTTTCAGGGTTACGGGTCCAGTCGCCGAAGGTGCGGCATTGCGTTCAAAGTTCAAACCGGTTTTAGGCCCTCCCCCCGGAGCTTCTTCTCCGCCTTCTTCCTCTCCTCGGGCCTCTAGCGCAGGGGAACCACCCCCATCCTTTGCAATTGCCATCGCAGTTTAAGCTCAGAGCCTCCGTCTCCTTCCCTCTCGAGGTTGTGTACACAGTATCGCCGCGGCCCTGCCTGCCTGCGCCTTCAGCTGGAGAAGCGACCTTCGCCATGGCTGCGAGGGCCTGTTCGCGCAAGGCTGTGCACCAGGTGAGCCAGCGATGGTCCTTGGCCCGAGCAGCAGCCGGCCCGCGCTTCTACGCCGCCGCAGCAGCCGCCGATGCGGAGAATGATGTCGTCGTCGTGGGCGGAGGCCCTGGCGGGTACGTCGCGGCCATCAAAGCCGCGCAGCTGGGATTCAAGACCACGTGCATCGAGGGGCGGGGGTCCCTCGGGGGGACTTGCCTCAACGTGGGATGCATCCCCTCGAAGGTACGTTTAGGGTAAGGTACGTGTAGGGTTTGCTGCCGAGGAGAGYTCGTATCGGGCATAATTAGACTGGCCAAGGTTTTGGATGGTCTTGTAGGCAAACGAAAGAGAATCTCAAACGCGCACATTCCTTGGATCAGTATGTTTGTAMCGATAGTCTAAGATTTTAGGGTGGCGTTTAGGGGGTAGGGGCGATTTGGGGTGTCTCATCTTTAGAGAGTGGAATTGGTCGAGATTAGGTTGGAATTTCTAGCATTTTGTGGCGAAGTCTTCAAATTGAGGTGTTTGTTCTACTTGGACAGGCACTTCTTCAATCGTCGCACATGTACCACGATGCGCAGCACAACTTCGCCGCGCATGGAGTGAACGTGGGGAGCGTCTCCGTGGACCTCGGGGCCATGATGAAGCAGAAGGAGAAAGCGGTGACGGGGCTGACCAAGGGGATCGAGGGTTTATTCAAGAAGAACAAAGTGACCTATGTGAAAGGGTACGGCAAGATYACAAACCCTAATGAGGTCACGGTGGATTTGTTGGACGGGGGGTCGCAAAAGGTGAAAGGAAAGAACATCATCATCGCCACGGGCTCCGCTGTGAAGAACCTTCCCGGCATTACGATCGAYGAGGAGAAAGTGGTGTCGTCCACAGGGGCGATCGCGTTGAAGGAAATCCCGGAGAAGCTGGTGGTCATTGGTGGGGGCTACATTGGCTTGGAGATGGGGTCTGTGTGGGGTAGGCTCGGTTCTCAAGTCACTGTTGTAGAGTTTGGGGATGCTATTGTTCCGTCTATGGATGCCGAGATAAGGAAGTCATTCCAGCGATCACTGGAGAAGCAGAAGATGAAATTTAAGCTGAAGACGAAAGTCGTGAAAGTGGAGAAATCAGGGAATGGTTTGACGCTGCACTTGGAAGCTGCGGAGGGTGGATCGCCGAGTACATTGGATGCTAATGTTGTGTTGGTCGCCGCTGGCCGGACGCCGTTCACAAAAGGCCTTGGACTGGAAGAATTGGGAGTGAAGGTGGACAAGTTTGGACGGGTGGAGGTTGACCATGACTTTAAGACGAACATTGCAGGAGTTTATGCCATCGGTGATGTGATTCCCGGCCCCATGCTTGCACACAAAGCTGAAGAGGATGGCGTTGCTTGCGTGGAGCTTCTTGCTGGCAAGGCTGGCCATGTCAATTAYGACACGGTGCCTGGAGTYGTGTACACGCACCCTGAGGTTGCCAGTGTTGGGAAAACAGAGGAGCAAGTGAAAGCGGCCAATATCAAGTATAACGTTGGGAAATTCCCCTTCATGGCCAACAGCCGTGCTCGTAGTATCGATGACGCTGAAGGCATGGTGAAGATTATAGCGGAGGAGGACACTGATAAAATTTTAGGGGTGCACATCATGGGACCCAGTGCGGGTGAACTGATCCATGAGGCTGTCTTGGCGATGGAGTATGGAGCCAGCAGCGAAGACATTGCTCGTGTCTGCCACGGTCACCCTACTTTGAGTGAGGCTGTGAAGGAGGCAGCTATGGCGACCTACGACAAGCCTATCCACTTCTAAGCCTGTTTGGTAGTGTACACCTCGAACAGAGTATGTCAATCCCTGATACTGATGAATAAACAGCCCTTGTTCGAATTTAAATTAAGGTTTTGTTGAAATCAGGTTCTAGCTTTCTATGTTCAATTAATGTTGATGTACATTCCCTCAGCTATCGCTTACATCTGGGACCTTCGTAGACCAGCTTTGAGCCTGTAAGTAGTATCAATCTGTCCGCAACGTTGTAGTCTCCTTGGATTCAAGCTGTAATTTTGTCCGTCTCTGTGGATTTAGTACAGTGAATAATGCATTGATTATCGCCAGGATAGGCTCTGGGTGTGTAATTTTGTGTTGCTGGAAAACATATGAAAATTAGTTCATGTGTTAACAGAGGCACTAGTATTAGAAGAACCACTATTCTTTGCACACTTCGGTAGAGGCTACTTATGTAAGAGATTAATATATGGGAGATGTGTAGAGCTGCAGCGTGAACTTTCATTATAAGCGAAAAATCTGCGGAGAGCAAATTTTTTATCACTGTGCATGAATTTCTTATGCAATTTTRAAGTAGGAGGTTGCAAAATGCTGTCAGTGATAGAAGATAATCCCATTTCCATTTAAAGATGAGTTGGGCCACAGGCAAGTCGTGCTTACACCACCCGCTAACTAGTGCCAACATCAATGAGTTGCCTTTGATAACAGGTTCCGTCATTGGTGTAGGAGACGGAAGCAGTGCTCTACCTTAGATTGTCGCCACAGGAAGATTGAGGATAGGAGAAACAGGTTCGTATATTTCCAGTGGCTCATAACGAGTTGGTACTTTGATTATTTTTGTGATTATTCACTACAGTAGACATTTTGATTCAACTTTCCTCCCATTACTTTTGGAATGACCAGTAGCTCCTTTCTTCCCACATCACAATAAACAACAGGAAGATCATTTGGGGACAAAAAATAAGGGGCAAGCGGAAGATCATTTTGGGATGGATGGAGTAATAAGTTGACTTAGTGATGTTGAGATGACCCTCAAAGTATTTTACGCCCCTTTTGCCAACCACTATTATTAATACACTATACTTAGTGCATCCATAATGTGAACAAATGGAAATCGACTTGCCAACTCATCTTATAGCTCTTGTGGTGCGTCTACAAGGTGAATGGAGACCACACTAAAATGTGACTTTATATCAAGTCACATTGAAAGATGTAACAATCTGAGTAACAAACTAATTTTTAGCTTAATAGAAGTGAAAACTATTCAAACGAGATTGACTATTTCTTGAAAAGATGGCTCCCCATCTTGACATACCCCCGACATTTACTGACAACCGTGGATCCGATTTTAAACAAAAACTAAAACCTTCTCAACCGTTGGATCAAAATTAAAAATACCCCCCCCCCAAACCCAAGATCCCGGTTGTCCCAGCCGTATATGTATACAAAATACGTGTACAAAATACATATATTGAATATGTATACTAAATATGTATACGGGTAAAATCGCATATTGATTGTCCATCCTATTACCTTCTGAAGATTATAAGAGGTGGAAGGGAGGACACAAATTTAAAAATTTTAATTTTAAATTTAAAAATTTTAATTTTAAATTTAAAAATTTTAATTTTAAATTTAAAAATTTTAATTTTAAATTTAAAAATTTTAATTTTAAATTTGAAAAATTTAAAAATTTAAAAAATTTAAAAATTTAAAAAATTTAAAAATTTAAAAAATTTAAAAATTTAAAAAATTTTAAACTTTAAAAAATTTTAAAATTTTAAAAATTTTAAAATTTTAAAAATTAATTTGTTTGTTTGGAGGTTGGGTTGAGTTAATAGTTTGAAAAAAAATTCTTTTGGATGGATAGTGAGGCATGCCTCACTATCCTATCCACCTAAAAGATAGGACACACCCAAACAAGATTGACCAAGCAGTTGTGATCTTGACCAAATACATAATTTCTACTTTAAAAGAGCCCCAAAATGCAATAGCCAACAATAATTGATCCATCAATTACATTAGAAAGACACAACCAAATCCCTACAAAGACTAAGATCAATCTAGTGCTTCATTGGCCATTCAATTAAAAGCTCAAACAACCTTTGAAATCACAAATCTCCAAAAAAACACATGGCACTAATGACACCTGCCATGATCATGTATTCAATTCAATCTCTTTCTAAAAAAGCATTCATACTAATAAGAGACAAAAATCCAAGCATTCAAAATGTGACTTTGAATTTAAATTTCAAAGATGCACAAATCAAATTTGAGTTCTAAAGTAAAGAAACTCTCCATCAAGCAACATAAAAGAGTCTAGATCCTCTAAAAGAAACACAACTAATTAATGTGTGTACAATTGCATAAGTTTGACAATACGTGTTCTCAAATATTGATTTATATCATGAAATAATATTCATACACTGATAAATCAACTTCAAGAATCATAATTGGTAAAGACAAAAACAACTTATTGAACTAGACCCACATCTCCACAACATGGAAATCCCTAACATTAGAAAAAAACTCAAAAAAGCCTTATAAGGCTACCATAGACTTGAAAGGCAAATAATATAAAGAAGCAATGATGGTGAAGGCAAAGACAGGACAAACAAAAATAAATAAATAAATCAAAATGACAAGATATCCCTTTCATGGTCCTCTGAAAAGAAATCATAGTAAGTCTACTTGAGCAAGTCCTTAGTGACTAGAGCTTGCAATACATTGAATGGATTAGATGCGTCATACTTATGTTGTGCCACATGAAATTGGAAGGTCACATTTAAAAAGATGGAAAGCATACTGATTGGGTGGCCTCAATAAGTGGCACAGTGGAAGCCACCCCCAAAAGCACTCTAAATTACACAAATAATGATAGTTCTTTGAAAGCATATTAGTCTTTGAATCCAACACCATTTTCACAACCAAAGTGTGAAAGTGCAGTATTTTGCCAAAATCCTCTTACAAGGATTRAAAAGGTTAATCCGYTGTATTACAATGTACTTGATTGTCTTTGCACCTGTAGGCTCCATCATCATGGTTAGTGTCTCAAACGCCAACTTTCTCTTCAAGGAAGTCTTGAAGTATTTATAAATTACTCATCGACAAGTCTTCAATTTGACCCATAGACAAGTGATTGCAAGAAACACTTGTCCTATTTTCCGTCACAACGTCATGAAAAAAGTTTTTTTTGCCTATAAATTTTGCAAAAATGCTCAAAATAACAAAGAATTTGGAAGGAAGCTTTTCAATGGTATGAAAAATAAACATGAATTTCTTCAATTTTAGTAAAATTACTTAAATGACCAAAATTGAATTTTGATAATATGTTACACTTGCAAATTGGGTGGATTCTAGTACCATAAAGTACCTTTTTTGAAAAGTTAGGCCATACAACTTTGTGGATTGCTTTATAATATGGAAATACAACTTTCCATGAGAGGGATTTTTGATTGCATATTGCAAGTGAGTTCTAGATTGGCCTAAAATGAGCACTGAATTATTGAATAATGAAAAATGATTCTAATGGATGAGACTTGGCATTTTTCAAGTTCTCCTACTTAGAGAAGTTTTCTATATTTTTCCTTCCTAAATATGTTGCTTATCTTTTTTTCTCAAAAGTATGTACATTATTCATATTTTTTATTTTAAATTTTAAATTATTTTTCTACTTTTAAAGTACTCCAAAAAAAATCAACCAAACGCAACAAAACTGACAAGTGTTTCTTGCAATCACCCAAACACAAAGGCCAAGAAAGCCTCTACTGCTAAGTTGGCACAATAAGCAACATAGTGAACGCTCATCATGTGTGAAGTCACGCTCTTGTGCCTCTACTTGGTGATACCAATTCTACATTTTTGGAACTTGAACTTGGACAATGAAGTTGTCTTGGAAAGATTTCCCATGCTTGTCAAAATGTTCATGATGATCTCTATGATGTTGTCCATTGAATCTCCTTCAATTATTTTCTCCATCTTCATTAGCATAAAAGAAAAGGCAAAAAAAGTTCAAAACATGAATCAAAATCTAAGAGAAAGTATACATAGTGATAGTTTCATCACAAGTAACATTAAAAATTGGAAAATGTGCAAGGATTCTTTGATCTCCTCTAGAATAGTGTGGTTTATGCTCTCAACTATAGACTGTGCTAATCATCCTAAGCAAAAAATTTAGTGGGTACTAGAATGCCCTAAAAAACAAGAAACTCATGGTGAGAAGTATAATTTGTCATAGCTCTAGCACAACAAAGTAAATACAACGCAACAACAAACTGCTCATACTTCTTATTCAAGAGATTAAAACACTATCTCATGGAAAATATTTGTTGGACTTTTCACGATAGGGGCCCACTACCAACACTCCCTCTTATTAGGGCATGACCAATGTAATTAATCAATATATCTTTCTTGAACTTCATAGTCTAATTGTCTAAAGCCACTTTTTGACTTTTGTGGAGATGATGCATTTGATAGCAACACACTCCCCTTTTGCAAACACCTTTTTGACCTAAGGCAATTGGGTTGTCTATGCCTCTTGGTACTTCTACCTCTTAGTTTGTGTAGTTAGAGAAACTACATTGGTGGAGTCAAATAGCTCAATGACTTCAGAAATTGGTCCCTTGCCTTTTGCCAACTCAATATATTTGCATTGCATGAAAGTGGACATTGTTATCATCTTGCCTTATCCTTCTTGGTAGACAACAACAAAGCCATCTTCTTCAATCACAATGCTTTAATCCGCCAAACCATTTCCAAGTCCAAAACCCCACAACCTACAATCCACATACAACAATCCAAAATGAAATTTGATCCACACCTACCACTCCACCACCCCATATTGACCAATCCAAACAATCATAAAATGCAATCAAAGCAATTATAATTTAAAAAACAAATAGAAAATTTTCATCAAATGAGCCCGCTCTGCAACCTGCAGGGCTCACACCATCAAACCAAACGTCYCGTCAGAGGGACTCAACTTCAAACCCACACAGTCCGACAGCCCTCCACCACGTGGACTCAACCCTATGTTGTGACGCGATATGGGACCCTCCCTCCCGTATCGAGTACACGAAAACTGGTCCACGACATCCTTCCGGCTGAGCCCCACCAAAATGCGGGGCATCAATACATCATGCTCCGCCGGTTACGGATGCTTCCAGACACAATGATTCTATCCTTATGGGATCCAAGCAAACATCGCACACCGACTCACAATGCCAACTAATAGGAACTCAACGCTCATTTCAAGCAGACAACGCAATGCACCCAGAGCCTGCACGTCAATACAACGCACAACTCAACCCAGTAACGACCTAATACAACGCGGTCGAAACTCTACGAACCCTAACTTCCAAAATACAACCCCAACGGATGCCCACGGAACGTTCAAACACATTTATCGCCCCGACCCACCGCTGGCCCCAAGCACGCACCTGGAAATGGGAACTGTTCAGGCAACGACCGATCTGACGAAACAAAGGGACCATGCAACGCTGRAACTCCGCGCTCTGAGTCGCCTCCAATACCTCCTCCAGCTCGCCCAGAAATAATACCTCCTTCTGGCTGTTCGTCACMGGCCAGTAACGAAGGAGACCGCGGATCACGACGTCAGCAAGCTTGAAGTCCTTCTCCACGAACTGGATGATGCAGTAAGAAAGCTGCTGGTGGTACATAGAWACGCACTTAGGCTTGTGSAGAGGGATCAAAGCTCGAACAAGAAACATCTTGTGCTCCTCCTTCAGAGGAAGCGCGAAACCGTTGATGATGCTACCCAGAATCTCCAAAAGCTCAGCCACACCGTTGTGCTTCTCCGTCTCGAAGATGAAACGGTAAAAGATGTTGTTGATCGCCTTGCGGATGAACGGACGGTGAACCATGAACTTGCCGTAGATGCGGTGCAAAATCGTCTTCAAATACTCACGCTCGCGAGGATCCTCGCTGTCGAACAGYTCAAGCAGACGGAGCACGAACGAGTGGTCAATGTAACGCTTYGCCAGCTTCGCGTCCGTCTCGCTAGAAACCACGTAACGAAGCAGAAACTCGTACACGATCTGAAGGTGCGGCCACGCAGGCTCCATCGTAGGCTCCTCCTCCTCGGGGTCAAAATTATCGGAACCCGTGTTCTCGTGGGGCGAAGGCGGAAGCGTACGGAAAAGGTTCGCCGAAAGCATCTTCGTGATATCCTCGAACACAGCCTCCGTGAACTTGCCCGAACCCGAGGTCACGTAGTCCACCAGCTCCAGCAGAGTCTGACGCTTGATCTCCTTCTCCTTTACATTCTTCGACGGATCCGTGAAGTCGAACGTGTAGCAGCACAGAGAAAGCTTACGCGCGAACAGACTCTGACGGTCCGACGTAGGCACGTCTCGGAACGAAGGCAGCGCCTCGAAGCTCCCGTTCGGCATCTTTCCCTGACCCGATCGCCCCACGCCCGTCGTCTGCACGCCGGGCGCTCCCGCCACCTTCGGCACAGGGGCGCCAGCAGCTGCCGCTCCAGCAACACCCCCGCGCGCTCCCACGCCGTTGTTGTTAGTCCCACTCCCCTTGCCGCTCGCGGCCTGACCTGCGGGCCCGGAGGACGACGCACTCGGCACGACCGCATCCGCCTTCTCATCGCCCTTCCCCTTCGTCCCGCGCTGCATCACGCGCTTCAGCTTGAAAACCATCGCTCCCCGATTCCTGATCGTTTTTTATACTTCTGAAACCTAAAATTGAACTCTCCTAAAATATTGTTAATCGGTGCATTTGAACTTCTTCCAAGTCACCTGCACATCTCACCGCATCTGTAAACATACGACGCTTCCGTGTCAATTAGTTCACASACTTAGCCCATTCCGTAAGCCATCTCATCCTGCTAGTGTTATTCGCACACTAAGCGCTTCTTCCACCTGGGAGTCATTCCCTGAAACCAAATCCACATGTCCAGGACCACTTCAATTGCACCTCAACATCAATCCCTYGATACCAAACCTCGGTTGCCAACGCCCCGCATGCYCCTGTCCATGTCGCTGACCTAAACAGAGACTTTTTCTCGGTTCCCGCAATTGCACCAAGCTCTCACAACATCCAACTCCTTCCTGTCTCGTCTCGTCGCCACCCTAACCTCCACCCTAATCATCCACGCCCGTGGAATCGATCCACAAACCTCTCCCAAATACCAAACCCTAGCGCCAGCCCCTTCCAAACCTTGACCGCTCCAGTCCGCGACCTCTCGTCAGTCCGTCCGTGCGTCCACCGGTCCGCCCCCCGCCACACGCGCTCTCCGGCTCAAAATTCAACGCTGAGAGCCCGCAATGAGCGAATCCGCCAGGGAGCCGCCCGCCCCGACCCTCCGCTCCACCCTTGCTCGGTCCGTTCCGGGCCAGCCAGCCAGCACGGGCTCTGGTGCGTGCTCTCCAACACGGTGCCAGTGCGGGAGTGCGTGGTGCGACGGCGTGAGGGCGGGCGCGCCGGGATGCCAGCCCTGGCGATGGGAAAGGGGGAAAGGAGAAGCGGAACAGCAGGGGAGCTGGGCCGCGCAGGGGCAGCAGGGGGCSTCCTCCGAGGACAAAAAGAGGAAGAAGAGCCCGGGATGGCTGCCATACAAGAGTTGAAGGAAGGAAGGAAGGAGTTGCCCGCTAACGCAGGCCCAGTCGCTAAGTTAAGCTTAAGCTTAGCAGACATCTCCGCTGTCCCAATCCCCATTCTACTCCCTCAGCAGCAGTCAGCCCCACTAAAAACTTCCTAATCAGGTTGATTTACAATCTTTGCAGGAAGAATTTGGGAAGCTAATAGTGGGACTGAAGGAGTATTCACTTTTGCACTTCATCTAGGGTTTCTCTAGTGACTATAACTAGAGCAAATAATATTAAAAAGGGCCAGGGTGAAGTGACCCCCTCATTGCCCCTTTTCTTAGCCCAAGGGAAAACATTGGAATTCTTTTATCTGCCACGTATGACAAAATTTCCAAATTCTAAATTCATATTTGCAATCAGAGGCCCCAAATAAGCTAGGGGATGTGAAGAAATACAAAATTGACCCGGCACAAAATAGGGGGAAATCTTTACATTTACCTTGTGAAATAGGCAATGGGGGGGGGTCAATTCACCCTCGCCCTTGCCTCAGCCCCTTGGAAAAATGATGAAAGTTTTATTTTCCACACATCATAAAATTTGAAAATTTTGAATTCATATTTGCAATTTGAGGCCCCAATTTTACTAGGAGAGGTGTAAAAAGTAAATTGATCAAGCACAAAATAGGGGGCTTTTGTTTTTTACTTGCATGCCTATGATGACTTGGAGAGGGTGAGCAAATGGGCCAATTCATTTTGACCTATAAAAGGGTCATGCAAATAAATATTTTACGAGATAATATACCTATCAGTTACAATCAGCAAAAAAAAATCTAAAAGTGAATGCCAAAAAATTTGAAAATCCATTTTTCAAAAAAAAGTAATTTGGGGGTATGAAGAAAAAATATTGTAGAATACGAGTGTAGAATATTGGCAAAATATTATCATATTGCATTGACCACCAAGTTCATCAGATTGGATATATAATTATTCAGTAAAAAATGTTACATGTCTTTTGGGTATAGTAGTTCTCTTTTGTGAATGGATAGGGATAATTAACAATATGGATATCAATCATTGTTTTTTTGAAATGAACTAASATACTTTGGAAGGAAGAAATGTATTTTTATTTGTAMCTTATATATACTTTCCTCTAKGCCATAAATTGATCAAAATCCTTAAAATTGAAGGAAATACTAGAAAACATATTTCTCCTTTGACTTGAAATGAAATTGCTAAGCTATTGCAAATCCTAGGGATATTATTGTTCATTTGAGAATGAACTCATTTAAAAAATTTGGGTTTATTTTCATTCATTTTTACATGAATGGAAATAGCTTCATGGCTTTAGGAAAGCTCACTCTTGGACTACCAAAAAAGTGAAATAAAACATCTTTGGCTTTGGTCCTTTACTATGAATTTACGTTTTCCAACCTTCCATTCACTTTTCATTATTGTTTTTTTACTAAAGTGAGTCCAAAAAATTGGCTAAGCTTACTCATTATGACTAATTTTGTACAATTTTTATAGTACCTTTGGTGGTTGTTAAGCAATTTGAAATGATCTCTGTTACATTTCAATGAACTCTAAATACAAACACAAAATAAACTTATTAACAAAAATGTTTCTCAAGGAGTTCAAACCACCAAACTATAGAGAAAGATCAATCTCCGAAGAGAGTCTCCTCACCTCCGAACTCCATTTTATATAATTGAGGCTATCAGTAGAGACTAATCTATCCTTTAAGTTAGTTAGTTAGTTAGTTAGTTAGTTAGTTTGTTTTGTTTGTTTTGTTTGTTTGTTTGCTTGTTACGTTGAGATCTCTTGGACCTTGTGTTCCACGGTGGCGTGCTTAGTACCGTCAGAAAGCTCTCGGCAAGGAGGGGTGCACGGGCTTTGTCTCATGGCGTTCCGACCTACATTATGAAAGTTATTGAATTTCAAAGTTTTTATGAATCCAAAAATTAGAAAATTACTTTTACTTTAATTTTGCATGTAGTCTTTAAAGTAGACTATGAACTACTTTTTTATTTAGAACCATCTACTAAAGTGAAAGTCCTAGTTACATTTCTTCAATGATATCTTATCCAAATCATCTTTTACCCAAGTCGTCCAAGAAATCCACCATCTAGAAATATCTATTTTCACACAATCTATGCTTATATACTAGTGTATATTTCATCATGAATTATTTCATGATCATCCATCAATACATTAATTTTTCAAAGGTTGTGCCAAAGGTCATAAAAATCTCTAACAAAAAATTTATATAGTCTAATAAAATTTAAATCTATTTTTTCCTTAAATTTCCTATTAGCTTGTTATTCAATTTTTAAAAAATGTAGGAATATATAGCAAAAGAAAAAGTGGTTACAAGTCTTTAATCAACGTCTCTAATTTTTTAGGATAGAAATCTTTGTAATTCCAAAAGGCTAGTCTTATAGATCGTAAAARATTTGCACAATTTAACCCTATACGCTAAAATTAGTTGTGACAATAAAATTCTTTGACAAGTTGAACAAATTTGGAGAGGACTTTATTGGCGGCCGGGGTGGACTGGCCCCTCGCTTGGCCACTCCAAGTAATTACAGGTGTGCAAGTAAAATAAAAAGCCTCCTATTATGGGCCAGATTAATTTACCTTACACATCCCTTTCAACTAATTTGGGGCCTCTGATTGCAAATGTGAATTCAAAACTTGCAAATTCTATCATGCATGAATAATAAAAAAATTCAGGGTTACCAAGTGGCCAAGCGAGGGGGACAGTTCTCCCCGGCCTCATTTGCCATGGAGCTTTGAATGATTTGTCCCCAAACTTATTGAAGACTTACCATGAGTCCAAAATTCTTTCAACTATGATGTCTCTTCATTGAATTTGTTTTCCTTGGTCAGCGTTTGTGACCCCGTCCATCTTAATGCATGCCAAAATGTGTTGTAACACTCTTTCAATTGCTGAGAAGATATCATAGGAATAACTTATGTACAATAAAAGTAAGTACGCTCAATTGTAATCACCAATATAACATAATTAACCAATGCTAGGGTCCATTTTTCTCCAGTAGAAATTAGGAGCCCCTAGCATTGCAACTTTCCAATCAATTAGTGCCACTGTTGTAACGATTTCTTGTTATCCATTGACTCTTTGCAAATTAAACTAAGCTCACTCTCCAAGAGCCAATGAGGAATTATCTAAATCTCTAAAGGGGAATAGTCTATACTAGTTAACAATGTTACGGACAATGTTATGATAACAGGTGTGCATTCCTAACATAGATCCAAATTTGGATTGGATGCACCAAACTCCCAATAAAATTACCAGGCACATTTTGACCATGACGTGCTAATATCCATCCATATCTTTAAGATAGGTTGCTTATTTTTTTTGTTACAATGAGATCTCGGAGACTGAGCGTTTGTATTCTTGGTACTATCAAAAAGTACTCGATAAGGAGGGATGCATGGGCTTTGTTTTGTGGTGTTTGGACCTACAATGTGAAAGTTATTGAATTTCAAAGTTATTCTAGATTAAAAAAATTAGAAAATTACTTTATTTTCATTTAAGGAAATTAAGGAGGGCTTAGCTATTACTTCTTACATGCCAATGAGTGTGTCGAGGGCACAAGGCACACTAGTAAGAATGAAATTCATCAATTAGTTCCATAGGGTGGATGAAGCTCACTCTACTTTAGGGAGGATAGAAATGAGGATCATAAGACATGTGGCAAAGAGTTCCATCTATTTGTTGAGCCATGAATTTGAAAAGGGTGGGTTGGTGCTTCCACCTGGGCTTAGTTTGTAACTTGCTTTCCACTTTTCCTCCATTGTCCAATAGTGGGGTAGTCCTTTAGAGTAGCCCCACAACAACATGCCATAACTGTCCTATAAAGGTTTTGTACCATTGATCTTCTATGTGAGATGAATGTCCTCCACTAATTTGCTTCACCATATTTCTTGAGCATGTTGCAGTGGGAAAGCTCCCACTTGAAATGAATCTAACTTATTGGTACTTGATGACTTCTTCGGCACACTTTTCATTCCTTTACATTTGAATATCCATTAATAGAATTTGTTGCATTAGATGGGATTTTGGGATTGTAGAGGGCTACGAGTTCCTTGTAGTCCGAGAACATATAAATTGTGCCACAACAATGCTGCAACGAGGCGGGACTTTGGTCACCTAATTTTTTTAAATTGAATTTTTTAAGCTTATTACTTGATTTCAAAACAATATTTATTAAAATTTCTAACTCTGTCAGTAGCTAGTCGTTTTCCAACTGGCATTGGGAACACACTTGAAACGGTCCTCTAATGCCTTGAAAAACATCTAATGATTCTCTTCCTTGTGGTCATTAACCCATAAAGTCCCAAGGCCATTTTTTTGTCAAAAAATACTGAAAACTGTCATTTTTGTTGCATTCATCCAAAAAAACAAAAAAAGAATTTATCCCAAAATCCAAACGTAGGATTTTGTACTTCACTTGTCTTAGATCATGTGGTAAAAATTTCATGAAGTTTGACCGTATAGATTGGAAGATATTAGCAKTCAAAGTGGAAAAAGAGACCTTTTTTGAACACTGAACTGCAATTTCAAATGACTTTCATTGTCATTTGTCAAATTTTTTTGCACTACGGACTTTGAATTTAAAATCTTTTATGTTGAAGAATTAAATTAAAATTCTAGAAAAAAAAATTCAAAAGAAACGCACTTGATTTTCAATCTTTAAAAAATTGCTAAGTAGAAGTAGGTCCAAGATTGAAAGAAAAACTAAATGGTTAATAGCTCTATGATGGGATTGAAGCAGAATAATCCAAATGGTGAGATTGTTCTAGAAAGTAAACTTCACCTTGCCCAACAATTGTTTTTTGAAAAATTGTGAAAATTGCATTCAGAAATGAATGCTGTAAGTTTTTTTTTCAAGAAGATGCTTAGATTGCCCGAAAAACAAGATTGTCCATAACATTCTCATTACTAGTCCAAATAGAATGAATCAAAGCTTCACATATAGAGAAAAATATATCATTTCAGAAAAAAATATTTAAAAATTTAATTTTGAATTTTTTCAAATTTTTTTTTGCTGCCCACTGAGTTCAGTTATGTGGTTTTTGTTATATAACTTTTGCTCCCGGGCACCAATTGAAAAAAAAATAATATTCCCACAAAGATAATCAGTTTTTCTATCTTATGAAAAAATTTCAAAAAGTTTCATCAAAAATCAAGGTCACAAGAACCTACCCGAAATCCAAATTGTCCCCGAGGGGACAATGGGACTTTAGGGGTTAAGTACATTGCATTTTATATTATTTGTTAATTATTTGAATCACTTGGAGCAATGATTGATTGACCCAAGAAGTTAGAAAGGGTTGAGACTATCAAGGGGCTCTGTAACTTCTTTTGGGATGGTAACTAGATCTAAAATCAACCAAGATAATCTGAATTCACCATGGTTCCTATTATTATATTGAAAACTTGTTTGTAACTAAGGACTTGTTGGTAGTCAAAAGAAAAATCTAGATTCTCGTAAAATGCAATTTTTGGATATTGTATGAATAATTGATTAATATCCAAAGTGCTGAAAAGAGGTGTTTCTAAAATCAACCCTAGGCTCTTGTGAACAGTGAGAGTACAATTTAGGCAAGAATCTTTAGGGGTTGATTTTAGAAGGGAGGCAAAATTAGATGTAGTTATATTAAAGGGATCAATCCCGTTGCCATTCAAAAAGAGAAGCACCACCTAATAACATTTTTTGTGCAATTGAGAGTACAAGTATAAGGTATGTCTACCTATTGAAGCCCCTTTGATTAATGCACACATTTAAACTAAATGGTCTCACAACCTTTTTGTTGCTTTGAATGGCAAATTCAAGAGTTTTTCACATGTTTATGGTCAACTAATTTTTAGTAACACACACTTTTTAAGTAGTCAAAGCAAAAACATATAGCTTCCTATTGCTATCCTAGAAGGGATTATTCTTGTCCTTTGGGGTTCTATTGTGGTTTTTTAAATTGCCTAAAAGGTTGGAATGGTAATCCAAAAGCATCTATTCAAATGGTGGAGTAATGAAAAAACATTTCCCCATGTGTGTGAAAGTGCATGTGAATGTTTGTTGAAGCTATAAAACAATGAATATTCAACCTAATTCTATTGCTATCAACTCCAATTTGGTCATAATTAACTACATTAGAATGCAAAGAGGGCCCTTTTCGGTCCCACCAATAGGGTCCAATTTGGACCGAGGTACTCCGTATTAATAAGGGAGTATGCTCCAAAAGCCACCCATTTAAGGGCTGGTCCGCTTTTTTCATAGGTTTATGTGAACAGAAATATTTTTAGCTCATTTTTCAAAGAAAAAAAATTTAGGATGTGGAACTTAGCACAAGCGATTTCATACTTTTCCAAGCATTTTTGAATTATATATGAATTTTTAAAGATTGGGGCATAGGCACCTATTTGTGACCATAGTTCTTTTAAAATTTGTTCACTTACAACTTGTAAAGAGATGGAAGGAAATGATGATTGGCTCTTGCAATAAAAAAAGAATTATTTTCTTGATTCACTCAATAGTGAATATGGTCCATTAATGCTAATGCGAATAGACTCACACTCGGCCTGTATCTGTAGGGAAGCAGACTTCCGGACGGTTAATCATTACCGGAGCTATGGCGGAAGTAGACACCCCTTCCGTAGCTTTCGTTTACCGCATCAGCCCCAAGGACGAGTGGGCTGCAGCACAAGCTGCCGGGGCGTTACAAGGGGGCCAGCTGGATTCGACCTCCGGCTACATCCATCTCAGTACCGCTGCTCAGGTGATTTATTGCTCGTTCTCTCGTGCTTTCTTCTAATGCTAATTGCGACAATTTAAGCGCTGAGGATAGTTTCTTCATTAGTCGATGTCAACTATAGCAAGTTATAAAGGATTCCAACGCACGAAAGAATGTAACATTTGGACATTGTATGCAAAAGTTATTTCAGTTTAAAGCTTCATTAGGAGATGGTATAAAAGCAGCACAGGTTCTGATGTTGAGGTCTTGAACATTCTCAAAATCAATGTGTTCTCATTATAGAAGATTTTGGATTGACCGTTTTAGTTAGGTGTTGCAATTAGGTGTGCTTCCAGAATTTCCTGTCCTGGTGACAGTTCCTGAATTTGGGCCCAGAAATTTGTGACACCCCTTGTTGCGAATGACACAGTGACCTACAGTAGATTGTTGACTCTTGGGTGCAATGAATGACTGGTTAAGACGCTGGAATTAATGTACAGTGTACATTGAACTCTCATTAATGACACTGGAATACCCCGTCTGATTGGACAACTTCCATGCATGAAAGTGCGAGTTGAGGCCCATGTGTCTTCCAAGGCAGCGTGATGCTGTTGTCAAGAAAGGGTTGAGTGTCATGACTAATTGTTTGACAACTGTATTCACTTAGTGCAAGCCTTCCGTCATCTAAGATTGCTAATGTAGATTTTTGGCCTGGTTTGTACTAAATTGTAGAGGGTCCCGAGGAGGCAACGCAACGTACTGTAGGGTTTCTACCTCTAGGCCTAATCCTTTGAACACTCCCGCGTGTGAAGACCTTTGATCGAGACTTTGGGGGGCTCTTTGAAGACCTTCCTAAATCACAAACCCCAAGGACCAGTGCAATTTGGGTTTGTGATCGGGTTAGAATAGTCGCTAGGCCATGCAAGCTGTCTCGTTAGTGTTTAGTAAGAATTTTATGAAAAAGGGTCACCTAGAGGTTGATGTCATTGACCTTGGTTTTTTTATTAATACACGAGGGTCCTCCGTACTATGGATAGAGCGCTGTTGGCTTTTATACCTTATGGAACGCCGAACTTGCTCAGAGGTCAATCATGTTCCGATTTCTGCGTAGATTCTGATCAAATGGTATAGTGTACTTGAAAATATCATATGAAAGAAAATTTTCCATTCCTTGACATTTAGTTGACTTGAAGGATGTGTGGGTTGAGTTTGTTCAGGTGATGGGGACGYTAGCAACCTTCTTTGCTGGACGAAGTGATCTTTACTTGCTCAAAGTTGACTCCTCTAAGGTCCTCTTTTGTACTCCTTCCACTTGATCTTTGTAACCTGTCTTGGAAGTTGTAAATTGGTGATTGACGATGAAGTGAGGCTTTCTTGCTTTACGGTGGAGGTCTCAAGGTCCAGACAGGGACGGGATGGTAACCTCTATGGAAGGAGCTCCTCCTGCATTACAAAGGTAGGGACACCCTTAATCGCCGTTCTTTACACTGAGAAAATCATCAAACCGGTCACATTTTGTTAGCAATGTAATGAGTTCTGAAGTACGAAAGAATGCTTAGAGTGGATAGGGTATGCAAATCTCATTAACGTCCAAAGTTTTACTGGTAGATGACCCTCAAAACAGATGGATTACTTCATCTACTTCCTCTTGATCAGTATGTACCCAGYGATCTGAGATTTTAGGGTGACTATTTTGAGTCAATGGCAACTTTGGGTGTCCCTACCTCACACCTTCCGTATATTATCTCCAATGTATGCAAAACTGCGTGTTGTTTCCCGTTATAGTCAGGTGGTTAAACTTTGATACTATGGTTGAACGCTTGGTTATTAGGACTAAGTAATTGAGTTTCTGCCCAACGCGCTTCTGTTTCTGCAGCTTGGTGATGGACTGCGCTATGATGAGGTGGAAGGTGTAGGCATTTTCCCGCACTTCTATGGGCCTGATGGGACATTTACTCCCTTGCCTGTCAGTGCTGTGAAATTGTCGGCGAAAATAGAATTGAAGAATGGGAAGCATGTACTTCCATTTGACCTTGCCCAACAATATCTCATGAGTCAGGATCAGTGACTGGAAAATTGATTTTTAATGCTGCATGTTTCTTTGTGCCGAACTTCCTTGGAAGTAAGTAAGGTCTCAATCCTTGCTTTAGGCCCTTGGAGTTTGAATCCACAGGACGACTGTAAGCACGTGATTTGACTTGAAGACGATTTTCTTGGTGAGGAAGAAACACACCTCTGACTTTGTGACGGCAATGGTTAGAGCATCCGCACAGCAGACGCGCCAAGTGCGGGTTTGAAGAGTAGGGCTTCACTACTCTTGTGCCTAGAAGGGTTGTCAACCTTAAATCACTTAAAAAATAAAGCGTAAACAATTTAATTTGCTTTTCTTTGGAACTACCTTGCATTGCTTCAAAGTTATTTTCAACTTATTTTGAGTTTGTAAGTGAGAAGGGAAGCTCTTTATATATACATATGCGGTTGTAGGAGCTGGAACAATCCATCTAGAATATGTAAATTAGAATTATTAGGAGCTCAAATGCTCATAGTTAAGTCAAAGTAGAAATTGTGTATGAAGTTGAATTTCAGACCTGATTTTAAGCATAGTAGAATAATTTTTTCCAAATTTTTTGGAATAAGAAGGTTTGGAAGTCAAGTTATCTTTAATCTCCAAATATCCATGTGAGATTTTGAGCCTTTGATCAAAAGTCATGGACAAACTTTTAAAAATGTTGGAAGGGAATTTTTTGGACATTATCAAACATCATCTCAAATTTTTGTCCATAACTTTTGATTGGTGGCTTGAAATCTTGAAAGACCTAGGATCACAAATAGGGACCTACAACACATCGTGTTTGAAAATTCATAACTAATTCAAAAATGATCCAATAAATATGAAACAACTTGGGTTAGATGACAATTCTTCTTCTCTTTCAAGGAAAATTTACTCAAAAATATTTTGAGAAGTTTCACCTGCCCAAAATTCAGTCCCAGAGCTTAGATGGTCGGTTTATGGACCGACTACCTTACAAGCTATTTCCTTTGATTCACATGTGAAACCTTTTTTTTTGAACACCAAGTCTGATTTTTTTTTTTCTATTTTTCATTCTATATAAAAAATTTGTAGATTTTCTTCACTGATTTCATTTTGGTGTTTTGAAATCGTAACCATGTTCTTTCTCAATTCCTTTGGCTAACATTCTAACAATGAACTAACATTGACCTTGGCATGACCATGCCGACAAATTCTTTTTACAAGTACTTTAAAGTATGAACTAAAATGAACTAAAATGCATAACATCATAAGCATCCATCCCTTGAGTCAGGCTATTTGTTTTGTTTTGTTTTGTTACATTGAGATCTCTTGGACCATGCGTGAGTGCATGTGTTGTGGCGTTCTTGGTTCCGTTGGAAAGCTTTTGGTAGGAGAGGTGCATGGGCTTTATTTTGTGACGTTTTGACCTATGGGGTGAAAATTATTGAATTTTGAAGTTTTAATGAATCCAAAAATTAGAAAATTACTTTTACTTTTGTTTTGGCTATGGCAACGGCACACGGCATACTAGTCCATACCTTAAATTATTATTTTTTTTTCTTTTACTCTAAAATCTCCCAACCCGTGCGTTCTCCAGTCATATTCTTGGTACCATCGGAAAGCTCTTGGCGAAGAGGGGTGCACGGTCTTTGTTTCATAGGCTTCTAACTCACAATGAGAAAGTTATTAAATTTTTAAAAGTTTAGAAAGTTACTTTTACTTTCATTTAAATTGTGGCAACAACACAAGACACACTGTCTAGTATAAATAAATATATTTCGTGTATTAAGTAAAAGTAAACATTAAAAATAAACACTGAAAATAAACACTAAAAGTAAACATATAAATAAACATGTGTATGTATATATGTATGTACATATGTATTCATGGATATCATACCTTAAATTTCTTATATGGTTGTTTCTTCTATGAAAGCCACGTCTCCTTCAACATTGCAAGTATTTGATTTACCTTGATTTCAATGCTGTGCTGAACTCCCTTTTTGGAGTCCGACCAAACTCAAAAGCTTTGCGTCATGTCCTCATTGTCAATCAATTTTCTTGGACTTGTGCAACCAATGCCGGCATTGCGTATTCCAATCCTCTCATGTTGTTGATGCAAATAGCTTTTTGTTATGTTTTGTGCAATCGGTTGTAATTGTTGATTATTCCCTTTGATCAAATATTGTTGCTCTCAACAAAGATGGGCCCTCTCTAGCAATTTTTTTGTATTTTCATGTTCTTGTGAGCTTAAATCAATGTCAATGGAATGAGGAAGAGGGAAATTGAGAGGAGCAATTCAAGGATAGCAATTGGAATTTAAATAATGAGAATAATAGCCATGATCAAATCAAGAAGAAGAGCACTTCCCGCGGGCTTCACTTATCATTATCATCGGAGTAGTAGTTGTCGCAAGAATTGGCTTCGTTATGTAGTATTCATTTGTGTTATCTTTGTGGTGTCCGTCTGCGGGCCTTTGTATTTCCTTACTGCAAAGGGAGACAACAATTGTGAGTTTTTCTTTTATTCCTATTGATTTTTGAAATAGGTTTGTTGATCTTTATTACTATTTTTCTTATAACTACATGTTATTGGAGAGAACTATTTACAACGTCATTAATGATGGGATCAAGCTTGGAAGGAAGTGAAATTAGGATGGAATTAAGCTTGGAAATTTGTTTGTGAATCTTGTCATTTTGTAATTAATTGCATATGTTTTGTGAGTGTATGCTTAGTGAAGATTTAGGTCATGAGTTAGGGGTTTGCAATAAAAAAAATGAGCTTAATTTGAGCACATAGGAACAAGAGCTTTTAGAGCTCATATTGCTCGAATCAGCATTGTCTTTCTACACAAAGTGAAAGGACTTGGAAAAAATATATAAAATTGTTCTTTCTTTTTGCAAGAGCTTGAGTTTGTAATTGTGTTTGCTTGAAAGTTGAGCTTAGACTTAAGAAAGATGAACTTGGACAAAAAATATTCTCAGTTTCAATTAGTCTGCAAATAGAGTGTCGAAGAAAATGAACACTAATACTTTGTTGGATTTTTGGTTTTGAATATTTTTATTAGAGAAGTGTGAAGTTGGTGTTTACTAATGCATTTTGTTTGAAACATTGTGCAGGGCAATTTCATTCTGCTCATGAGACATCAAAAGAAGTATGTTATACTCTACTTGTCCATGTTTTCTACTTTCAATGTTTATTCAAGTTGCTGCAGATGGTTTTAATGGAGAAATCCAAGTAGGAGCACACTCCTTATATGGTTGAAAAAAATTCTTCATTTGATGTGCAGTTTTTTCAAGAAGAAAGCGTGAGGCRCGTTGCCCTAGAGCACATAGGAGAATTATTCCCACAAGAGGTATACACCACTAACTCCATTTTGGTTTTCTCAATTGAAAGTCTTGTTTTACGAGATGAGATAAGCCTTGCATCTTACATGACCTACACTTATTGTGCTACAATTTGATTGAGGGTCAAGTAAATGAGTTTTCTTTATTTCCTCGAGTTGATAAAACTTCTTTGAAAAAAAAGAATTTTTTCTTTTGGTTAGGTACGAAATCTCTTGAACACAAGGCATGAACAACCTGAATACTTAAATTTGGACACTGCTATTGTTGGGAAAGGATCAATTTTAGGTCTACCTTCTTTCGTTGTTGTGACTAATAGGAGGATAGCCCAAATCCAAACTAGTTTTTGGTCTTCACCACAAGTTTCGCTTGTTTCTATTCTAGAAATCTAGTTGCCTTAATCAATAGTGAAGATGCATAATTGAACTTTTGATGAGTGGGATATTTGTGTATTTGAATCAAGAAAAAATTGAAAACTATTGCAATCATTTGAATGAATTAGGAAGAAAATCAACCCTCAAAGGGGTTGCATCCCTCTRAGGAGTAACTATTCCCCTCAATGGAACTCACAGAGTACTAGCTAGGTCTTTTTTCTTTTTTCATTTTTTACAAAGTGCCAAAGTGGCAATAAAAAATGTTACACTGGTGCTCCAAATTTCAACATTCATTCACATATTGGATAGAAAATATCACATTTGCACATATCAAATGTTTATAATTTTGTTTTCATCCACACTCTTGGCGATTTCATCCGATTTTTTTTTAACCCCTAAAGGACCAAACTGCATTTTTTGGCAACATAGCAATTTTGGGCAGCTCACTACAAATGAAGTTTTCATTGTTTTTCTTTGAAATTTTTACACAACATGTGTCCAAAGAGTAGCTTTAAGGCCCAACAATTTTCATAACATTTGACTACACTGTTAAAAAGTTATTGCATGATATGTTATTTTCTTTGAACTTTGGGCAGCTCGGGCAGCCCAATTTTTTTTYTTTAAAATCACTTTTTGAAAAAACAAAAATCTGAAATTGGCTCTTTACAATTATATATAAGTGGAAAGCTTTTAATCATTCCATTTGGATTAGTGAGCTAAAAATTATGAGGAGTTTTAGTATGTGGGTAAGTAAGGAGTCTTTCATGCATTCACCCATTTCAAATCCATTTTGCAGACACAATGAGTAATTTTTATGATATTTTTTTCCTCAAAAACGTTTATATTCTAGTTTTGAATCACTTTGTAGTTCAAAGTTTTGAGTTGGTTTGGAATTCAAATTCACCTCCAAATGTGTTTTTAAGAAAATTTCAGCATCTTCTTTCAATACTAAAACATTATAATCTTTCAATTTGTACTGTCAAATGACATGAAAATTTTTCCACACCATCTACAATATGCACACTACAATATTGTATGGTTGAAATCTTCATTACTGAAGCTTTTTCCACACCATCTACAATATGCACAC
>VACF01001075.1:0-23545 GCA_006891605.1 Pleurozium schreberi | reverse complement strand
AATGGAGTAATTCAAAGCTTCTCATGTACATATAGTTGTAGATAATCATTTTCAAATTTTTATTTCTAAAAAAAGGCATTTTTTCATACCTACCCGGGCTGCCCGCCGACCACTGAAAATCACATATCATGCAATAACTTTTTAACATTGTAGTCAAATGTTATGAAAATTGTTGGGGGCCTTAAAGCTACTCCTCGGACACATGTTGTGTAAAAATTTCAAAGAAAAATAATGAAAACTCCATTTGTAGTGAGTTGCCCAAAATGGCTATGTTGCCAAAAAAATGCAGTTTGGTCCTTTAGGGGTTAATTCTTAGTTACGTTTGCACAACAATTTCTAACCCTAAAGAATGAACCTCAATACATTCGGAGTTGACACAAAAATTGAAAACCTCGACTAAAATCTACTTTATTTTTTTTAGAAAGCAAATAAAACATAAATCACAAAGACTCTAGCAAAGCATCAGCATCTCTTGCAAAAGAATTGAACCCTTACAATATACATAGACACCTTCTACTCCCCCTTCGTGAAAAAATTGCAACGATRGATTTCAATAAGACGGACTTCTGGCCCTATTCTTTGATCTCGGATCAATGGTTTCCATTCATGATGTGACAAAAATTTAGATCGATGGTAGCAAAGAGGGGGTTCTTTTTTTTTAAAATTCATCGACGGTTGTTGATTTTTCACTTAGAGGGGGAGTTGGGCAAGGTTGCTTGTGTCTTTTGGGAGGATACATTAGAAGAAAAATGAGGCCCAAAAAGGTCCGTTTCAGGGTTGTTTCCCTTGTGGGGAAAAAAAATACTCAAAAAATACTCAAAAAAGTTTTATTTATTTATTTTTATAATAATTTTTTGTCAACTTGGCAGTGTCCCTACCACAACATCAGCCTACATGTCATGCATATTTCCAATCGAACAAAGTTCCCGAACAAAGGAGCTCCAAGATAACTCGTGGCCTTTTCAAGCGCTCATTTATCTTTTTATGGTGTCTTACTGCCATTTCATTGCATAGATGAAAGTATTTGTATGTAAAGATTATTTGTTTATTCATTTGAAAATGTGTAGCATTTTATAGTAATATAGTGATTTCATCCACTAAAAAAGCAAATATGTATTGTCAATTATTCCCTCTATCATCTTTAATATATTATTAGCTCACAATTTATGCTTTCAAGAAAATCCTTACTCTTTTGAATAGAAGTCATACAATAAAGGTAAATTTAAGAAGGTTTGGTTTTAAAAGATTTGTAACTAATTCACAAGGCATCCAAGAATTATGGAACCACTTGCATTTTGATCCATAGTCCTTCCTCAATGTGCGAAAATTGTTGTTTTAGGAGTAGTTACCTTGATTGACCTAAACCCTAAAACAATGGTTGGCATTTCTTCTCTCTTCCCTCTTCAGAAATTAGAGGAGTTCGGACTGTGCTACTGGTGCTTGCCACACGTGCGCACCGACGGAGCTCCGTTCACGCCATCGCCGCACTTCGTCTTCTTCTTCCTCAAACACACGCTGCTCTCCCGCAAAGGGCATCATCCTCTCTGCCGATGTAAGACTTTGAATCCTGTTAGCCTCATGCTCCTTGTCACTTCCAGCCATTTCTCTTTCAAAGCTCTGCTGGAAATACAACCATCTCCTCTCTAACTTCCTCTCACAGTATCTCTCGGTAGGTTTAGTACGTTGCAGGCGCATTAACTGGCTCTTGCCACACACGCGCCGGACGTCCTTCGTAGTACAAACTGCAGAGATCATAACTTACACAAGCCGACGGTCGGGCGCATTGGGATCCCTGGAATCTCGCATCCTCTCCAGGCGCATTTTCTTAGGGCTTCGGAATTGATGGTCTCAGCGTTTCTTAGGGATTCGGAATTTGTGAACGCGTAGACGATTGGTCTCAGAGTTTCTTGAGGCTTCGGAATTGGTGAACGCGTAGAGGATTTGCCGTGGTACTCAGCGAGGGTTTGGGGTTTGGGTAGGTCTTTGCTCAAAAAGCAAGCTGCAGTGCTACCAAATCCTCTGATACCGTACCTCCTTGTTTATACTCTCGCAATGCAGTGCAATGTGGTGTGGGATCTTGAAYGAGCAGCCTCCTAATTCATACCTGGTGAAGGAGGATCAGAGAGGGAGACTTGCATTGCATTGCATTGACAAAAAAATACATCTTCAGTGAGTGAGGAAGTTTGAGAAGGTCACTCAAAAAGCGACCCAGTGCTACCAAAGACTCCCATAGGGGTAACCTGCCTGTTTATACATTCGGGCAGCACACCTGCTTGCTCACATATTTGGGAGGGACAGAGAGGATCAGAGAGGAGAGACTTTGCATTGGCAAAAACTGCATCCACAGTGAATATGAGGTAGTTTGAGAAGGACGCTACTCAAAAAACGACCCAGTGCTACCAAAGGCTCCCATAGTTTACCTGCTTGTTTACATATTTGGGGGAAAGTGAGAGAGGGACAAAGGATGGCGAGGGTGGCGTTCCCAGTGCTTCTGTTATTTGCCATTACAGCATTTGTGGTCACGTACAACACGATCACCATGGTTAACAGCTACCATCAGACCAAGGAGGAGAACCCTAGCTTGGGGGAAGAAAACTACGACGGCGACAACATCAATACGAATGCGATGGCGTTCGATCCGTTGATCAAGATGCCGGAGGAAGTGAAACGAGGGCCCAAGCGCTTGTTTCACGTGGCGGTCACGGCCAACGACTCGCCCTACAACCGCTGGCAGTGCCGCATCATGTACTACTGGTACAAAAAGTTCAGGGACGAGCCGGGCTCCGAGATGGGGGGCTTCACTAGGGTCTTGCATTCGGGCAAACCCGATGGGTTCATGGAGGAGATTCCGACCTTTGTGGTGGATCCGCTTCCTGATGGCGAGGATCGGGTATGCTTGCTTTCGAAATTTCCTCTTCGGGTGACTGGAACATAATCTGCATTGTTGCATAACCTGCATTGTTGCAATTTTTTCGTTCTTGAACTGGTGATGGGAGTCGATTTGTGCCGTTGAGGGTTTCCGAGAATTGGGGCATCCCGGTTGATTTTCTCTTATGCTACCATTTTTAACATTTTAGAAGTAGTGGAATGCAATGAACGTGCTCGAATGCTTCATAATGTGCTTTTGCARTCCTCTTTATGATGGTCTTTGGGCTGCTCGAATATTACCCGCGTGGTTGCAGTGTTTCCGTTCTTGAACTTGAGATGTGAGAGGATTTGTGCCTTAGAGTGACTTTGAGGATTGGAGYATCCCGTTTGATTTTCCCTCAGGATACCATCTTAGAAGAATCGGAGTACGATGAACTTACTCGAATGCTTCATAGTGTGCTTTTTTCTGTCCTTTTCTGTTGTCTTTAAGTTGCACAAACATAACCTTTCTTGTACCAATGTTTTCGACCAATGTTTTCAATGCACAAGCTTAACCTGCATTGTACCAATGTTTTCGTTCTTGCACTGAAGTTTGGAGAGGATTGGTGCCGTAGAAGGTTTCTGAGAGTTGGCGCATCCCCTTTGAATTTACTTATGCTCCCGTATTTACCGTTAGAGACGAGTTGGAGTACTATGAACCTATTCTAATTCCTCATACATTATTTTTTCTGCCCTTCTGTCTTTGGGTTTCAGAAACATCACCTGCATTTTTGCAATGCTTTCGTTATTGATCTCGAGATTTGAGCGGATTTGCGCCATAGATGGTATATGAGGATTGGAGAACTCCGTTTGTTTTTCCCTTATGCTACCTTTTTTTCCATTTTAGAAGAATTGGATACGATGAACGTACGCTAGTGCTTCTTACTGCGCCTTTCCTGCCCTTCTGTTTTGTCCTTAGGGTGCTCAAACATAACCTGCATTCTCTTATGAAGTTCCTCCTGGTCCATGATTGTGTGGATATCAATCACATAATTCTGCAATGTCATCCCGTTTCTTTTTAGTATTTTTGGTCGACACATGCAAATGTTCTTCCCTGATTCCGGTGATATACAATTTAGCTCAATTGAGTCGTCATTTTTAAGGTTTACGATTGGAGGTACATAAGTAGGGTTTTTTCCCTTCACTTCTATTATACTTCTAAAAATTAAAAAATATTTAATTAATTAGTAATTAAAAACATTGATTCAACTATGCAATTTTTATTATTTTGTAATGAACTAAAATTTGGTTTAAATACAAAATAGATAGAAAGTTTCATATAATTAAAATTACAACCATAGTCATAAAAAAATATAAACGATAAAATATGAAGGTTAACCCATTTATTATAGTTAAAATAAGAGTATCCAATGATAGTAGTGTAGACTGATAGACATAATTAAATCAATAGAAATATAATGTAAAAAAAAATTAAAGACCCTATAAAAAAGTAAAAGATACTTAGACTAAAAGCAACAAATAAACCCTTAGTTAACTATGATATGTAAAATATTCTTAGAGAATGAACTATATATTTATACATAGTTATATTTTTATAAAGTTCTATAAAGTTCTTCAAGATATCAATAAGCCTTCAAATATTATATATTCATTTGTATCCTTRTTATTTCATCTTTCAAATTTTCTTAAATAGTACCTTTGATACTTTTGGAAAATATTTTGTGATTGAATATTATTGTTTAATCATTTTTAGGATCATTTTTCACTTTTTTTAATCAAAAGAAAACCATGGCTACAAAAAGAGTGATGCATCGACTTTCATTGGTAGTATTGTTGTGTTCTCTGATAGCGAACCTAGCAAAAGGACAATTCCTTTCTCAAGAATGTGAAATTCTGACAAATCCTCTTATGGAATGCATAGACTTTGTGATTGATTCTTCTTGCATTGCACCTTCGGCTCCTTGTTGTAATGCCGTGTCTACAATACAAAATCAACATCCAGAATGCCTTTGCCAACTTGGACAAGTTTTTTCAAACCCTACGGTTGCAGCATCATTGGGAGTTTCAAGTGTTGGGGTCACTAGAGCATTTGGAATACCAGAATTATGCTCAATTATCATTGATTTCTATGAGTGCCTTGTTCTCCTACAACCTGGACCTATATCAACTCCAACACAATCACCAATTAAAACTCCTCATCAAGCACCCACAAGTGAAATATATTAGGGTCTAGCCCTACATTGTACATGGAGCTTTTATAAATATTTTTATATGATTTTTTGAGTTCAATGACTTTAGTAAATATATCAATTTTTTAATTGGTATATCGATTTGTATAAAAACTTAAAACGTTTTTTCATTTGAAACTGAATGAATCAAGAGTTTTCATTATTCTCCATTCATTCATTTCATTTTTGAGTATATGCATTTGTTATTCAATATGCTACTATGTTATTTTACACAATGAATATGATAGGATGGTATTTATTTCATTTACAAAATTTCTTTTAAATAGCTCTCAAAAATTTTGTTTTTAAAAATTCAAAATTCAATTTATTAACACAATGTTATATATATATATATAATTAGTTGGAAACAATATCTAAGATGTGTAAAAAGTCTTTTGGTAAGTCTTTATATACTATCAAGATAGATGATGCTTATACAATGCAATAAACTCTTTACAATTCTAAAGACATATATTATATAGCTACCTAGTTGATTGTGCTTTATAAATTGATTAGACCAATGACATAGGGATTAGGAGGTGGTTTTTATTTTCAAGGGTAAATAATTGAGTGCTTGATTATTTTAGTTACAACTTTCAAAACATCATTGTTTAGACAACATAGACATATTGGAGTTTTTCCTACCATCTATTTGCCACCCAAAGTTGTTTGCCATTTCTTTGATTCAAACTAGTTTATCATTTTGTACCCTACCATTCGTCATTTGCCAAAACATCATCTACCCCATCCATTTCATGATCCACCCAAGCCATCCACAATAAACATAGATTTTAAAAGATAAAGATGGAATTAATCACCAAATGCTATATTTAGACTTCCATCCATTGTCACAAAGTTGTGAATATAGGTCTGAAATAGTACAAGGCCTTTGTTGTACAAATATTGTAGATGTAATTTCTTTTTACCTTTACCCCCCTTTAATAATCCTAGAACTATTCACCAACTTTTTTTCTCCAAACCCCTATTCTATTTTTCACAATAACCTAGAAACCGGCATAATTAGTTTTGATCTATCATAAACGATGGAAAGTCACTCCAAATGTCTTGAAACTTTTCCACAATGTATGCAAGCTTGTCAAGTATTTACATATTAGAATTCATCTTAATCACAATTATTGTTCAACATTGGTAGACTTAAAACATTCTAAAAGTTTCATAGCCATGTCACAAAAACTCAATAAGATTGAAGCCCCTAATACACTCTTCTTCAATGCTTTATTCTATTCCAAACACAGGTGATTGCAAGAAACACTTGTACAATTTTGCGTCACACGTTGCGTGTGAAAGTTGTTTTCGTCTATAACTTTTGTAAAAATGCTTGAAAGAACAAGAAATTTGGAAGCAAGCTTTCTAATAGTATGGAAAATAAACATGAATTTTTTCAATTTTAGTAAAATTATTTAAGTGACCGAAATTGAATTTTGATAATATGTCACACTTGCAGTTTTGGTGGTTTTTAGTACTATCAAGTACCTTTTTTGAAAAGCTAGGTCATGAAACTTTGTGGGATAATTTACAATATGGAAATACAACTTTTCAAGAGAGGAATTTTTGATTGCCTATTGCAAGTGAGTTCTAGATTGGCCTAAAGTGAGCACCATTTGCAATGAATTTTTGAATAATGAAAAATGATTTTGGTGGAACTTTTTATGACTAAACATCTACATAAAGTTGTTGCAAATGGCCAATTTTTATTTTATTTTTGGAATTTTATCCTATTTTTTACTAATTAAAATAACAAAGTATGTATTTTCTTGAGACTTGGCACTTTTCAAGTTCTCCTACTTAGAGAATTTTTCTACACTTTTCCTTCCTACGGTATCTTCTTCTTAAAGGTATATACATCAGTCTTATTTTTTTTTAAATTTAAAAATTAATTTTCTAATATTTTTTATGGCTAAACTTGCCAAAACAAACTACATAGTGATTCATGGATTTGCCATTTTCATATGTATTGAAGCCAAGATATATTACGAGGAGAAAATATCCAATATTTTTCATTGGGTGAAGAAATATTTTTTTTGAATCCTTGAGGCCTCCTTGTATTCATCCAAACAATATACAAAAAATGTCTTCAAGCATTTACATGGACTCGCTAGTACAGCCACTTTTGAGTGCATTGTCACAAAAGTGTCACAATGCACCCAAAATCCAATTTGTATTTATTAAATCTTTGGTACCTTGGAATTTTTAAAATTAAATTATGTTAATTGTTTTGCTTCCCCCTCCCCCATTTGTAATTTTGAGGTGAGGATGGGGTGCCATTCAATATGGGATAAATCCCATAGCATTGTATTATAATTGTATCTCATATTGATATCGTATCCGTATCCGTATCCGTATAGTACATGTATCATTATAGTACTTGTATCCATATAATACATATATGTGTACAGTATATGTATCCATATACATATTTGTATATCATACATTATATATTGTACAGTATCTATACCATAATCCTACTTGTATTCGTATCCAAAGATGTTTTGAAGATCAACGGTATCCGGAGGGGGGGGGGGGAAGAAATTTATTTTTATTTTTAAATCAACGGTTCTCAATTTTTTATTTGGGGGRGGGGGGRGGAAATGGAAAACTCGAGGTGACAGTCTCTTTTCACTGGATTGTCTTCAAGCATTTCAAGGTTAAAGAGGAGATGAAGCACCAATACGCCTAAAATTATAATGACTAAGTCATAAAACTTTGCATGTTGCAAGATCTTCAAATTATAAAGATATTATGTGTATGTGTAGATATTATAGTTTAAAAACAACTTTTGTGCAATTTAGATGTACCTACATTAGTTACAGTTTTTGGTTTAGTTGCAAATATTGGATATAATGACACCTGGCATTGTGGTATTCAAAATCTAATGATTGTCTAACAGAAATTACACCCAAGCCTTTTTTACTCTCAAACAATGGCTCATCACCATGATCATCAACAACTTCATCCAATGAGAAGAGGACAAGATGAAAATCATTCATTGGAGGGTGATTGCAAGTTAACACTTGTCTTATTTTCATAAGTTTGATGCGGAAGTTGTTTTGTGCCATAAGTATTGCAAAAATGATTGATTGTWCATGAAATTTAGAAATAAGCTTCCTAAAGCAATAGAAAATGTAGATGAATTATTTTAATATTTTCAAAATTAATTCAAGAGGTGAGGTTAAATTTTGAATATTTGTCACACATATAGTTTTGTTGTTTTTTAGTACTATCAAGTACCTTTTTAAAAAGAAATTACGTCATCAAATTTGGTAGGCTAGCTCTTCTTATAGAAATACACCTTCTCAGGAGAAAAATTTCCTAAAACATGTTCCTAGTGTGTTTTGTATAGGCCTAAAGTGTGTTCTGTCAAATTTAGGTTGAATTAAAAAAAACTTTTTAGTTGTAGCTTTAATCTTCCTTTTCTGTTTGTAGTTGGCAACAATGTCCACCTTTAAAATAAATTTTTCAAGAGAATTTTCTATTTTTCAAAAAATGAAATATGAAAGTGTCCTTTTCTAATGAAAATGACAACCTGTTGGCAACAATGGCCACTTTTACAAATTGTGTCTTCCTTCCGCAATTCGGTTCAAAGAGAGAATCACTGCCACAGTTAGAATCGTAAACCTCTGGAAACTCGCCATGGCGACGTACGCTGAAACTGAAAAATGGTCACGAGATTGCAAAGTTTCGGAGCTACAAATTTTCAAACCCACATCGCTACTGCGAAGTGGTGAACATCTATCGCATGTTACGAAATTTCGAAACTGGGGATCGATAATTAATGAGACTCTGCAGCCGAGAAATCGGTGCTCCGTCTCTCACGCTGCAACTGCCATGACTTTGTTTACAAGGAGGAGCTCGTCGCGCTTCTTGCCGACGGCCAAGCCTGGGAAGTGGAAAGCCCCTACCTTGGCTACTGTTCAACGCTACTTCGGAGGCGTCACACTATTTCTCGACAATTTACACTAATTTATCACATGTGGCTGTATTCATACCATTATTATTTACCAATGAGACAAGGGCCCTTTTTCCCCTTCTGTATGGTAATAGGAACTGCTCATGTAAGGGCTGATCCGTCTTCTTCATTTATTGTTTGCGATGGGAATATTTTTAGTTCATTTTTTAGAGAAAAAAAAAATAGATGAGGAATCTAACACATTCAAGTGGTTTCATATTTTTCAAAGCATTATTAAATTAGTTATGGATTTTCAAACAAGTTGGTGGTAGGCACCTATTTATGACCCTAGGTCTTCCATAAACTATTCACTTGCAACTTTTAAAGAAAGATGGAGAAAGCAAAGAGAATGATTGGCTCTTGCACTTGAGAATGCTTTTTCCCTCAAATCATTCATTGATTATAGAGTTCAATTTAAGAACCACCTCATGTTCATTTCACAATTATTTTATAGGGACTATTCTTATATGCCCTTGCTATTTTAGAGCCTCCTACCTTAATGAACAAGATTGTCTTACAATATAGAATATACTTGAAAATTTTGAAATTTTTAACATAGATGTACATTATAGTGTATTACATTACAATGTAAATCAAAGTTGTCCTGTCACTCTATGAATAGAAAAATAAACAAACCATGGTTATAGGCCTAAAATTCACGTTGCTATAAAATATGAGAATTTTTCAATTTTTCAAATTTTCAATTGGAGTAGAAACAAAATTTAATAAGTTTCATTTCATTAGTTATTCTCAATTTCCAAAAATATCACTTTATGCCTAAAAGCCATATCAAGAGTAAATAGAAATAAATGGCCAAAATATACTACAAGGGTGATTTGTGGATCAAGAGGGCTTGGTCATGGGGGGATGCATCATTTTAGGATTACACATTAGGCCAAGCTCCTTGGGCTTAGGTTTGAGAGAAACATTGACAAAAACATGGCTGTTGTATTTTTGGGAATTTTCCAACTTGTTGAACCTACTTCACTACAATGAATATGACTTGCCTAGCACAAGATTAGGCTACAACAAAAGTTGAAGTACTAYTCRCTTTCCATGCAATAATTACACAAACTTTGAGCAAGAAACAAGACCCATACTTTTATTGACAAAGATTTTTTAAATCTTACTTTAGACTACCTTAAAGCAAGTGAATGTTGTTTAAGAATAAATTTTGTATGGATGTAAAGGCTAACAAATTGATAACAAATGACTTTCCACATCATTGTAGAAATGAAGAATGCACCCATTAGTCCAAAAATCAAATCAATTTTTGAGTGACTAGAGTAGTCATAGGCTAGCATCCTTTTAAGGTGAACCTTGAAATAACCAAATTCATTGCAAAATGGTCAAACATCATGTTTGAGAAAAATTTAGCCTTTTTAATWTTATTCACATACCAATCTTATATTTATAATATGCCATGGATTGTTTGTCACTATAATAACAAAATTCAATTTGTTTTGTGAAAAATTTTCATTATTCTAGGTAAAAAAAGTTTGTAAATATAGCTMAAATTGGGCTTAGTTCCTACTCCTTTGGATGATATTCAAAACTTACAAAGCCCAATTTCAAAGGCTTATTTCATCATATGCTTGTATGCCTTTCAACTTTTAGGATTATGCTAACAAGCTTGTTTACAATATTTATAAAAAACAATTTAGTCCAATTCGACCTATCTATTAAGACAACCCCAAACTGCCCACAACTAAGAAAAATTCTTTTCAAAGCATAACTTTTAAACTGTGACTTTGATTGCTCTCAAATTTTCCAAGCATGAAGCTAAGAATGAAACACTCCTCTAGTGAAAAAATTCACAAGAAATCCAAAAAAATATATTGCACCGACAAGGGCCCCTCCACAAAAGTAGAAAACAAGTTGAAATCATGCCTCAAGACTTCAAGGGTTAAATTATCTCCTAGTACTAAAATTCATTTAAAAATTGACAAACCGCCTTCAGTTGTCTTTCTTGAAAATCATAGTTTTGGATGAAATCCTATTTTTCATCCATTTYCCCCTTTTCTATAATATCGAAGCTTCCGTCSCCAGACAGCCAGACTGAGCAAGTAGATATCCCACTTGTGGCTGGTCAAATCTCCGTGCTGTACAGTACAGTCCATTTTGGTGGACTTTGGGGAATGGGGACCTCCAAGTCTCCAACGTTCCCTTCGAGCTCCCTTTGACTTTCCTTTGAGTTCCCTGACGTTCTCAGGTGTGCACTTACTCCGAGGATGCCAGACCCCCTATCTCGGGGAAGGTGCTGATTGTACATCCATGTCATCCATTTCAGTCTCGTTCGTTGTCGGTATTAATCYGTTCATCCGTTCATCCTGTCCTCAACATTTTCTCTTTTAAATCTTTTTGAGAAAGAGTGCTGGGATGGTGATCACTTGAAATTTTGTAAAAGAATTATATTTCTACGTTCATTCATATTTTGGAACGAAAAAAAAAATTAATTGTATTCATGTACTTTTTCATCCAAATTTGGCAGTTTCATCAACTTTTTAAAATAGAAATGGAAAATTTATAGTGAAAAATGACTGTTTTGTAATCTAGCTGCCTAAGGGGGCCAAAAAATGGGTTGGTTTACGTTGCTTGCCTTGATTTGCAAGTGCATGTGTCCCTTCTCAAACTGAGAATTGTCATTTATTAAAAGGAGTGAGATTGAGTTTGGAAGAGATTGTATATTTTTGAAATCAAAACTATAGAATCTTTTGAAAAACTCCTTTCCTGCACATAAATTTGTCGTAGTTCTTGATATCCAATGGTTAAAACATCAAAATTTTAGCCTATCTTCATCATTTCAAAAGCATTTTCTAAGCCTATTTCAGCTTGCAGGATCTGTGAGCTATATTATAAGTATCCTTTAACTATGAAAGATGCCTATAATATAGGTGCCAATAATGTAGGAGCCAGACTCTTGAGGTCATGGCCTCAAGATCCTACACTAGGCTCACATGCTAGCAACACCGTCAGAGGGACCCCTCCCTCGTTGATAAACATTTTTTTATGGAATATCCATTTCAYGGTGCGGTAGTTTACAGCACAAGACAAAAAAGTCTCGAAGGTGCCAGACCAGGAGAGAATAACGGCACCGTGTGAAACCGTCCATCGTGGTTCTCCGCGCACTCTCCCGCGCGGTCGTGCGCGCGCTTGCTTGCACGAGTGCGACTTGTGCGCAATCCCGCCTGCACACCTGCTTCCTGTGGGGTCCCGGCTTCGGAGCAATCCTTCCTCTCAGTTTTCTCGTGTTTTCATGTCACTGCACTAGCTCGCCATCATCCAAACTTATAGCTCACAACGACCATCGCTGCTGCTTCTACTCCTCCTGCTTGGGGTGCTATCCGACGCACCTTCTTTCACAGCACTTGTGGTCGCGCG
The DNA here is from genome assembly GCA_006891605.1 of Pleurozium schreberi. Taxonomy (NCBI): domain Eukaryota; kingdom Viridiplantae; phylum Streptophyta; class Bryopsida; order Hypnales; family Hylocomiaceae; genus Pleurozium; species Pleurozium schreberi. The sequence goes on along the minus strand of VACF01001075.1, from coordinate 11,101 downwards.
CTTCAGTTTYTTTGGAGGTAACATGCGCGAGCTAGGGCTTTGGGGAGATGCTTTCTGTGATTGTTGCTTTCTGGGTGGTCCCTTGTGTGATCGTATCAATCGTTGTTGTTGTACATTTATGGTTGCCTGCATTGATGATCGTAGTGACGAAGTGCTCACCGTTTAGGAAGGTTCGGAAACTCGATTGTGGTACTCGACAGTAGCTGAATAGAAGTACCAAATTSAGGCTCGTGGGAATTACGCRAAGTTGCACTGGTCTATTGATACTTCAAGACTCTGTAGTGTGTATTTCAGCAATGTAGGAGGGGAGGGACTTGAAATTGTTAGGTCTAGGGTTTGCCCTTGCATGCACGTGCTTCAGTTTTATTAGGAAACGGGCCGAAGCTGGGACTTTGGGATGTTTTATTTGCTTGTTGCGTTTTGGATAGTTCCTTGTGTGATCGTATCATACGTGTTTGTAATTTTTTAGTTGCTTGTATTTTAATCACAGTGACAAAGCTCGAAGTGGACTGAGGTTCGACGGAATGGAGATTATTTGAAAGTAGCTGCATAGGAGCACCGAATTGGAATTTACTTGAACTTGCACACAGGCTTTGGGGTACGGCAAGACTCTTTGTGTACATTTCATCAATGTGAGGGATTTTGAAATTTTAGGTCTAGGTTTGCGGCTCAACATGATCGCATGTACGAATGCATTTTGGAGGTGATTTCGCTGAGTTTGAAGGTGCAATTTGGGAGTGATTAAGTTGCATTGAGCACGGATGACGAGATGACGAGGAGTAGGAGAAGTTTGTGAAGGGTTGTATGGCTTGAGCGACGATGAGGCCACCCGTTGATGGTCACGTGAAGAGGAACAGGAAGTGGCAGTTGTTATTGCTGCTATTGATTGACGAGGAGGAGGATAGACAGCAGCGGTGGGAGGATCGGCAGCAGGCTCTCGCGTATCTGCAGTGGCAGCAGCAGCATGCGCGCCGTCGCGCGTGGCTACAGAACTACTACAGTCAGTTGCAAGCTTTGTACGCTGATATTGATGTCCTTGAAAGTTGCCGATTGCGCCGTGCTCACGTTGCAGCAGCTGCATTAGGAGCTGCTGTGTCGACGCAGCAAAGTGTGCACCGTCGACTGTGGGTGAAGAATAGGTCGCAAGCATGGTGGGAACAATGCAATCATCCAGGGTTTCCAGACAAAGATTTTCATCAATCATTCCGAATGTCTCGTGCTACGTTTAACCTTATCTGTGAGCAGCTCGCCGGAGCTGTGGCGAAGGAGAACACAATGCTCCGGGCTGCCATACCTGTTGAGCAGAGAGTAGCAGTGTGCATTTGGCGCTTAGCCACAGGRGAGCCCTTGCGACTTGTTTCGAAGCGGTTTGGCCTTGGAATCTCCACATGTCACAAGATGGTGTTGGAGGTTTGCGCGGCAATCAATGATGTCCTCCTCCCGAAGTATGTGCAATGGCCCTCTGCAGAACGGCTGCAGCAMGTGACTCAGGAGTTTGAAGGCCTTTCTGGAATGCGTAACGTGGTCGGGGCTCTCTACACGACGCACATTCCAATCATAGCTCCCAAGATCAATGTGGCTGCTTATTTCAATAAAAGGCATACTGAGCACAACCAGAAGACGTCGTACTCCATCACTTTGCAAGGAATGGTGGATGTYCGTGGGTCATTCACAGATGTATGCATAGGCTGGCCCGGGTCCATGTCTGATGAACGCGTCTTTGAGAAATCGAATCTGTACAGGCGTGGCATGAGCGACGACCTGCGCGGCATGTGGGTAGTGGGAGGGCCAGGGTATCCATTACTTGATTGGCTTTTGGTTCCATACGTTCAACACAACCTAACTTGGGCGCAACATGCATTCAATGAGAAAGTAGTGGGGGTGCTGCAAGTTGCCCGAAATGCCTTTGGCCGTCTGAAAGGACGCTGGCGGTTCTTGCAACGGAGGACTGAGGTGAAGTTGCAAGAGTTGCCTGCTGTTTTGGGCGCATGCTGCGTGCTGCACAACGTATGCGAGATGCATAATGAAGGATTCGATCCAGARCTTCGCTTCGAGGTTTTYGACAATGAGATGCTGCCGGAAAATTGCAACTTCCCTATGTCAGCCATGCAATCTCGAGATTCGATTGCCCATAACCTGCTTCACAATGTTCATGCAGGTTCTTCCTTTTAGTGATTGTACAGGGGACATTTTGAATGGCTTTTTATRTCTCCGAATTTCCCTCTATGAAATCACTTGTATTTTACGCTCAATGTTTGTACKCATGAGGATGACAGCACCATGTGTGCAGATTTACTTCCCACTTTCTCGCCCTTCCCTTTTATTGTAAATTGTTTCATATGCAGTAGTTGATATGTAATTGACTTTGTGAGATATTGATGTCAGCTGCAGAAWTATCATTCAATATCGTGGCGTGTAAAACTTTCTGAGCTGCTCTCCTTGAAAGGCTAATCTGCTTTCACAGGAACATTCCGTTGCTGATTGCCCTGTCAATTTTCAATTTTGCTCTCGTCTACCGCTTCTGCGAAACCTTCCATGAGTGTTGGATGTTTAGATTATGTGGATTTGTTGACGGCTCCGCTGTTGTGCGSCAGCTTTTTGGATCTCCAGCGCTGGCTTGTGTGTTGCAATTATAATATTGAACTTGCAGGTAACTTTCATTTAAATTAAGTATGAAACTATTTTGTCCTGAGATTTGAAAGATTTGAARCATGATGGCCGTGTGTTTGACCTTCCTTTTTCGATAGTGGACGTGATTACTGTMGCTCGTGGTGGAACGGACTAGGTAATGGCCATGAGGAACAGTTATCAAATAATTTGCCAAGTTCGTATCTACCTCACCCCATAGGTATGAAGTATGAACTTGCAAATTATTTTTTGATAACATGTTACGGGAAAGAAGGTCACTCTAAATGGCATTTTTATGTAACAGCCAAAAATATGATTTTTTTTGTTAACCATTTTGGTACCCAACAAATAAAAGCCAAGAGTAGGATCTTGGTAAATGTTTTTTTGTTTTTGTTTTATTGTTTTTTCCGCACCCTCCAATTTTTAGCTGCTGATTCCAAATAAGGTATAGAGTTGGCTTTTGAAACATTAACCCCTAAAGGACCAAGTGTCCATTCAACATATGCAAGAAATCTCGGGTAGGTTCCTATGAAGTCATTTTTGGTCGGATGTTCATGAAATTTGGACACAATGTGTAACTATGTACCCTCTTCCCGAAAATCTAATTTTTTTTCCGATCGGGGTGCTTGGATCAAAAGTTATGTTGCCTTGAACTTTGCGGGCAGCTCAGGCAGCTCTAGGTAGCATGTGCAAAACTCTTCCTATGATTGTGAAATTTGGTGGGTATGTAGCTGACATGGTATAAAGTTTGTAGGCCTCGTTGGGCAAGGTTGGAAAAAAACTTTTTGACCTAACTTCAAACGTTATAATCTTTCAATCCATGCAGTCAAAGCTTTTGAAATTTTTTCCACACATTCCCATAGAAGTCTAGTACGAATCTATACGGTTAAATCTTGAAAAAAAAAGCTTTTTATAATCAATTTTTTCTTGCTGCCCTTAAAAGTGGCAGTTTTTGACAATTTCTGCCCAAAATATGCCTCGGTCCTTTAGGGGTTAAAGATTGAAAAACCTAATTTCAATTATCTCTTAGCTAAAAATTTGAGGGTGATATGATTCAATGATTACAAATTCCCTCATCCTTGGTATAGCTCAATAGGTTCTCACTGGAGCCTTTTTTTTTCTGGGCGAAATTGAGCTAGATTGAACCCAAAATAATTTAATTGGTGAAAAAATGGCAAAAAAAAATTATGAAGTTATTCGCCAAAAAATTTAAAAAAAATGTGGATGGAATTGCTAGATTGGGGATGAAAATAGAATTAGGGATGTGTGATATGTGCTACTGTGCTACTTTCTATCCAAAAATATTATGTGAGTGAATGCAAGTATGAGTGATAATGCCGTGAAACAATAACCTTGAGAGCCAAAACCATGAGCATTTGGCTATGTAACCATGAATTTAAAATGTTGAATGGTAACAATGAATGTTATTTCTGGAAGACTTATTTGGCTACGAGATGACTTCAAATGTTATCACTCTAGTGGTAAGGGAGCCAAAGCAAATTTGGAGTAAGATTTTGGCTGTAAATTGCCAACTTAAAAATGGCTGAATTCCACTAAAAATTGGGCTATTTTGATAATAGAAACTATGTTCCATTGCTTAATCCTTGAATGTTGAGGGGGACGTTTTGTGTTTAATGGATGACAGAGCATCTTTCTATGTAGGGCACTAGGACAGAAGTGCAACTATTCATCCTCGGAATTTTGTGTGAAAGGGGACATCTTCTATAATAGTTTGACTTCCAATAAGTGCTTTGGGATTCTGTTAAAACCAATGATTCCCACGGAATCAAAATTGGTGATTTCCACGGTCACCAGTCCGTCCTTCAAGGGTTAATATTCTGACGCTTTTAGGTGCAGTTACCTGACATTCCAAAAATTTGCACGGAAAAGCCCGACCAGTAAGCACCACCCCTACCCCTCTTCTCACGCCTGCCATTCCTTTTCGTAGACTTTGCGTCTCTCGCACAGATGAAAAAAAAAMACGAGCGAATTGCAGCGCCACTTGCAAATCCCCGCCATCGCCAATGTGCAATTGGCTCCCGCCACAGACTGCAACTGCCAGACAGAGATTGTTGCCAGATAAAGACTTCCAGAGCGAGTGAAATAGAGAAATAGAGAGCCACAGACAGAGATAGAACTGCGGTACGTGGTGGCCATCAAGGCATGGCCCACTTGCAACCCCGATTTCCAAGCCCACAGCAGCAGCAACAACAACAACAACTGCAACCCATGACCACGCCATGCTCCATTTCTCGATCTCACAACATTGGAAACCACAACAGTAAAAGTCACAACATAGGGATTCGTAACAGTGGGAGCCCCAGAATTGGGATTTATAACACTGGGGGATCCAGCATTTGTACTCACAACATTTGTACTCTCGACATTGGCAGCCCCAACATTGGGATTCATAACATTGGGAGCGATAAAGTTTGGAGACATCACATTGGGAGTCATAACAGTGGTAGCCATAACACTCAGCTGCGTGATTCCAAGAGAGATACGAGATTGTTTGATCGTCGACGAGCGGGTATGGCGGTAGCAGGGATTGTTGGGGAGGCCGTGAAAGGCGCTGTGCGGGAGGCGCGCACAGCACAAGGAGTGGCGCCCGTGCAGCGAGCCGTCATTTTTTTCTCTTTGTTGGGGACCATCGTGAAAACYGTGTGGGGGAACGTGACGTTGGTGAGGTATGGTGTGTATGCGTTTTGGTTGCATGCGACGTTAAAGCCTTGGGAGGAGACTCTTCCGGAGGAGAGGACGGCTCGCAAGGGCAATGGCAACGGGAATGGCTATGGCTATAGGAATGGGAATGAGAAGAATGTGGTGGTGGCGAAGAATGTGCGCTATGGCTCTGCGGAACGGAACCTGTGAGTGTTTCTGGTATCGCTTTTCTGTTCTTGTGAAGTGCTGAACTTGATTCTCTGGCTAGGAGGCGATCCTTAAGAGTGCAATTTTCTCGCGAATTGAGGATGATGGAGAGGAGATTTTAGTGCTGTGGTGCATTTAGAATGCTTTGGTGATAGTGGTTCGGTAATAGTTTTTTTTCTGGGTTTCTTTTCTTGTTGCTGGATTGGCGCTGTGATGGTAGATCATCGGGAGATAATTTGTAGTTGCAAGAATTATTTGTTTGCTGGTGGCGCGTAATGTACGCTATGGCCCTGTGGAACGGAGCCTGTGAGTACTTCTAGTATTGTTTTCTGTTCTCTAGATGCGCTGAATTTGATTGGAATACCTTTGCAAATTGACGATGCTGGGGTGTAGATTTTTGTACGAATGGTGAATTTGGACTGCTCTGGTGATAGTGTTTCAGTTGGGTTTCTTTTCTGGTAGCTGAATTGGCACTGTGACGGTATATATTCTGAAAATAATTTGTAGTTGCAAGAATTGTGGTAGCGCGTCATGTACGCTATGACCTTGCTGAACGGAACCAGATGGTCACAAACTTTTCTAAAGGTGGAGGATGGGTTGATAGAGCCTCAATCTTCTGTGAYAATTCATGAAAGTCGACTTGGAAATCCTTCCGGAGTTTGGCCTGTATGAGTGATGAGTACTCGTTTTCTTTCTACTCTAGCAGTATGCAGCTTTGGTTTCAGGCTCGTCACTAGAAGTTCCTTATCTTTCAGTTTCTCATGTGCACTGTCCACGCAAGAGTACACAATTATCAATTCTTCTCAACTGCAATTCTGAACAAAACTGTAGATACACAACCGAGGTAAAGAAAGGGTACAGAAAGCATAAACCAGGTTCCTTGAACTGTCCCGTTCTGGYGAAGTTCATGTTGTCCACCTTCTCCATTGATGCACCTTAGGGTTACGTCTTGTGGGATTTCAAGCGCTTCATTCATGTGGTAATGGACCGTGTTTCTGGTGAATTTCATGTTGAGCCTGATGAAGGCAGTTTGAGGACTGACGAATGGCAGACATAATAAGCATGTGTTGAGCTATCTAGCCCTTTTCTTTCGTGTCTCTATTCTTTTGTGAAATTTTCTTTCTTCATATGGACAGTACAAATGAAGATTTTATCATCACGTCCTCTCTTTTTGGAATGCTGAACGTCAACTAGTGTTACCTTTAGCCCTTTCTTGGCCATTTCAAAGTCTCTGTGTAGTGAACTKGAGCATTGATGTTTATGTTACTTCACATTACAATAGGATCATTCTAAGTGCTTGGTATTGTTATGATTGTTATATGTTGGCTTTTGTGCGTCTTCATAAGTTCCATGGTTGTTTTAGGTCTTACGATTTTCAGTGTACTTAAGCCTTGAATGTTGGAAATGAAGGTTTTGGTGAAAACTTCAGGAGGCTGATTTTTTGCGGTTGTGTCATGAATAGGTTGGACGTTTACGTGCCCTGCAAGACGAAATTGAAAGGAGAAGAGCTCAAGCCAGTTATAATTTTTGTGCACGGAGGTGTGTGGGCATCTGGAGATAAATGGCAGTTCTCCCCTCTTGGCACTTTTCTTGCCGAGGAGGGAGTCATTGCCGTGCTTGTTCAGTATACGTTATACCCTGAGGTTAGCCCTGTTAATTCTTACTTAGTATAGCTTATTTGTTAATTCAGAATTGTCTGAGATATTTGTAGGACAATGTGACGTTAGAGTCTGCTCAAAACCGTGCATATTATGGGCCTGCTAATGGGGTCACCCCGTTTTACTTGAATTAGCGATCCTGYTTATATCAGTCCCTTCTTAGAAGAGATTTTGAAATTTCTCTCTGTGGAACCTGAGTCTTGGAGCTTAGATCATTTTGTTTTCCTTTCAACTTTTAGGATATCCTTAAGGGATACTCACCTTTGGAGTCATCGTAGGACCAGAGGCTTTTAAGACTCTTCTCGTGGTGCTTCTTAGTTAGTGTTGCTCATATTTTGATCCAGAATTATTTGAGATATTTGTTGGACTACGTATCAAGAGAGCCTACTCAGAACTATGCATATTATGGGCTTGCTTATAGGGTCGTTGGCATCACCTCTTTAATTAATTGTTATTTTTTCTTAAGGATAGATACAGAATCAAGTGACAGAAATGGGTGTTCATACACTTTTCAAAGGTTTCCATTGGCCAGAGGCGCACATTCAGGAAACGAGTCCATGAACTTACAAAATCGCTCAGAGGCCTAGCTCGTCCTTCAGAACAGACAGAAAGGGTAAGAAACTAACCATCTATGTCTCTTGTGGCAAATTGTTTTGTATGTTTTTGATAGCTGCTGTACTGTACTGTACTGTGCTGTACATGGGCTCATTTGAAGACCATTTAACCAGAATTCCTCCTTAGTTTCATACTCAGGACTGAAATACAAGTCCTTGTAAGACTATCCTCTGGTAAGACCATCCTTTTGTCAAGACCATCCTCTCGAGTATGCTTATTTGGAAACGATGATTCTAATTCTAAAAAACAAGACTCTTCTACTTTTAAAACCAGAAATTGTACTGCCTCAGTTTTCAAAGTGTCGCAACTAATGAATTGCCTGTGGTTTTGTAAAGCTTCAGTTCCCTGGTTCCGTCGTCATCTCCGTGACAGCGGCTTCTTCTTCACTCCCATGCACTGCTTCAACCCGACCTCCCCAGACACCATCTGCTCCTCCAAAAACTCCACGCGAGCATCCCTTGCGGACAACTCCAACTGCAACTCCGCCAGCTGCTTCCTCACCGAGTTCAATTCWCGKATTGAACCTCTGCTGTTGTCKGACGCTGTGGCGGGCCTGGARCCCATTCTTGAGCYTGGAGCACTGGACAACGGCGTCTGCGTCCTTGATACTTCCTCACGGAGCTCTTTGGTTTGAAAGAGCAGGTGTCGGTTGTCTTTGATCAAGTGGAAGTGGGTGCGGAAGCTCTTATCGCGCTCTTTCTTCAGCTCGTGCTTTCTTCAGCTCGTGCTCCAGCGTCTTCACCTGGGTGAGCACCGCACGCAGTTTTAATGATAACCTCAAAACCATTATCCCCGAAGRGTCCCTGGTAGTAGCCAGGAAGGCGGATGTAGATTTTCAGGAGCCTTAATTTTGGGAAAAATAAATTATGGCATGAGAAGAATCTAGACTCATCAGATCTTTCATTTTGGCAAGTTTTCCTTGACTTCCCATCCCTACGTGCACTGAACTCATGCACAATCTTGCACAGTAATCATGAAGCACTGAGTGAACACGCTAGTCGAATGGTTGAAGAATAGACAAAATTTCCTTTTTCAACACACTTGAATGTATTGTACTTCTATTGTTTTTTTTGGACATTTACTACTATTCTCCAGTTGAGCCTCCAAGCAGAAAAAGAGTACCTTTCTTTCTAACAGTTCTCGTTGATGGCCAAACTCCTCCTGCATTGATCTATTGATTTTCTTCAGCTTGAATTTGCCTTCCACGTGCTTTTGGTACAACTCCATAATTCCCATTTTCAGACCACGAACGCTCTGCACACAAGGAGAATCGGCAAGACTGTAATCAATGTTTTGAAAAATCAAGTGATCGAGTGGGTATGTGAACTATTCGTCACTCATGTCAATTCTTTGGAAGTCATCTGTAGCTTTCATTCATAAGGAGTGCTCAGTTTCCTAAGAATTCAAATCAATCACTAAGAAACTAAGGGTCAATCTGTTAAGTAGGACCAACAAATTAAACCAACAATATTGAAGAAGGCTAAGAAGATATGTTCAGAAAGGTTTTACAATTAACTGTATTCCTTCAAAGTGGGTTTTCTAATTGCATTGCAGGTACGAACTACTTAAGGGCTTTATGCACAAGAAAATTAGCTTTCATTAGTTCATGAATTCTCTTTCATTAGCTAGCACTGTCTCATGACCTGATTGTGTCCCTCTGGCTCTGTCTGAACCTCTTCATTATCGACTGTCTCTCTCACGTGGGAAGCCTTCCATTTGGAGAAATGAAATGAAGGTGAGGATCGGCAAGTTGCTGTATAATAACACGAACCTCAATCTTCTGCGACAGTTCATGAAAGTCGGCTTGGAAATCCTTCAGGAGCTTGGCCTGTCTGGATTGAGCGAAGAGAACTCGTTTTCTTTCCACACTCGAAGCGTGCAGCTTCGCCTTCAGGCTCGTCACGAGAAGAGCCTTCTCTTTCAGTTTCTCATGTGCGCTGAATGGCCATGCAATTTCACACTTTCACATTATTTTTTATTTTTTATTTTATCCATTTCCTTTCTTGAAATTGAGTGCAAAATCTGAAGAAAATTGTTGCTACTAACACTAGATGAASGAGGGGTGAAGAAGAAGAAAGGGTCAAGAAAGCATACAATAAACCAACCAAATTCAATTCCTTGAATTCAATCGGACTGCCGTTCGATAAATTTGTGACACATGTAGAAATAAACTTCATTTTTAAGTGGAGGAACGGGTGATTGAATTTCAAGGAATTTGAACGTGGGTTTTCTATTCAAGGGAATACTTCGCCATTTCATCAACACAAAATGCAGAAAAAAATGAGATTTGKGCTYAAAATCTATGCAATCTGACGTTGTGCGCGGTGAAATTTGAGCTCSTTATGGTATCACAAATKAYCGGTGCTAAGCATCATTCTYYAAGTCAGTTCTGTAACGTACCTTAGTAACTCATCTTCCATTGATTCCATTCGACCTTTCACTTCGGCAGCTTCAATTTGAGACGGTCCAATGCTGTGTATAAGGTGCTTGATCTTCCAGTCCAGAACCCATTTGAATTTCTCAAGTTCCTGCAGCAGCGTTTTAATTGTCACAAGGGATGTATGAGTGGTTCAGATTCAGTGCAAAGTTATGACTTAGTTCGCTTGTTTCAAGCTACTTTGACTTCAATTTTGGGTTAACCTGATTCATTTTTGTTAAAGGGACCAATTCCACTTCAATCAATTTGTCTTTGAGGTTGAGTGTGAATGTGATATCTCAACGCACCCACTTCACCCAAAACCTAAACCCTAAATTCTCAAATAGAAATTGAATGAAAGAGAAATTGCACACAGCGTTTCAATGAAGCTAGTAAGATTCAAATTGAAATTGCAGCTGCCGTGGCATTACTTGGTTGGCTCGTTTAAGCTCGTATATACGGCGGTCTCTCTCCAACAATATTTCTTCCCTTTCTTCCACATCCTTTTGAAGCATCCTGCAATACACACAATCGTAAGAAAGAATTTACGTCAGTCTCGTGAAATTGGCGGTATTCTAATACTCTGGCACCTTTCAAAATGCGCATTCTGAAGCTGAAATCCATACCTATCCTAGATTTTTCGGTGTCAGATTCSTGCCAATTTTAACRAAATTAACGAAAAATATCAATGCCTGGTAASTGTCTTACTGTTTTACTCTKGACTTTGAATTTTAAAAACTCAAATAAACAGAAACGTAATGAAATAGTGGATGGGCACATACTGAATATCACTTTGGCATCCGTTCACAATTTCATAGAGTTCTCTCTTCTGGATCAAAAGCTCATTCAGCTCCGTGTATGATATGTCAACCTCCTTTTGAAACTTGATGTACTTGCTTTTCAAAAGACCATTTTC
>VACF01001073.1:0-43609 GCA_006891605.1 Pleurozium schreberi | reverse complement strand
CCATGGCCGGGCACGAAGATTGGCGAAGCAATGAGAGCCAGGAGGACAAGCGCACTGCCCATTCACAAGTGCGGGTGGCGGTTCTGTGCGGAATGGTGGCGCTGATGATGAGGATTGCGTGAAGTTTGGGCGAATGGGAATTCACCTACGTGGAGAGGTGACTGTTCTGGGGATGGGATTTCACGTGGAATCGTCGTGTCTATGGAGGCTCCCGCGCTTCGAAGCTTCGTTTCAAAAAGGCTGGCTTGGAATAGGTGGAAGCTTTTTCGTTAAGATTAGAGCATCAAGTGGTAGATTCTTCAGTGGAAGATTCTTGGGGGAGAATGTTCGGTGTGGATACATTTTTGTTCCTTTTGGGTGGGGTTCTTCCAAAGTGGTCGCCCTATCTTTGATATTTAGGGAAGTTTCTATTTTAATCCTTTAGCCCTTGAATCTTCTCGAATCTTTATACATTTTGGATGATATATTTATACGAATGTATTCTTTTGTCTTGTCCTTTTTAATTGAATTGTAAATCCCTACGTTTAAGATAGGTTGTTTGTTTATTTGTTTTGTTTTGTTTGTTACATTGAGGTCTTCCACAACATGCGTCCTCCTAAAGCGTTCTTGGTACTGTCAAAAAGTTCTTAGGTGCACTGGCTTTGATTCATGCCATTTGGACCAACGGGGTGAAAGTTATAGATTTTTGAGTTATTTTTGGTTTCAAAAATTTTTAAAAATACTTTTACTTTCATTTTGATTGTGGCAATGGCACAAGGTATATGAGTATAGGTTACATATTGAAGATTTCAACATGACTTTGGGATCTATGGAAACTTAGAGTTTCAAAATTTTTGTTAGGGACTTCTAAAGGTTTAAACAAGTGCCTATGATCTCAATTTTTGGCAAGATTTTTTGAAATTTTTTAACAAGATAAGAAAAATAATTAATTTTTTTGAAAAAATAACTATTTTTATTTCAAGCAGTATCCAAGAACAAAAATTATACCACTACAAGCTCAAAATAGGCAAAGGCAGGCAATAAAAAATATTTAAAAATTAATAATTTATTTTTTATGGATTACGTTTTGTCTATATGGAAAGATTTGATTCATTTGTATAAGTGATGTGAAAGTTATGAAGCTTCTTGTTTGCAAGCAATCTTTGAGAAGATAATGTATTGAATCTAAATCAATTTTAACTTCAAAAAAATAAGTTGCATGTGGTTTAGTTTGCTTTCTAGAATAATCTCACTCTTGGATTTGATATGTTTCAATTCAATCTTTAGAGCTATAAACAATTTAGTTTTTTCTTCTATCTTGTACTTACTTCACCTTAAATTTTTTTGAAGAATGACAATGGAAGGGAGTGAACTTGTTTTCCCAAATACTCACTTCAATTCTACAAACATAATCAAATTGAATTCACATTGTACAGTAAAATGAACTTTGGATTATTTAAGAGGATTTGGAGCCTTATAATCTGATTAGTCTAAGAGCTAATTAAAAATCTCCTTTTTTCACTTCAAACGCTTATATCTTGTTACTAATACAATCAAAGTTTCTAAAATTTCTTCCATATATTTTCGTACTATAGTCTAGCACAAGATCCCATAGTTGGGCGCTCAAAAGAAACAAAGGCTTGATATTATTATTGTTTGTATTGAAAATGGCAATTTTGAGAGGCTTTTGACAAATTAAAATTTGGCATTGGAACTTTAGGGGTTTATTAGATGAGACATTGACTAGATCATAGTTCACATAGGAACTTTGGAACACTTAGGAGTTAATTGTCTAATGACTAACCAAAAATCCAAAATATTCAAGTAAAGTAGACCCCAAAAATACTAGGGCACAAATACATTATTTAAGGGCAGTCACACCTTCCTCACCTCAATTTCAATTCTTGGAAAATGGAAACATGACACTTTCTTGTGGTTTGTTTGTGGTTTGCAGAGGTCTCATTCTTCAAGAAATGAGAGCGGCCATTTTTTTCTTACGTAAGTGAAGAAAAGGAGTGAAGGAATTTTCTTGAAGAATTTTTGATCTCACGTTTGATAGTTTCATCCCCTTGCCAATGTCATCCTTTTTTATTGTTGCTGAATTCACCATCTTCACCATCTTCACCAACTTGCAAGTAAATCCATTGCTTTTGTACTTTCACCCTTTTGTTGTTGTCACCTTTGTTGTTGTTGATATGTAGAGCTATATTTTGGTAGAGAGGAAATTAGGTAATGAACAATTGCACGATGTTGTATTCAAAGCAAGTGAATCCATTGATGAGACAAAACTACATTGTATGGCAATCTTCTTGAGCTTTTAGGCTATTCAAAGTTCTTTAGTCGATAAGTAACATGCTCAATTGTTTTTAGGCTGAAAGATGAAAACAAGAATTATAGGATTAATTATTTTCCCACGTTTTCAAGTCTTTGCAAATTCTTGGAGAAAGACAAAAATTCGAATACTTATCAAAAATTGCCTTGTAGGGTTTGTTTTCAATATTAATTTAGATGACTAGCTCTTCTTGTAAGTTTCAAGTATATATTTTGTGGGACATGTTTTCTATTTTGTGTTTATAATGAAGTCTAATTTAAAAGTTTGGGGTAATTACATACTTTGAATGTCTTACAATTGTAGGACATATATAGTTGCATTTATAGCAAAATAATAGATGGATTTTGGAATTTAGAAATTTTCTTAAATCAATGGTATTTTAGATAGATTTGTGAAAATTTTACCTTATAGAATGTAAGAAGGTTTATTAATTTTATAAATAAAATAATATATTAATTTTACTATAGGAAAATCTAAAAAAAGGAACTTGGCATAATGCTTTGCTCTTCTAATATTTTTTTCTCAATGACCAATAAAACCACCATCCTATACATGTGTAAGAAATAATTATCATTAAAGAAACTCTCTCATATATAGGATTAAAATATTCTATGGTATAAAGTTATCACATGCATATTAAGTCAAATGAAATGTAATCTATGAGATAAAATACACATTTCAAGGATGGAAGTGTATGTGGGTAATGTTTCAATTGGAATAGAGAACAACATGCCCAAAGTGTTGAAAATTAATACACTATATGGAGCTAAACTTCATGTATCATACAATAGTAAGAAAAATTGATTTCACTAGAACTTATTCGCAAATATATCAAAGTACTCTAACACACTACATGGAAGTAAACTTCATGNTTTTTTGTTGTTGCTCATTTCACCATCTTCACCAACTTGTAAGTAAATCCATTGCTTTTGTACATTCACCCTTTTGTCGTTGTTATCTTTGTTGTTGTTGCTATGTAAAGCTATATTTTGGTAGAGAGGAAATTAGGTAATGAACAATTGCATGATGTTGTATTCAAAGCAAGTCAATCCATTGATGAGACAAAACTACATTGTATGGCAATCTCCTTGAGCTTTTAGGCTATCCAAGGTTCTTTAGTCGATAACATGCTAAATTGATTTCAGGCTAAAAGATGCAAACAAGAATTATATGATTAATTATTTTCTCATGTTTTCAAGTCTTTGCAAATTCTTGGAGAATGAGAAAAATTTCAGGTATCAACAATTGCCTCAAAGATTTTTTTTTCAATATTAATTTAGATGACTAGTTCTTCTTGTATGTTTCAAGTATATATCTTATGGACCATGTTTTCTATTTTGTGTTTACAATGAAGTCTAATTAAAAAGTTTGAGGTAATTAAACACTTTGAATGGCTTACAATTGTAGGACATATATAGTTGCATTTATAGTAAAATAATAGCTCGATTTTGGAATTTAAATTTTTTCTTAAATCTACGGTATTTTAGAATGTAAGAAGGTTTATTGATTTTATAAATAAATAATATATTAATTTTACCATAGGAGAATCTAAAAAGAAACTTGGCATAATGCTTTGCTCTTCTAATATTTTTTTCTCAATGACCAATAAAACCACCATCTTATACATGTGTAAAAAATAATTATCATTAAAGAAACTCTCTCATATAAGGGATTAAAATATTCTATGGTATAAAGTTATCACATGCATATTAAGTCAAATGAAATATAATCTAAGAGATAATATTACATGCTTTTTGAGGCTCAGGGAGGGCTGCAAGTTTCTTGCTGCGTTCCCACAACACTGCAGGAGCAGCTTCGACTGCCACGTCAGATTTTTTTTTTTTGTAAAAAAAAATACTTTTTTTTACATCTCATGACCCAATTATTTTTTTTTTTTGGTAATTATTTTTCTGACAGCAGCTAGCTATTCCATCACTGCATTGAGAACAGCAAGGGGAACAGGCCTGAAATGGCCCTCTAGAGTCCTCATTTCTCATCTAATGCATACACATTTCAAGGATGGAGGTGTGGGGGTATGTTTCAATTGGGATAGAGAACAACATGCCCAAAATGCTGAAAATTAATACACTATATGAAGCTAAACTTCATATATCCTACAATAGTAAGAAAAATTGATTTGACTAGAACTTATTCCCAAATATACCAAAGTACTCTAACACACTACATGGAAGTAAACTTCATGTACTACAATCATAAAACAAATCATTTGACTAGAGCTTGACCCCGAAAGGACCAAGTTGTGTTTTTTTAGAAATCTTGCCATTTTTCCATTTGGGATACCTCACTATAAATGGAGTTTTTATTTTTTGCTTTGAAATTTTCACAAAACATGTGAAAAAAAAATATCTTTAAGGATAAACAATTTTCATAACTATTGGTTATATGATTGAAAAAGTTATTGTATGATATTTAGTTTTGTTTATCAGTTGGGCGACCCCATCAAATAAAAAGAAAATCACTTTATTCGTAAACAAAAATTTGAAATTGGTTTTCTAGATTTATATAGTATATACACGGAAAGCTTAGAATCATTCCATATGATTAAGGAGATGAAAGTTATGAGGAGTTTTAGTTTGCAAACAAATATGGATTCCATCTCTAAAATAAACTTTGAAGTCTTTTATAGTTTTATTTAACTCAATTTTCAATAATATTTGAAAAAATAAAACTATAGCATTTAAATTTCTTGTTATAACATTGCAACCATTGAAATTGGCATTTTTCAATTCCATCATAACAAAATTCTTAACAATTTTAATTTTAATAATTCTTTAGTTTTTTCAACTTACTATTTTTTCCTGTATGTTAAACAATTCAAATGATCTGAAATTTTGCAAGCATGTAGCCAACTTGACTTCAAGAATAAGTCCAAAGAAGCACCAACAATATGGACATTTTTTCATGCAAATGTGACCTTGTAAAGTGCAGTTGCCTTATTTTTTGCAAGGGCAAAAAAAAATATTGTCAATTCAAACGCTAATATCTTATGAATCACATGGTGGAAATTTCTGAAATTTTTTGCACATCTTCTCAAACTATCAAACTAGTGTATTACAAGGTACAATGGTTACATCTATCCAAAAGTGTTTTTTTTCCCAAAAAGTTGGTATTTGTACAACAAATTGAGTTTTGGACATTTTTGGTGAAAACATAGACAAAGCACTTAGAGGGTTAAGCATGTACAACAACTAGATGAACAAAAAAGGGTTATTATACCCTCTTATGTTGCTTTTGTCATTTTGTAACATCATCAAAGTATTAAGCTATCTTAGGTTTCATTTGTGAGGAATTTGTAGTATTACATGAGATGTGAGGGCAATGGATGGCCGTATTAGCCTTGTTCCATTGTAGGTCCCAATGCGGTTAGGAAATAGTTGATTGCTGTTAGGATTCCAATTACTGTAAAAAATAAATTTTAAAATAAATTTGTGCTTGAAATAAAAAAAAAAGTTTCAAATTTGTTTTATTTTATTTTATYTTAAAATGACGTGGCAGACTCTTGACCACGTCACAACGCTAATGTGGCACAGTTTTCTGCGTTCCCGCAGTTTGGGAACTCGCAGTCATTTGGAAGCCTCAAATCTCATGTAATGATAGATGAGTTATTTAAGATTCTAATTAGGTGTAAATTAATGAAACTAATCACGCCATGAATATTACATTGTAACTATTTAAATTGGTGTCTTTTATGCTTTTCACATTCCAAAAATGTAGTTACACACTTGACAATTTTATAATTTTGATGTTGCCACTTTACTATTGATTATAGGTTTTATATAATAATTAGACTTTTTTTAATTATATATTTAGGTTTTGTACCTAAAATTTGAGAAGTTGTTTTATTATGGCTTGTTACATTGCACACAAATGTTTAATTCCTAAAGTACTAAGCTGCATATTTTGGCAAAATAGCAATTTTGAGCAGCTCATTACGAATGGATTTTTCATCATTTTTCTTTGAAATCTATATACAACATGTGTCCAAGGAGTAACTTTAAGGCCCAAAAACTTTCATAACATTTTACTGCATTGTTAAAAAGTTATTGCATGATATGTGATTTTCTTTGAACTTTGGGCAACCCGAAAAACTTCTTTAAAAATCACTTTTAGAAAAAATAAAAATTTGAAATTGGTTATTTACAGTTATGCATAAGTGGAAAGCTTTGAATCATTCTGTTTTGATTAGTGAGCTAAAAGTTATGAGGAGCTTAAGTTTGTGGGTACGTATGGTTTTTAGAGACCACTCAGTCTTTTCTTAATGGACACTTTTAGGAGTGGTTTAGAAAAAAACTAATTTCCTGTAATTGACMACCCATGTGTTGTTGGTGACTTCACCGTTTTCACTAACTTGCAGGTAAAACATTCTCCATTTTCCACATTCCATGCTCTCCACACAAAAAGGATGTCACACCTTTTGCTGCAGAATTTAAAGCCATGGTCCTCAAACTAGCAAAATTGAGATTCGCGCCTGCAGCAGACGTCTACTCGTAGAGCCACTTCTCGTCGTTCTTGGTGTAGCTCACGAGCTCCTCGGGCTTGAACCACAAGCCGATTTCGTTGACAGCCGTCTCCGGGCCATCACTGCCGTGGATGATGTTCCTGGACACTTGCACACACAGGTCTCCACGAATAGTTCCTGGCTCGGATGCTTGTGGGCTGGTGGCACCGATCAGCTTGCGCCCGTATTTAATCACTCCTTGTCCTTCCCAGACCTGGAGAAGAGTAGTATTCTCACATCAGAAACTCTCAATATGTGCAACCAACACTTAGCAGGACAACTTAAGCACATACTAGGACACACTGGGATGCTTTTGAATTAGCTTTAAATTTTGAGGGAGGGAACTTTCAACTGAGTAATAAACAGAACTTTAATAAATTTAACCTGTTCCACAACCTTTTAGACTACAGAACAATGAGCATCCTGGGCAGGTCTCCACATGATCACTATGACCATATGGACACCTCCCTATGAACAAGTCTCGTTATGATGCTGTCTAGAAATCCTTCAAACGTCTAATTTTTCTGAAGTTCCTTCTAGTAAAAGATCAATTACGTTGGCCACCACTGCACCAGAACTCGAGAATTTACGCAAGAATTCAATTCTTAACTGAGAGACATGAACAGGGTTTCGGGTAACATTAGACTCTTCTGGAACCCTTACACAGCATCATAAGGGCTATCATGGAGATTGGGAGGCCTCGGTATGCCTGTGACCATAAGGAGCCTTGCCCATAAGAGATTCTTCCTAGTACAAGTCACTTACCATGGCGACCACTGGGCCGGAACTCAAGAAGTCACACAAGCCATTGAAGAAGGGACGCGAGCTCAAGTCATCGTAGTGCTGGGCGGCGAACTCCTTGGTTGGGACAATAAGCTTGATGGCGACCAACTTGTAACCCTTGCGTTCAAAGCGGCCAACAATCTCCGAAACCTGTCAACAGATGGGATGGAGTATGTGAGAAGCGAAGTCCGAAGGTTCAAATAGAAGGCTAAATGAATAACCAGCGAATCCATCACGATGCATACACATCAACAGTTTGCTAGGCCGTCTTACCAGGCCTCTTTGGACGCCGTCCGGCTTGATTGCAATGAAAGTACGCTCGAGCTGGACAATGATAAAGACCGGTATTAATAAATAAGGTGAAACATT
This sequence comes from Pleurozium schreberi, assembly GCA_006891605.1. NCBI lineage: Eukaryota > Viridiplantae > Streptophyta > Bryopsida > Hypnales > Hylocomiaceae > Pleurozium > Pleurozium schreberi. Next base: position 35,627 of record VACF01001073.1, on the reverse strand, counting down.
GGCAAATTGCCTAAACAGATAGTTTAGCTGTAATCACAATCAAATGGGCTCAAAAATAAGATTAATTTTGATGAGCACATAAAAGCGAGCCTTACTTCAGCAGCCTCGACTGTTGGGTCCTGGGCCATGTAAACTGCACAACAGAATTTACTGTAGTAAGTACCATACCGGCAGCAAAAAACACCCAATGTTACTATAAACTACAAAGAAGTAAACAGTAACGTAATGTCAAAGTCTAAGTTTTGAAGATCATCATGTCATTTCAACATTGACTAGTCAGAAGAAGATTATAACCCAAAACACTTCTGCTCAATGTGATGCTAGGAGAATGTTATAAAACGTAACCCTCTGCTCTGTCTAAGTTCATATCCAAAAGAAGAGATACGGTATGCTCAAGATGAAACGACTTGGCATTATATCCAAACAATCTTCTCAAGCTTCCTGGCTCGCGAATGTTMTCTAGTTYTTCACAAATCTAAAGTAYATGGTCAGGACGAGTACCTGCTGCTGGCAAAAACGCAGCAGCTGGGAACCACCTGCTGTAGCCACCATTGGTGCCTGCGGAAGCCCGGCCAGCAATTGCCGCAGCAGCAGCTCCATTGCCTCTACAGGCAGCGGCAGACAAAGCTGCACGACCATCTGCAACCACGCGCAACAAATATCCAATTAAAAAAGCCCTCAAATCAACAAAGCTAATCTCACCCGGTGCTTTCTTTCATCGCCACTGCATTTCTCGAAAATTAAACCCCACTAATAAACGAGAAGCTCTCTAGATTAGATCCAAATCAGAACACAATGACACCTAATAAGTACAACTATCGTACTGCTCCGCACAAACCCTAGTATGCAAACAAACCCTAGTGCTAGATCCAATGCACACACATACACACCCTTTCGATCTTCATATACTAGATCTCGCCGCTACACAAAATCGAATGCCAAAAATCTKAACTTCACAAATGCAAACTAAATTCAAGCGAATGACATAATGTGGTTGCATCAGAACGTAAGGTCCCCAATAGCACCGATCATTATCTTCAGGGCATTCTACATACCAAGCTAAGACATTCAAATCACGATTTCTCAAAAATCCTCTCATTAGCACTTACATTCGTACTCCAGACGGAAATCTTCCAAATTTRTGTAATCACACTAGAATATAAACCCAAAGAACGAATCTCGTAAACTCCAAAGCTTGAACGCAATAGATGAGACGAGAGAAGAGTGGAGGAAAGAAAGAAGAAAGATGTTCGTTCAATCCAGACCTGAGAAGAGAGCCTGGCGAGGCGCACTAGTGGCGGCGCGTGCAGCTCGAGCGAGGCCGGAAGCAAGACGAGCCCTCACCATGGTGGTGACGAACTGAACGGGCGCAGAAACCGAGGGGGAGAAGACGACGAAAAGAGAAGCAGAAGGGGAAGCGCAGCACGGGGTGTTTTACAAAACACGAGAATGCGAAAGGRCCGAGATGAAAGGGGAAGACTAAAGGAGAGGGAAGACGAACAGGAGGGTTCTAGACACGTGGCCTTTGCAGGGATTTTGGGACATCAATCATTGGGTGGTGTGCAAATCATGGGGGAGAGGGCTATGGGAAAATCAATGGCAATCAAGTCAAGTCCACTCAAGACATTTTATTTTGTTTTTGTGATGTTGAAGGTTAGAATAGGGTGTTTTTCCCTTAAATGCTGACGGCTCCGAAATGTGGTGTCGACAAAACTTTGAAGTTGAAGAAAACCTAACTAAGTTGCTATTTTTAATAGTTTCTATTTTGGGTAGATGCCTATTAAGGTCTATAGCTTTAGCATCAAAAATTCGATCTGGAAAATAAATGACTACAATTTTTCTACTCAAGATTTTGTGCAAGGGAACCCTGTGTAATCTTGACAAGAATCTTGACTTTTCCTAGAGTTGAGGGTTCTTGGAAATGACCCTCAAATATACTAGTTCTTGGAGACAAAATTGCATAAAAAATTCATTTAAGAAAAAAATAGATTTTGAGTAGATTTTGAGAAGCTATAAATTGATTGGGGTTGTAGATGCCAGGCCCTATAACCTCATATATTTTGATTGACAAACTTTTTAAATCCACGATGCAAAAAATGGATTGAATTTTAGTTTTAGTTGAACATAAAAACAACTAGATGTCAATAGAGATGTCAAAGAATCCATTCCAAAAAGTCGGGCTTGGCACCATAAATGTGGATTTCTTCCAGTATTTTGAACTACTCGAGTAGTATTAATTTTTATCATTCTCTTAGCAATGTTGTTGCACTGACGTCCATAGACATCTTTTCTATTCAATTTTAACTATGTCTTGTGATTCAACTCCAAAAAAATTTCAACAATGGATTTGTTAGTAGCAGTTTTTGTAAAGTTGTGGGTTGAATTCTTCACCTTTGGTTGGTTAGAGGTTGCATTTTGATTCCAATTGCAATGATCAAATTGTTGTATAGTCTTAGGAGCGTGGCACTTGCGGATTTTTCTGCTTCAAGGAACTCGAACTAACTTCAATTGCCATCAATCAAATTGTGGAGAACCAATTTGGAATTTAATTTGGAACAAGTATATTTAGAACCCCTAGATTTATTTGGGACGGAAGGAGTAATTGACAAGCATGATGTCATTTGATGCATGCCTATATTTATTATGTCTATGTCTCTATTGGTGGCTTGTTTGGTACCTTTATTTCTTATTCAATGTTAGCGGTAGGATTTTGCACTTCTCTTCATCGAAAAACAAGGGCCTTTGCACTCTCTTCATAAAATAGTGAATTCTCTTATTTCCTTATAGATTGCATGTTTAGACTTTTAAATGACGGATGAATGCAAATGCGGTTAATTGTAAATACTTAAAATTATATTTTCATTCAGCAATTGTCAATAGAAATAACTACAAATTGAGTTATGTCTTTTGAGTTTGGAGATCTTGATTTTGGAGATCTTGATTTTGGAGAGTGAAGAATGGATACAATTGGAGCAATAACTAAAGACAGTGCTTAAATGAGTTTGTAAATAAAGGAATCAAAAGTAAATATTATTGATTTAAAAATTTTTATTCATTTGAAACTTTGCCATGAGTGAAAAAATAATTCCATCTTTAAAATGAGAGCAAACTAATACATGATATATGCTTTTAATGGAACATTAATAACAAATGTATGTTATAGATGAAATCACAATCTTCCATTGTTGTGATTTTAACCTTTGCAACCTTTTATACTTTAAAATGGATATTTCATTCTTCAATAAATACTYGATTCATTGATTTGGGATTTTTCATTTGCCTTTCGAGTACATTTTTCATTCGTCTTTTGACAACAATTAGTATCCCCCAAAGAAAATTATTTTCGTGAAAATTACAGGAATATTTCAACCTAGACTAATTCAAAAGTAGCCTAACTTTCAAAAGAAAAGAAATGAAAAAGAAAAGGTAAGGGAGGTTTCTTTAGGGTTCCGTCGTTGTCACGGGACGGTGAATTGGAGGGCAGGGCGAMAGGCACTTTCTTTTTCGCAGCTGCAGCTTCAGCTTTCGCAGCTCCGCAAGAATTCTTGCTMGCCGCCGCCGCCGTGCTCAAGCTCGTCACCATGAAAGAGAGCGATGCGCAGATGCTTCTGGCTGCCGATGTGCACCTCGGCACCAAGAACTGCGACTACCAGATGGAACGCTACGTCTGGAAGCGCCGGAACGACGGTACGCCAGGAATTAGGGTTTCCTGYTTTTCCTTTGGTATCTTGTGTTYATCCCGTGCACGCACTGCTCGTCCTCTCTCACATCCTTCCACGCTTCTCACGTCAGAGCTTTCGGGTTCGCCTTGCTGGTCCGAGAGCAGACTAGGGTTTTGCTGAATCCCGGGTTTCGGGTGGTCTGTTTTTTCAGGCATTTTCATTATCAATGTGGGCAAGACCTACGAGAAGCTGGAGCTGGCTGCGAGAGTGATTGCCGCCATCGAGAATCCCCAGGACATTATCGTGCAATCCGCGAGGCCRTACGGTCAGCGCGCCGTGTTGAAATTCGCACAGTATACGGGATGCCAGGCCATCGCCGGACGGCACACTCCTGGTACTTTTACGAATCAGTTGCAGAACACGTTCTGCGAGCCTCGTCTCCTGATCTTGACGGACCCCCGCACTGACCACCAGGTGAGCTTCTCGTTTCGGAATGGTGTGTGTGTTTTTGGAGTGTGGTGGAGGATTGATTTCGAAGGCAGCGTCTGTGTGGTTTGTGTGGAGTCTGTTTGTTTTAGGTTAGATGGTGTATTGTCGTTGACGGTGTTTTGTTGTTTGCACAGCCTATCATGGAGGCGGCTTTGGGAAACATTCCCGTGATCGCGTTTTGCGACACGGACTCTCCGATGCGTTACGTGGACATCGCCATCCCCGCCAACAACAAGGGCAAGCACAGCATCGGTGCCCTTTTTTGGCTTTTGGCCCGCATGGTTTTGCAGATGCGTGGCACCATCTCCGCCGCCCAGCCGTGGGACGTGATGGTACTAGCCCTGACTGCGCGCTTGTCTTTCTTTGTTTGGATTTGGAGTATGTACTCTACAATTTATGAATTGGTGTAACTTTTTACTTGCAAGGAGTTTTCAATGATGTTGCAAATGAAGGAGTACATCTTTCATGAATTTGTGCGGACCCTTTTTTGTTTTACCTGGAAAATGTGTATTTTAATTCAATTTTAGCGCGAATGGTGGGTACAGCGTTAGCTGGGACTGCGGTACTTGCGGTTTCTGTTGTAGTGAGTGTTGTGAGGGTGAAGCGTGGTTCTCTCCCACTTTCAATAGTGGTTCATATAAGTGTACTTGCATTTTTCCATCATGAGATTAGCGATAACCTGTCTTCATTTGGTTGCGTCCGAGCACTATCATGTCCGACTCAAAGCAGGAGGATTGTCATGCATGGACATGGTAGTTTTCGAGAGTGTAGTTGATGACTTTAGACGCTGATCGTTTGGTTTGCACGGTTTCCTTCGTGCAGGTGGATCTGTTTTTCTACCGTGAGCCTGAAGAAAGCAAGGATCGTGACGAAGAGGAAGGAGCAGCCCCTGATTTTGCACCTGTGGAATATGCAGCGCCGGCCCTTGCTCTGGGAGGGGACGCGCAATGGGGCCCTGATGCCGCGGAGGCTGGTCAATGGGAGGTGGATGCGAGCGCTGCTGCTGCCGCRCCTGCGGGTGTTCCAGCTCCGGAGTGGACTGGCGCTGCTGCTCCTGCTGCTGCYGGTTGGGATGTTGGTGCTCCCCCCGCGGCTCCAACCGGGTGGGACACCGGTGCTCCTCCGGCTGCTGCACCTGGTGCACCGGCCGGATGGGAACCCGCTGCTCAGTAAGGACAAAGAGGGATGGCAATGCTGTTAAGCGAATGATTTTGTTGAGTCCTATTGGGGAGTTCTGTGGGACTCTAACCACGAGCAAGTTTGTATTGATGTCATTTGACCCGATTTGTTCCCGGAAATCAAGAAGTGTGGTCTTCGAAAATGATGGAGCCGTTTGTCGATCGGATGTTGAGTTGAAGGTTGTGGTGGATGATACTAGGTTGTTTTGTGTTCATGTGGTGTGTAAATTTTGAAGGAACATGGGGATGTTCCGCTGAAGTCGTCCGAGGTTATGTCCATAGTACTGGTTGTTTGTCTGATCTTCCAACTTTGGGACATTGCTATGGTCCTTGCTTTTGCGGTTTRTGTCGTGGTACTCGATTATTTCGATTGACGGGGCTGTTGGCACTTCACGGGTGCTCATGACTCGTGTTGTTTTCCCGTCACCGTGAGATTTGTAGAGGTTTGTGCAACTTTGACTATTTTTTCGGGGTAAGAAAATTGCGATGATCTAGGTCTCAAACTTAGAATTCGTTCTTCAAATTCGTTGGCCATTGCGGTGTTACATTGGTTACATTGGTCGTGATTCAACATTGCGGTGACTGCACAGGAGCAGAGGGTAGATGCCAAATTTATTTTTCTTCCTAGTAAAATTTAATGAAAAACATTTTACTTCCCAAAATTCCAGTTTTAGCTCTCAAATGGTAGATTTATGGACCTCTAACCTTAACCCTAGAGCGTCTTTGATCCATCCAAAAATATCAATGGCATGAGTAAAATCATTATAAAGATTTCAAATGAGGTTCTCTTGACATGGTGATTATTTGATAATTTTTGTGTTCTTAAAATCTATGATCTCATTTTGGCAAGAACTTTTTTTGAACTAAAGTCAATGCAATTTTGGCCTAGTCAACCACGACATATTTGCACATTGGTAATTATGGAAAAATATGAGCTCTAGAAACACCAAGATAGAACAACAACTTGATCTAGTATATATCTCTACAAATTAGAAGAACTTTCATCCAAGTAGTTAGGAGGATGAAACTGTATTTTCAATCTGTTGATTGTTCAATTTTTGGACGTCAGGATGCTCTAGGGTTGATGGTTTTGGGCAGCCTTCCTTATGCATTCTCCACGTTTTCGAAATAGGATTGGAGGTCTATAAAGTGTCCATTCCAGGTTTGATAACTAATTTGGGAAACATTAAATTTCTCGAAATGTTTTTTAGTTAATTTTCCTTGGAAGACAAATGGATTTGGCATCTACTCCAAATCATTTCATAATTTGTGGAGCTTAATAGTATTATAGTCATGAATTTTTGAAGTTGGACTTTAGTACATATCATAGTGAAGGCTTTAGACTTCTTGAAATGTACGCCATTTACATAATATTGGTGCGATGAGGAAGCAAAGTGTAATGTAGGTGAACCCATGTTTGACTAGGCTCCAATGCCCTTTCAACATACAATTGAATGTTGCAAATCATGTTTTGAGGMGCCGATGAGGTCAACTAGATCATGGGATTAAGGAGGTGTATTGTGGCTTGTACCAATCGAGAAGGACAACAATGGAAACAAATAATTCCATGTYTATACTCAAAGTATTGGCTAGAAGCTTGGCAATGACCTCAAACATCATAATRAAGGTCCTCTTGGGGTTGGGGTTGGAATTGGGTCTTTTATTGAGTGTATAAGGTAGGCACCCTTAAAGCGCCACAAATTGGTACTGTGCCTAGCTACTATTATAAGATGGGAAGATTCACAATATTGAATATTTTATTGCAGTTTGAACTTTGGATGTAATTTCAATGTTCATTTTATTCTAATTATAGAATGACATGGAAATTGAGTTTACACCATGATGTTTTTCACTATAATGTACACACATGGTGAAATTTTCAGATTTTTTGGAATAATTTTCTATTCAATGTGATTTTTTCTTCACTTTTTTCAAAAATTCTCATAAAAATCAATTTCCCCAAAAAAATTTAAATTTTTTGTGAAGTAGAGAAGACATGTAATATCATCTTTGAAAAATAAACATAAATTTTTTCATGCATATCTATTTCCAAAATGTTAACAAAGTGAGTGTTGAGCACCAAGGCCCTGAATCAGTGGTTATAGGTCCGTCCTTTAGGGGTTAAAGGATGCCTTTAGAGCCAGAGTGCTTTAGGGACCTTCTATCTTTGTAGTCAYTGAAATTGAAAGGCAACAAAGACAATAAGGAAGCACCACCTTAAGTCCTCTATGTTACGGAGAAACATCATAAGTGAATAACTTTTGGGCACATTTTAGAAAAACTCTAATAATTTGTAGTCTATTTGTTTATTGAAGATTTCTCCATTGCATTCTGAAACCAACTAAGGGAGAGGCACCCAATGGTGACCCTATACCTAATGCCGTCCGGTTCTACAGAGTATAATCATTTTAGACTAAAAATGTAGGTAGGTAGTACATGGCTTATTTCTTTGACCTAAAATAATAAGCAGTCTATAGTCCCGCTACATTTACCTTCTAGAATGAATGCTTGACCTAGAAAGGGACGGCATTGGATACATGGACGCCATTGAGTGCCTCTCCCTTACTTGATGAGTGCAAACCCACAACTTGTAGGAGGATCCATTGTGCGGATTTGGAGATTATAATATTTGAAGAACATGGTGTTCCACAAATCCAGGGCATTTAGCATGTTGAATCTTTGSGAATTTGTAGAGGACAGAACACAAATGAGATGCGTGCRACCTTTGAGTATGAGGTAGGTTGTAGAAATAACAATGAGTGGAAAAAAAATTTGCCCAAAGTCAACAAATCAGGATGGACTTCTGTGATGTTTGAAAGTTGTAGGATTCAAGGTAAGTTCTTATTTGGTAGGAAATTAAGTCATTAAAACTCTTAAGCTGCAAAATATAATTTTGAAAAGAACTAGCCAATCCATTGCCTGGATTTGCATGCTTTACAACCCTCAACTACCAATGCATTGGAACGCAAAGTTCTACATTGTAAGGGAGAACTCAAGAAAATCCAACCCACCATTACATAAGAAACAAGATCACTGAAGGGCCGTTTCAGGCCTGTTCCCCTTGTTGTTCTCAATGCGGTGATGGAACGGCTGGCTGCTGTCAGAAATGTAACTACCAAAAAAAAATCTGACATGGCAGTCGCTTCGCCACGTCAGGCTGTTGCTGTAGTGCTGCGGGAACGGAGGAACGCAGCAGGAAGGTCGCAGCCCTTTGAGCCTCAAAAAGCATGTAATGATGGTTTTGTGGAGTTCAGCACACTTTTCTTCTAGTCAAAACACTCATTTCTGTGGTAAAATGTTGACCATACTTAAAAAATTTAGGGAACCAGCAGCCACATGGCATACTTTGCAAAAAAAAGGAAATAGATGGATGTGCACCATGAATGAAAGGAGATGATCTTTGTACAAGTGTAAGGAAGAAAAACAATCCATGTGGGCTATGTAAAGCAAGAATTGTGTTCATTGTAAAATGTTTGAAATAACACAATCCAAATGCGTGAAACAACATTTAGATGTTTAAAAGAATATTGACATATATTATAAGGAAGTTTACTCACTAGTAGAAAATTTAGTTTTACTAGCTGTTGACTTGGTCGCATTGATCTGGTCACTTTTTGACAAAAATGTATTGATTTCAACGGATTTTTGTCAGAATGTGACCGGATCAATGCAACCAAATCAAGAGAAAAAAATGAATTTTCTACTAGTGACATGTTCTAGTTATTCCATATCTCTTGTCTTACCATGGGCACTGAAAGGATACAAGTATGACCTCTCTACCTTTCATTCTCGCTAACTTTCAATGAAGTAACTTTTTCATTTTGCCATCAAAAATTCTCTTGATGGTTGATGATAAGTTTACTTTCATTCTTGTTGAATTTAACAATTGTACTTATTCATTTAAATTTATTTTTAAAAGAATCATTTTTACTAACCTTGTCCTATGGTTATAATTGATGTCTAAGAAAGCATCTAAATGCACGTCTCAAAAAKCAATATAAAAWTTTTCAAACGGCCCAAAAATAGGTTGACTAAGTCCTAAAAGAATCGTCAAGTTGACATCTTTAGATGCCACGTCATCAATGGCCTAGATGAAAAAKTGTCCTACATGGCCATGTTCACCCTGTAGCAGTGACGTGCTAGTGAGATGTCCTCCACGTGTTGCATTAAAAGAATGTTGGGAGAGCACGCCTTATGCGACATTGCAAAAAAACAAGTYGTGTCTTCCAAGATTTTCACACGTTTTTGGGACTTCTGTTATAACAAATTTACGGTGACATCAATGTGGATTACTTTCACGTTTGATTGTTCACCATGACATGTTTTTTCGCGACGTCACAAAAAACTCAGATTTCTTATAGTGTTTCAAAAAATAATTAACTTTTTGAATTAACACTTCAAAAGCTAACATTTCAACTAGCAAATACTAGTTGAACAAGAGYTACATAATTGTGACAATCTTCGCAACTTCAAGCCTTGGAGCCTTCATGTGAGTGTGACTTTATCCAAAGTCTTCATTAATCATTTTTATAAGAAGAATCTTCACCATTGTATATAATGTATAAGTCATAGGTGCAATGTGTAAGTCTTCATCATTGTTATATCATTGTTGAAAAAAATTATGGAATAACAATACAATAGATTTGTGTTATTTAAACTGAATTGAAGTGTATAGTACCATATTTGGTGACTTCCTCATCTTGGTAGTTTCCCTTAATGACAGTGCTCCTCTGGACCATGATCTTTTCAATTTGCTTTCCATCCTTTACTATGGGGTGCAAGGAGCTCAAGTCCAATATGTCTACATATGTCCAATATGTCCAATATGTCCTCAAGTAGCCTACATTCTCTACCTCCACCTCAAGCTTTAATGCAAGCCCTTTAAGTTTGGTCCAAACAATTCTACTTGGATTTTCATGTGTATAACAATGTAAGCCCTTTGATCTCAAGGTTTTTATCTTTCTTTCTTAGTTTTAKTAGAAATTATAGAAAAAAAGTCTTTTAAATGTTAAAATTGTAATTGGTCAAAAACTCAAAATCAATATTCATTTAGATGATTGTCCTCCTAGAAGCTTGAAGTGCCTAAACTACTTTAATTCTCTAWTTACATRGTTGAATGCACTATCTAAAAGATAGTTAGGTGTTTAAGAAATAGCCACAACTACCAATTGTGAGATTCCCATTAAAGATTGAACCAAACCCGCAAGTACTTGTGATATGCTCTATAATGTTTGCAATAGTTTTTGGCCTTTAAACATGAAAGAACTTCAGGGGTTAAATAGAAAAGRTCCCTTGTAAAAGTAAGAGATGCCTTAAACTCAATCTCTCTTAGTGCAAGGTAGGAGGTCTATAAAGCGATTGCTGAAATTGAATTTTGGGGAGGTAAATCATCTTGAAATATTTTTCAGTAAATTTTCTTTGAAAGACAAGAAGAAATGGCATCTAACCCAAGTTGTTTAAAGAAGTTTTTGGAGCTTTGTGAAATCAGTTATAAAATTCTGATGTTGAAATGCCATAGGGCTCTAATAGCAACCAAATCCTAGAATGTACACATTTTGTACATTTTGGTACATTGAAGAAAGCAAAATGTACCTCTACGTCATGTTTCATTTGAAGTGCCCGGTAGGAGTTTGAGCCTCCTACCTTAAAGTCATAGTCTTATTATAATCAAATGGCTAATAAAACAAGACTTTTTTTTGTACATAACTCATGCAAATGTGCCAATTAGATATAAGCTGTTTTGGGGTCATATGCATCTTCATATTATTATTTTTCTCTAAGCATTCATTTAGTCTCTCTTTCTTGTTGCGAAATATAATCACACACAAATTCAAAGAAAGACTTAAAGCATGTAGGAGTCAAGCTTTTATCTCACAACCACCTTTGTTAACCTTGTAGGACATGCCCATTACGATTGATTTCAAGCCTCAATTGTTATTACTCTGTTTGCTACCATTTTGCATGTGGATATGGATGAAGATTTTTAAATTTATTTTAGAGACAAAGTCATATGTCTAATACAAGTTATAATTTTTTTTAAATTTTTTGGATAAATTTRAAACTTCTATTATTTTTAATTTTTTAAGTGAAGAATAATTCATATCAAATTTATCGAATCATACAAAATTTATTCTAAAAATCTGAATTTTTAGCATAGATTTATATATTGTAGTGTAGAGTGTCATGGTATAAACCAAAGTTATTGTGCCACTCRAAAATTAGAAATTCATCAAACCATGGTTATAGGCTCAAAGTTCATATTGCTATTAAATATTGGAATATATGAATTTTCAAAAGCATAGAATACAATTGGCATACTCCAAAATTCTCACCATGGAGATTTATATATTTTAATTGTTTGTTGAATTATTAACAATTTAGAGTTTTTAGTCAATGTATACAATCTTTTTTGAAGTTGAACTATCTCTTCAAAAGAGAGGGTACACGTCCTAGTTTGCATTAGTCCCCCCTATTCTCGAAAAAATCACAGGCCATTGATTTTTTTCTTAAAAATTACCCCACCTCCCTTCCATGCCGTTGATCTTGATACAAATATTTGGAGACCGTATATTGGGATAAGAATATTGGGATACAAATACTAGAATATGACTACTAGAATACAATATGGGTAGTTGCAAGAAAGACTTGTACTATTTTCTATCACATTCAATGTGACAAAGTTGTTTCCATTAGAACTTTTGAATATAAAACCTGATGAAATTCAAAATTTTAGCGAAGATGGATAACTTGATTGTAATCAAATCCGTTATTTTTCAAAATTTCTTAAAAATCATTTTGTATTTAAATTTGAATTTAGCTAATTTGTCACACTTTGTGGTTTAGGGGATTTTAGTACTGAGGAGTACTCTAAATTAATGATCTAGAGCTCAAATTTCTACGGTCTATTCCTACACTAGGAATGCATGAATCCGCCAAAGGAAATTTACAAAAACATTATTTCATGTCTTGCACATGCGAGCGAATAGGGGTCCCTTGCACACATCATTCTGAATAATGAACATGGTTTCCAAGTCAATCTTGTGGTAGCATGTGATTGGCATTCAGTCGACACAAAATGCCAATTTTTAGATTTTTTAATTTTGCTACAGTTAATTTTTTAAAAAGAAAAAAGGGGACAGAGGTCTTTTCTGTGGAAAATAGAACTCTAGGCTATCGTAGTAGTGCTACGAATTGTATAGTACTTTGCAGTAGTAACATGACAGCTGGCAGCTTCACGTTGAATCTGCAATATAATCAACAGTGCACAGTACATGCAGTTTCTGTTTCCTAGTAGTCATAGTACTCACAGTACTAGGCGGCAGAAAATCTGTTTTTTCCAAAACGCTACGCAAAACAGCCAGTCTTTCTTGCAACCACCCATATGCATATTGTATATATATACAATTTATATACGGAATCAAAAATGAATACGAAAAGCAATTAACCCATATCGATTATCAAACAAGTTTGTTTTGAAAAATATAAGGCTGAAGGGGGTACTGGAATTTTCAAGTTATTTTCAGATTGGATTATTTTTCATACCCTTCCAATAAAATTGGAAGGGTTATGAAAAATAATCCAATCTGAAACTCGTGTGTCACTATCTCCTCAAAAGAGAGGATACGCAATTTTGTGTAATTTATAAATAGAGAAATTTTGTGTATTTTTGTATAAGAATGCATGTAATTTATACATAGGAAAAACATTTGATTCTCACAATACTTGAAATGAAATACAACACCAAGCTTTTATTAGTACAAAACATCTTTTCATTTACAATTTTAAATCTAAATTTCATTACTTAATATTGTAAAATTTTGTATATAAATTGTATTGAAACTATGTGTTATTTTTCAATATTACTATTAGATTTTCTTCATGTAGAATTTTGTGTAATAAAAGAGGATGTGATACAAATCTTTGGAGTTCTAAAAGGTKCAAACTGTATAAATGCTAGATTGTGGTAAATGATATGATATATAGAATGCATAGCTTATTACTAGAGGGGGAACAAGCGGTTTAAGAAGCAATCATCCACCTAAAACTCCCTAGCAGTTTTGATAGTCATTGCATTTCTAATTGATTCTATTCAATGTCAAGATGTTGCCTTTCTAATTGATTCCATTCAATGTCAAGGTGTTGCCTTCCCAAATTTTAAAATATAGATCATTCTGAATTATAATCTTCTTTRACMCCAAAATGTCAAAGGGGACAGAAAGTGTCCTCACACAGTTTCAAGCCTAATTCAAAGTACTGTAACTTTTGCATTCAAGGTCCAAATTCAATAAAACTTGTTGGAAAAGTTGCGTTCTCTCCTCTAGTTTGTGTGGTAGAACTTTCAGATCAATCCAAGTTGTATTGATTTTTGAATGCCAATCGAAGTTCACAACTTCAATTTAAGTCCACCAAACTGCATTTTAGAGTTGCAACTTCGGGGCCTTGTATCTCCTTTATTGATTTCTCATTTTTAATAAAATTTGTTGGGTTTTGTTCTCCTTGAAGTATAGTTATTGTGATAAAGTTTTCATGTCAATCAAAGTTGTTTTGAATGTTTGGGAGCAATTYGAAGTTCAAAATTCTTCCATTTCTGAAGTATAGTAAACTTTGGAGGCTTGTTTCTTCTTCATACAAAGTTCAATTTCAAGAATTCTTTTTGGAAAAGTTGCGCATACTAGTTTGGTTTGTGTGGCTAAAATTTCATGTCAATCCAAGAATTAATGAGTGACAAAAGCATTATAGTAGAAGGGAGTTGAGCTTTATATGTGTTTTTTGCAATTTTTCTTGCTGATTTTTGACTTTTCAAAGCCGTTTTGTAGACACAATGAGTCAATTGAGTKAATTTTYTCYTCAYYGATGTGTTTGTATACYAGTTTTGAATCATTTTGTAGTGTAAARTTTTTTCATTTGAGTAGATTTAGAAATCAAATTTCAGCTCCAAATATGTTTTGGAGAAAATTTCAGCATCCGTTTTCAACACTAAAACATTATGATCTTGCAATCTATGTGGCCAAATGACTTCAAATTTTGTGCATGTCTTTTAAAACATATACACTACAAGATTGTACGGTTGAGATTTGTATAACTTGAAGACATTTGAATCCATAAAGCTTCAAAAGCAATAATGTTTTTGAATCCAAAAAATTGAATGTCATTTTGGGGTTAACTACATGATCCTTGTATCATGACTACTACTGTACCTTTGAGCAAGGTGGTGCAATTGTCTTGCCAAAACCTACTTATAATTAAAGAAATTTATTGTACAAATTACGATTATTATAATAATAGGGTATAGTTTGATGTTGAATTCACTATACAGTAAAATGTTTCTTCAGTAATATAGTTCTTTTTTAAAAGAGAAATGTACACATTGATATGTCTAAGAAATACAAAAATCATCCCATGAGTTTTTCAATCAATTTTTATGTAACGTAATGAAAACATAGAAAACAATATACAAAAAATAGGATTTTTGATTTCAAAATTGAAAATTGGTGTGTTCATTATGATTGCATCAAATAATCTAACAATAAATAAATTAGATTTGTATTGGAAAATAGGTCTGAAAAGGTCAAATATTCAAAGAATTTCATGCAAGTGAAAATAGGGGGTTGCAAGGCTTTTTGGAAGGCCCTATACCAAGTTAACCCTTAAAGGAYGTTATGGATGTTTTGAGTCCTTTCGACTCCAAAAATCAACTCCAGGAGATGGAGAAAAGGTATTTTTTTATCAGTTTTTGGATAAATGTGAAAGTAGTGGTGTGCTTTGACATGGAAAGCACGAAATAGGGTCATTGAATCTATTGTAATTTTTAGGTGCTGCAAATTGTACCACAAAGCTACAAAAATTCATGCCCATGTAGACAGGTCCCCTAATACTCATCATCAAATTTTTAGGTGCTATAGTAAATTTTTAGGTGTTGTTGTCATTTTTAGGTGGTACATAGTTTAACTTCTAACCGTCTAACACTCATCGGTCTACAATCCACAACCTCCCTTTTTCCGCGGTAATAGGTCCATCCTTTAAGAATTCACCTTTGAACGGAGTGACAGACGTTTTGTGTCCTTTGGAATTAAATCGTGTAGGATAGAATTGCAACTTTCCATCCTCAATATCAAGAGTGTAAAGGGAAGATCTTTTCTAGAACTTTGACTTCCGATGAGTATATTTGGCTTTCAAAAGTAGACGATGTCACACGGTATAAAAAATGCATGATTTCCATGGCCACCGGTCCGTCCTTTCAAGGGTTGAGTTATACAGTAACTCAGGTRGAGCGAGAAGAATAAAGCTGTCGAAAAAGACGAAAGACAAATGAAAAAGAAAAGGTAACGGAGGTTTCTTTAGGGTTTCGTCGTCGTCAAGAGATGGTGAGCAGGGAGACAGGAACCCTCTTTTTCGCAGCTGCATCTCCAGCTTTCGTAGCCCCGCAAGAATTCTTGCTCGCCACCGACGACGTCCCAAGCTCGTCACCATGAAAGAGAGCGATGCGCAGATGCTTCTGGCTGCCGATGTGCACCTCGGCACCAAGAACTGCGACTACCAGATGGAACGCTACGTCTGGAAGCGCCGGAACGACGGTACGCCAGGAATTAGGGTTTCCTGTTTTTCCTTTGGTATCTTGTGTTTATCCCGTGCACGCACTGCTCGTCCTCTCTCACATCCTTCCACGCTTCTCACGTCAGAGCTTTCGGGTTCGCCTTGCTGGTCCGAGAGCAGACTAGGGTTTTGCTGAATCCCGGGTTTCGGGTGGTCTGTTTTTTCAGGCATTTTCATTATCAATGTGGGCAAGACCTACGAGAAGCTGGAGCTGGCTGCGAGAGTGATTGCCGCCATCGAGAATCCCCAGGACATTATCGTGCAATCCGCGAGGCCRTACGGTCAGCGCGCCGTGTTGAAATTCGCACAGTATACGGGATGCCAGGCCATCGCCGGACGGCACACTCCTGGTACTTTTACGAATCAGTTGCAGAACACGTTCTGCGAGCCTCGTCTCCTGATCTTGACGGACCCCCGCACTGACCACCAGGTGAGCTTCTCGTTTCGGAATGGTGTGTGTGTTTTTGGAGTGTGGTGGAGGATTGATTTCGAAGGCAGCGTCTGTGTGGTTTGTGTGGAGTCTGTTTGTTTTAGGTTAGATGGTGTATTGTCGTTGACGGTGTTTTGTTGTTTGCACAGCCTATCATGGAGGCGGCTTTGGGAAACATTCCCGTGATCGCGTTTTGCGACACGGACTCTCCGATGCGTTACGTGGACATCGCCATCCCCGCCAACAACAAGGGCAAGCACAGCATCGGTGCCCTTTTTTGGCTTTTGGCCCGCATGGTTTTGCAGATGCGTGGCACCATCTCCGCCGCCCAGCCGTGGGACGTGATGGTACTAGCCCTGACTGCGCGCTTGTCTTTCTTTGTTTGGATTTGGAGTATGTACTCTACAATTTATGAATTGGTGTAACTTTTTACTTGCAAGGAGTTTTCAATGATGTTGCAAATGAAGGAGTACATCTTTCATGAATTTGTGCGGACCCTTTTTTGTTTTACCTGGAAAATGTGTATTTTAATTCAATTTTAGCGCGAATGGTGGGTACAGCGTTAGCTGGGACTGCGGTACTTGCGGTTTCTGTTGTAGTGAGTGTTGTGAGGGTGAAGCGTGGTTCTCTCCCACTTTCAATAGTGGTTCATATAAGTGTACTTGCATTTTTCCATCATGAGATTAGCGATAACCTGTCTTCATTTGGTTGCGTCCGAGCACTATCATGTCCGACTCAAAGCAGGAGGATTGTCATGCATGGACATGGTAGTTTTCGAGAGTGTAGTTGATGACTTTAGACGCTGATCGTTTGGTTTGCACGGTTTCCTTCGTGCAGGTGGATCTGTTTTTCTACCGTGAGCCTGAAGAAAGCAAGGATCGTGACGAAGAGGAAGGAGCAGCCCCTGATTTTGCACCTGTGGAATACGCAGCGCCGACGCTTGCTCTGGGAGGGGACGCGCAATGGGGCCCTGATGCCGCGGAGGCTGGTCAATGGGAGGTGGATGCGAGCGCTGCTGCTGCCGCACCTGCGGGTGTTCCAGCTCCGGAGTGGACTGGCGCTGTTGCTCCTGCTGCTGCTGGTTGGGATGTGGGTGCTCCCCCCGCGGCTCCAACCGGGTGGGACACCGGTGCTCCTCCGGCTGCTGCACCTGGTGCACCGGCCGGATGGGAACCAGCTGCACAGTAAGGACAAAGAGAGATGGCCTGGTTGATATGCGTATGCTTTCGTTGAGTCCTATTGGGGAGTTCTGTGGGACTCTAACCACGAGCAAGTTTGTATTGATGTCATTTGACCCGATTTGTTCCCGGAAATCAWGAAGTGTGGTCTTCGAATATGATGGAGCGGTTTGGTGTTCGGATGTTTTGGTGGATGATACTACGTTGTTTTATGTTCATGTGGTGTGTAAATTTTGAAGGAACATGGGGATRTTCCGCTGAAGTCGTCCGAGGTTATGTCCATAGGACTGGTTGTGTGTTTGATCTTCTATGTGTTGTATGTTGCTGCTTTTGCGGTTTGTGCCGTAMTATTCCATTATTTCGATTGACGGGGCTGTTGGCACTTCACGGGTGCTCATGACTCGTGTTGTTTTCTCGTCACCGTGAGATTTGTAGAGGTTCGTGCAACCTGGAATTTTTCTTCGGGGCAAGAAAATTGCGATGCATTGTGAGGTCTGAAAACTTAGAATTCGTCCTTCAAATTCCTTGGCCATATGCGGGCTGACAGTGGTTATGATTCAACAGTCCGGCGTGGAAAGCGTCATTGTGTTTGTAGTTCCGTCGCGGTTGATGCTGTGTTTATTGAAATTTTGATATGGAGTAGTCGGTATCTTTGCACTGTTTGACAGGTGACAGGATGTGTGGTCATATTTTCACAGAGCAAATAAGTAGGAATCGTTCAATACAATTTTACTGTATTTTTAATGACCTTGTTGACATTTTTATAATTAAATGTTTTTTCTTCCATATCAAGGCGGATGTAACCGCTAAATTCCCAAGGCACCCTAATCTTGTGTTTGCGAAACCTGGAAGTTAAATGTACCCTAACGAAGTTGCTGTTTTCGGTAGTTTATATTTCTGGAAACTTCTTTTTGTTGTAGTCTTAGCATCCAAAATCTGATATTGAAAATGATTCATTGTGATTTTTCAATTCAAGATTGTGTGTAAAGGTGTCCATTGCAATCTTGACTTTTTGGAGAGCTGATGGTGATTGGAAAGGAGCCTCAAATCSAGTAGAGCTTGGAAGAAAAACCGCATTACAATTTCATTTAAAAAAAATTTTAGAGTAGATTTTGAGAAGTCACAAATTGATTGGAGTTAAGATGTAAGGTTTACTAAGTAGGTATCCCATTTCCGACCACCATTCCATTAGCGTTCAATAGGGTGCTCTATTTCCAATCAGCTGAAGAAAAAGTTACAAATCACGTTTTTGTGGCCCCACAAGAGCAACAACAATGTCGAAGAGGTGTACATTGAAAGCATACAATGATCACAATGTGTACATTGAAAGCCTTGCATTGATTTTGGGACCATCCTATGGTTGGAAATAGGTTTGCCTACTTATTGAGAATGGCGCAAATAGAATCTTTACGAAAAAATAATCATGATAATTTTKYTTTTGAGGRAAAATTTCTTTTTAATTATAAAATCTATYTGAAATCTATTTCTCTACACTAGAATTTTTTTTCCTAAATTTTTTGCTTGTCGCAGATAGGCTGAATTGCTTAAGTGGTCGGAAATGGGTGACCAACCTTACTATAAACCATACGATGTTATGCTTCATTCATCTCCTAGTAATAAAACTTATTTTTGGGTATAATATGAGTCAATACCTTCGTGAACATCCATGGACATATATTTCCATTCCAACTATTAGACTTAGTGGAGAAGATTGAGCTACATGATGCATCACGTGGATGTTATAGTTATTCCATCTTAACAAATTGTTCATTTGGGTACAATAGAGGTCTATATCTTTGTGAGCACCCTCTTGTATATATTTTCATTGCATCCATTGAACCACTTATAAAAGATAGAGGTTTTAATGTTTTGAAGAAAGCATCATGTAGCTCTTCCTAAATGAGAGGAACTACTAATAATCGGATACACCATTCTTCAACCCCATATTGCGGCCGTAGTATTACCTTATAGTTCCAACCAACCTTTAGAGTCTCTATAAAGCTCAATAGGTTCACAACGCTTTAATTAGAGTATCATTTGGATTACAATTAACTAACACTTCACATACCCCGCATCCACAATATTAGTCCCCATTTTCAATTTACACTACTAAGTCCCAGTCTTGGGACTACTAACATGCATTCCATACATAACAACTGCAATGTTCCATGGTGACATTAGGTAGAACTTCCACTAATGTCCAAACACTTGGTGAAGGTACTACTCCCTATGAATGCTAACCACCCTTGAATGTCATCCCACTCCATACTAGGCACGTTGTGTATTTGTTACTTCCACTTCATCGCTAATCGAGGCTCACGACTTGGAACACTTGAATAGTGACCTAAAAAAGAGCGGAACTCAATTCCACCAGTGTCATGGGACACACACAAGTGTCCCATGGTGCCTTGGAAGCAGTAATAAGGTTGCATTACCAACCTCACCAACCTTGAATCACTAGGACTCACCAAGGTTCCAAGAGGGAGGGAGGAAGAAAACCACTCCTTATAATACTATCTCTGGTATTTGGCAGACCTTGTTTTTTTAGATTGGAGGAACCTCTCAAACCCTCTATGGTTTTGGAAGACCACTCATTTCCAACAAAATCACCAAATTATGCCCCTCTCTTTGGACTCTCAAACTTTCAAATGGCATAATTTTGTAGTTGTAGCTCTAAATCCCATTTGCAAGCCTAATTTGGATATCTACACAACTAGTGCATGTCCATGGACTGCTCACTTGTCCTAATTGGATAAATTCTCACAAAGTTCAATCCCTCTAAAGATTTGGGTTCAGTAAAAAAGGCGTCACGTCTTCACCATCGCCTTTTCTTGGCCATAACTTCAAGCTCATACCTTAGGATTCCGTAATACTTGGCATTATAGGTTTCATGTGTTCATAGCTTTTGAATGATATGCTACATGCCAAATTTCTTTGAGATAATCTTTGGGAATCCCTTACTCCTAGCCCTTAATTGTCCATTAGAGGAAAATTGGGGTCCAAAGATGCCTAAATTGGAAATGAGCTAATATCCGGAAAGGTACAACAAAAAATGGGAGAAAATTCCAACATGGCAAGGGACACCGTCGAACCTTAGGTGATGACATCAGATGTAGAAGGCGTTCCACCACTAGCAACGAGTGAGAGGTTTACATTAAAAAATGCCGGCATCATGAAAAGGCCCTCCCGAATTGGAATTAAAAATTGGGCGTTGGAGGCACAGCTGTATTGCTTTCAGGACGTCGTCCAGCATCCGGACAAGTAGTGGAGCCGGAAAGGGGCGACCATGAGGTTGATGGATCGTGGATGGCAGTACCTCTGGCGGAAAGTCAACTTTAGTTCAAATTGTAGAATACAATGCTTGGTTGTATGCTTCCACTGTTGATGGATGTAGTATAAGCAATTGATCTGAAGCACACAGTAGAGCTTAGTCGAGACTCGAGAGCACTGAGTGATGGAGAACTGGCAACCTCTTTCCTAGGTGACTGCAATCACCATGCACACAACACACAATGAGGATGGGGAGTGGATTTCCACGAGGTATGAGAGATTGTCGTGGGTGAGGCTCAATCCAGGAAGAGTCGGAGGGTGGGCTAGAGAGGCGCGCAAGCATGGAGGTGACAGCATGAGGGGAGCTTTCAAAGCTCAAATCATGGACTTCCGGTTCAAGGTGGACAAGCGTAAAGTTGTCACGAACAAGCCCAAACTACAATCCGTGTTGGTGAGACATGCCTATGAAAGACATCAAGTGCTACTAGATCCGAAAGAACGCCATGATCGGGTTCCATGCAACTGTAAGATTGTAGTAACACTTTAATTTGTTGCCATTGTAGTTGGGATTTAACTGTTGTTTCCAGCAAGAATGTTTAATTCTCATGCTATTGGTTTCCATTCATCATGAATGGTTGTTAATTGTGTGGGCCATGTTTTCCGCTTGCAAACAATTTTGTACCAGTCGTATTTTGAAGATTGGGTCCAACCGGATTCTATTATCGGAGTGATCGTGGTTCTGCACAGCGATATTGGTGAGGCCACCCACAATGGAAGGTCCTACAGTGAACTCCTTGACAATGACATCTTTTACTTGAATTCGGTTTATGTCCCCCCCACACCAGGTGTTTTATATGGCAGCATTGAGCCATTGCTGTTGCCATCATTCAATGATCCCAAGTGGCCCCTTCCAGACATGCATACTAGTGAGGCATTCAGAGCCAAGTTTAGGACTGACTTCCAATCCATAACTAAGGCCACTACCGGGAGTTGCTTGGGGCATCTGCAATGGTTTGTTCCATTGCATGTTTTTGTGGACCTCTTTGCACCAGATGCCGGAAGGATGAGGYGGACATCCACCCTCTACGTTTTTAACAATCCTAGTGACGAGTTGTTCACAAGCCTCATGGATCTAGGTTGGCATCAGAAAATTGTACTTGCAAAAGATATTGTAAGGTGCACAATTTCCATATTTACTGTAACTTTCAGGTGTGTTTGATTTTGGCTCTCACTCGTCAATGGATGGTTTTCAAGACTATGCTTTGTTGACAACAAATTGCTAGGGACATCTCTAGAGTGCACATGTGGTTYAAGATGTTTCCAGCGCTTTGTGCGATTACCTTCACTGTGTGGGCTGCTGCACAGGTACCATGTGGGGAGATCAACATTGTACTCAAATTTCAGGTACAGACGGGAGCGTTTGGCGCGAGATGGTGTTAATTGGGAACAAATCGACCAAGTGCAAGAGGAGGAGGTGGTGCCTCTTCGTTGTTTCTTTGAAAGTGTCATGGTGGCAACGTTTGAAGTTGGACAAACCTGGCACCTCACACACATTCGCCGAGAGGTTTCAATCACAAACACGATATTTGTTATTTTGGGAGAATTCCATGATTTTGGGAGTATGCAGTTCAGCGCGGTTCGCGCTAATCTGCACCACAGATTGGGAAACTGGAATTTTTGAATGGCCATAACTTACTCAAATTTTGTCCAAACTGGGCATATGAGGTGTTTTTTGACATCTACAAAATTTGTAGATGTCAAAAAACACCTCATATGCCCAATTTGGACAAAATTTGAGTAAGTTATGGCCATTCAAAAATTCTAGTTTCCCAATCTGTGATTCAGATCAGCGCAAACCGACGTAAATTGGGAGATAGGAAAACTCCCAAAATAACGAATATCGTGTTCACATTGGGCGAGGTGACTCCAAAAGACTTTCGGTTCAGACTTACGCGAGATGGGCATCCAAACATAAACATCAACCCTAGGCACGAAGCTTCTCACAGAATAGCTCAAGTCCTACCGCCCTGGACTTTTGAAATAGTAGAATGCTAATTGGGATGTAGAAAAACTACTGGTACACATACTTTTTGGTTCAGGTTTGAAACATTTTGGCATTTACAAGGATATAGCTTTACATACATACTTGCATGTACATCCCCTCCTCAGATGGGAAAGACTGTAATGGAAAACTGTTTCAAACAGTGACTTTTGTGCATGACTAGTACATGCCTATTTTACTAYGTGTAGCGCTTTCTTGTGCTTTGCCATTCTATTCCTTTTGATCAATTTCATTAAAAATTCAGAGGAAAAAAATTAGAAGTTTCTGCTCAGGCTTTAGAGTTCTCTCAACGTTAAGAAAACAGGGCTRGTGGTGCATGGTTGTTGAAGTATACATTTCAGTCTGTACTTCTTGTGCACGATGCTGTTGCCATTGCTACTCWGTAGATTTGACACTTTCATCAAAGGGTTAGTGTGCAACTGTAAAAGACGTGACATACTCAAATGGGTGGGTAAAATCTCAAAATTTTACTGAATAGTTACTGGTGAGGCCGCAAATACATACTTCTTGCTAGAAGTCGCAACTACAAAACACAAAAATGGGGACCGTCATTTCTAACAGGAAATGGACGTTTCCAACGCGGTCCTACAATGAACTATACACTAATACAAGTCGGCTAATTCAGTCAAGCATGCATGAATGATGGCATTCAGTTCAGCTTCAGATAATGTCTCCGATGTTGAACCCGACGAAGCACGCATTTGTGGACGTGGTACAGGTGCACAGTCAGATGAGTCTTCAGCAGAAATGACTTCAGGGATTGCTCCCTTGGGCGATCTCACAACTTTGAGGACTTCATTGGCATCTTCTTCCATCTTAGTCCTTTCTGCGACAACTTCATTAGCTGTTTTCAGCATACCACGTCAAAACACATTAGCGTTTTAAGAAGGAAAGCTACTGCGTTTACAACAAGATGGTTGACAGAAAAGATTTATTATTACAAAGACATTTAGGTTTAGTCTACAATTACAGTAAAGAATCCGAGAATCTGGTGAATATGCTTATTTACAAGGAACACAAAACACGAACTATGGTGAGCTAGGTATGCAACAGCCGCAGCAACAACTTCTGTGAAGGGACGTCCACGATTCCTGTTGGCAAAGCATTCAAATGGCAAAATTGGATGAGTTGGGGCCATCAGCAGGGGGACATGTGTTCTGCTCTTACCAGACAAGGGTGATGGCCCCAAATTTGAGCACTTGGGCTTACTAAGCTTCGGGGGGGGGATTCACATTCTGCGTTTCCAACAGCTTCTCTCTTCCGACAAGTAAACGAGGTGGATTTTGCTATAGGTTCTTTCCCTGTAACCCTAGAACCTAAGTCCAGTTTTGGTAAGCCATCACACCCCCAAGAATCCAACCAATTTGGATCGGCCACTTCTTTGCAACGAGGACAAACGCCACGCCCTGACAGTAGTTCGCCCCACAAGCACCATGGGTGAAACAGGCACCCACATGAAAATGGCACAGTGCAGTTAGAGACAAATAGAAGCAAACAGCATGCACATGGTGCGTCCACGTTGAGATTTGGAGCAATACCCAGTTCAGATACCTTGTTGACAACAGGTTCCTTGGGCTTCATGGAAAACTGGGTTGCTTTCTCAACTACCAAATTCCTTCTCGCCATGACCACCTCCTCCTCGAGATCCTTCTGTTTAGCTACGTCACACTCTAGGATCTGGTTTAGGGTTGCCAACGCCGCTTGATTCAACTCCAATTGATCATTGTTCTCAGTGATTTGCTTGCTGACCTATTGTTGTTGCTTGTTGCATTCGGTCTTTTCTTTCAGCTCTCCGGCTGAAGCATGCTCCTTGCTCTTCTTCCGCAAATCGTCCTTGAACTCGTTCAGCCGCTCATCTTCTACTTCCAAAAGACGACTAGTTTGTGCAACTTTGTCGCTCTTTGCCTTTAGCACCGCAAGTTCTTTCCCAAAGTCTGACAAGGCTCGAGTCCTTCTGTCAATCTCCTCCATCAGATGCTGTACCTTACGCGCCCCATTGTCACCACTTTGTGTTACACCTTCACCTGCAGCACTACTCCCACCTCCGCCAGCTAGTTGCTCACGGATCCACTTGGCGCTCTCCCTGACGATGCCCTTCAACTGATCCCTCAATGTGGGAGGACCCAATTTTGAGGGTTGTTTCCAGCGTGGTTGCGTCGATTTGCAATCACCTTCGCAACTGCAGCAGCCCAATTGACCTTGTTCCCCTTGTCTTGGTAGTAGAATATGCAGGCGCGGAGGAAGGTCAGGCTAATTGCCTTGTTGTCAGGGACATCACCATATACTCTCTGGTACTACATCAGGAATAAGTCTCCCACCACTTTGTCCGTGCACTTGTCAAGGGGAAACCTCGACCTGTTCGGACCATCTCCACCAAACCAGTCGTCCTCATACAGCTCCGGTGGAACATGCTGGTTCGTCACTTCTTTTGGCAACAACCCTTGGGCGCAAAGTCCTACCACCCTACGAAAGAATTGGGCATCATAAACTGCACTCTCTCTCCCTAATAAGCAAGGTGCCACCGCAAGTAAATTRTTTTTCAAGGCCGCTGGAAACCCCGATAAGTCAAAGGCCTCATCCCACTCAGACAAGGGTGGAGTATCAATCTCTACCTCTCTCTTAGCATTCCTCCTTGCAGACCCCGGAGACACCTGCTTTGTATCACGAGAAGCAGATTTGCCTTTCACAAGGCTCTTTGAGCGAAAGGCCCTGGCACTAGAAGACATGTTGGAAGCAGATAGAAGCAAGAAATAGAACAGAACTAGAAAGGGAGAAAGGATCTTGCGATGGAAACAACACGATGAAAACAAACTGCACGAAAAAAATCGCAATGGGAGCAAGCAAACTGATCTCTGAGAAGCATGCTCATTGCAATTTGGGGGGGGGGGAAGTTAAGCATTCCGGGATTAGGGTTAAGTACAGGAGTTCATGAGTACAAGAGCAGCGGCAGGACAAATACGATGTCACTCTCAAGGAAGCGACTTGACATGCTAGCTTTGGGAGACTTAAGTACTATGATGGATGCTCATTGAGAAAATGAATTGAGAAAATGAAGGACATTCAAGTTGGAAATGCAGTGGAATTCAACTGTAAAATATTATGTAGTGGTTTAGCACATTGAGTACACAAAGCACATACAATTAATAGCAATGGCTACATGCTTTGCATAGTTTAGAATTTGGTTGTAACCCTAAACTCTAGTACTTATCTACTTATATGAAATAGGTGAAAATTTTGGACTTCTTCATAATATTGGCTACAAAGATTTCTATTTTGGAAACAAATTTATTTCAACAAAAATCTGTTAGTTTTAACAGATTTTTGTTGAAATCAACAGAAAAGTGACCGGTACAACGCGATCAAATCAACAAAATTCTGTTAAAATTTCTGCGTTTTCTACTAGTGCAGTGATTTGAGGCAGTAAACGCGCACCATCATGCACCTCTGATGTCGACTGCTTGGATTCTGGGTTGGCAACTGCCTTCAGGGTTGTTCTGTCGAACACGTTTTCGGGTTTCGGTGTCGAGTTGTCTGTCTGACGTCGCATGTCGAGTATGTCGAGTGTCGGACATGCTCGACAAATTCGAAGGCGCCCACACCCGCGGTCGCCCAATTTTGTGCCCGACGGGCAGATATTTTCATCCGACGTGGAAAGCCTAAAAAAGGCGACTGCAGGTAGGGCGACCGCGGGTCCAAAAAAGGCGACTATGGGTAGGGGCGACTTCGGATGGCGAAAGGGCGAGTGCGGGTGGTGAAGGGGCAACTACGCATGGCGAAAGGGCGAGTGCGGGTGGTGAAGGGTCGCCCCTATTGCACCCGCCCCTACCCGAGGTCGCTCCTACCCGCGGTCGCCATGTACCCGAGGTCGCCCACATCCAAATGCGCCCTGGTTTTTGCCATGTGGTTGCCAACTGGCAGACATGTGGCGAACGGGCAGGGTCAAAATTTTTACGGGGCAGTCAACTCGACATTGACTCTATTAGACGGACGAAGAGGTCTACTTGACGTCAAACGTGTCGTGTTCGTCGAGTTGTYGAGTTGTCCGGGCGAACAACCATGACTGCCATTCTTAAATCGCCAAACACGGTTTAGGAGAAGTGATCTGTGAACCCCACTTGCAGAAGTTGTTCTTCTCAGAGCAGATGCAGGAAGTGTGGGAGTGTTGCGGTTTATTTTTCCTTCTCCGATTACCGCAGTTGTTTAGCGGCTGTCAATTTAGGTGCGGACGTGTGTTTATGGCGATGAAGAGACCCAGCCGAGCTTGTGTGAATCAGAGGAAGAGCGATGAACATGGAACATCGCCCTTCCAGGATGCTAAAGAGAATGTGGGCAAGAGGCCAAAGCTTGAAGATGACGGCGATGGAAACAACAACGCATCGCAGACGAGCTTTGACGAATTCCAGGAACCAATTCCACTGCCCAGTGTTCCGGACTTATTGAAGCAGCAGATGTGTGTAGTTGCACCTGTGCTCCTAAGCTCCTTGGATATGGCGGTGTTTATGACAAGCGATTCTTTGGTAGTGTTGTCGGTTTGTGTTCAAAAGGCGTTGCGGTAGACCAAGTAATTCAGTCCACGGCAGTTCCTGACAAGGAGATTCACATGAACTGGAAGCCACTGCCAGCTGACAAGTACAGGTTTCCAATGCCGTTGTGTGTTGACAACGTTCAAGTAATACAATTCTATTCCTTGAATAGTATTGACTTGTGTATGAAGGCCTACCATGCAACGATTCATTTTCTCTTCGGTTCTTACGCGCTTGTTTTGCTACATTTGTACACGCTGTTGACGTTGATTGGGTGACGGAGGCAGTCAAGAGGCGCAAGGTGCGAATGGAGCAGAAGAGCCTAAATCGACAGAGATTAGGTCCTGTAGCAATGCAAGAGCAATTAGCAACTTTGTGCGGTTTAATCTGCAGTCACTAGCCTAATTCAAAGCCACAAACCAATAGACCGGGTAATATGTTTTCAGTTGTTCCCAACAGCGATCCGATCAGTTCGGAGCGGCAAAATAGCAGCAACAGACATTCCAGAAGGCGAAGAACTTCTGCAGCAGTAGCAAAAGCAGAATCTGAACTCTGTGGCTTCCTCAAAATGGCGGAAGAAGCAAAGACCTCCCACGACCAGCTTGTCAAGGCATTAAAGGAATCATCCAATGCTCTGTGTGCCGCAAAGGCAAACAAAGTTGTATTTTCTGCGCAGTACACGAATTTGCTAGTCGAGTCTACAACGATGCAACGCGAAGGTTTCAGAACCGAATCAATGGAGAAGCTAAGGGAGGGACGACAAGTCTTAGACAAAGTACTTTCAGTGAGGGAGATACATGCAAAATCGGCGCAGTCCATACGTTCCCTTCAAGCTATGGCTTTGCCCAAGGCACTGAAGGCCCTTGCGCATTCCCGGACGTGTGTTGCCAACGCTGCAAAGAAGTTTCGAAGGGTGAGATCTGCTTATGTTACTCTTAGATCCAAACCTATTTTTGCATATCCAGCAGTTCATTCTCTCCCTGCATTGTCAAATACTATATCCAAGTTCTGTGCGGGGTGTACAAAGAAAGGATTTGTAGCACGGGCTATGATCATTGCTTCTTGTGGTTGTGGATTTCACCCAATATGCATTGCCGCCTTACTGGGAGAAAGTAAAGATGCGTGTCCATATTGTGAGACTCCTTTTAATGGAGTGTGGATGGCTCAATTTGGGTTTCCTCTTTCATCCAAGATGGAGCAAGATGTTTCCAACATTGAAGAAAAGGCTGGAGGCCGAAGTGCCCCTAAAGTCAGGTGAGGTCAATGACGTTACTCAACGATGGTTGCCCGTGCTTTATATTGATTAAATTATTAGTACCTAAACACTGAACACTCTATGTATGTCCTGCAATCATGACAAAGATGTGGACTTCAAGGAACCCAATCCACCTATGAAGTCAAGTGTAGGAGAGTGCACAAATCTCGGAGAGACAAGCAGTGTGGGCTTCAAGGAACCCAATCCACCTGTGATTTCGGAAGTTGGAGAGCGCACAAGTCTCGGAGAGACAAGCGATATGATAGACTGAGCCGGGAGTGACGTTGCCAACAGTTCTGAGAAAATGAAGGACATGCAGGGACAATGCGTTTTGCGGGATACTATTGAATAATCCCGGTGGTACCAAATTCCCAACCCTTTTAGATATAGCTTTATCATTAGAAGACAGTGAATTCAGTCTTTGAATTGGACAAGGGGGGGACAATCCCATCAATCGGAACCCTAGCAAATGACTTTGACGCGTAGCCTAGCTTCCTTGTAGTTGTACATATTTGCCTACCAAATGACTTTGACGCACACAGTGAGCACATACAAAGTTGCCAACATGTCAATCCGGCATATATTTTGTACGCTTTAATTTGAATATGTAGTACTTGCGGTTCTTGTATTTGATCTGTCCACTGAAATATGTTGTGAACAACAAATGAAGCTTCAATTCAGTAGTCCCACTACTTACAAGTCGTGGTCCTCTTCTTCGACACCCTCTTGCAAAGGAAGTCTCACCCAAACACTGCCTATTCGTGTTCTACCTTCCCTCCACTTTCTAGCTGCATCCAACCCGCCTGATGAATTATAGGTTGTCCTCTTCTTTTGCAAGTGTGCAGCCACTGCAGCGTCTACTTCCATTGACTGAYTGTTCCTAGATTCACACAATCGTTCTTTTTTTGCAAACCTATGTTGTATGTTTCTGTACCAATGTTGATATTGCTGGACGATTGCGCTTGTTCTTTCCTTAGTGCCACCATGCTGAGTGTGATGCTGATTTGTGGCCTTAGGTGCATGGTGTGATTTTTCCATCCCTTGGTTGTTCCATACGGCCAGACTCCTGTATTTTTGCACATACCATGGGCCATGGCGCACAAGATTATGCTACAAAGACAATAATGAACAACATTAGCCTGACATCCACAACAACCCTAAGCCCAAACCGAAATGGCAATATATAACTTAGGTTAGCCGTAGCCAGCAAACTGAACACCCCAATCAACAGAACTCTTACTGCCAATAACATGAAACCGACTCAGGGTTTTTTGGACTGTGGGAACAAGTTGAACTTACCATATAGTGAGTGACATGGTCTTCCCCAAAGCACTTCATGTAAAGGCGACCCCAACTCTCAACCTTGCCTTTGAAATTGTCAACTTGATCTTGACTCAAGGAAAGGCCGACCAAATAAGGATATACTGCCTCCAGAGCTCTCCACATTTCCACTCTATCTAGATATTGCCTACCTTGATTGAAGGTATTGTTTTCTAAGCGCAAGACATCCTTCCTCACTCGATCTTGCCCTGACCAAGTGGATGGTTGGAACATCCTAATTGCAGTCACGCCACTAAGGGAGGGTTTGACAGGGACATTGTTGGAAACACCGCTGAGTTGAGAATCCTTCATTATGCAGACGTTGCCACCGTGGAGTCCGGCTGCTAACAATGTCTTCTCCATAGTTTCTATGGCTACTTGTTGACGGGCCTCATTCTCCATGTTCTAAATGAACATGAAGTGTAGGTGAAGGATTTTCTCCATCATCCTCGTCAAGGCATGTAGTGTACAAATATGCACCCTCTTCAGTGGAATGGGCAGAATTGGTTTCCAACGTGATCCTTCCTCAATGGCCACTGGTTCGGAGAGGATATTACCAGCAAAAAGACCTCCATGCCATGTATGCTTTCTTCTTCTAGCCTCTGCCGTAGTACTTGCTAATGTTCCGACCACTGATTTTGTCCGCTGTTGGTTACAGTAGATGCATGGGTGTAGCGCATTGGCTCCATGTTTCAAACCATACAAGCATTTGATCCTCTTCATATCAGCGGACAAATGCCACTCTACTTTGAAGTTTCCAATGCCATCCACATGTAGCAGCTGACCCCCATCTTGTGCCTTGATCAATGCTGGAAAGTGAGTTTGCTGGAACACCCACTGCAGGACTTCGTGGGACTCCTTCGCAACTTCAAAGCAAGCAATAGGCCATATTTCAGTTTTAGACTGAATTGAGAAATACCTGTCATCGGTTTTTAGAATGTTGGAGTCGAAGGCATGATTCATAAGGGTCAAACTGACCCTCTCGAACTTCCTCCCATGTACAATCTCTGCTTCATCCATCTTCAACACAAAAACCAATGGTTGGTCCCCAACTTCTGCACATGCTAGCACCATGATGAGGTATGAGCACAATTCATGAAAAGAAAACTTGAAGGTATAGAAGTGTGAATCTGTTGGAAACATGGCAGCAAAAAGTATCTGAAGATGAAGTAGTCACCTTTGGTGGTGAAACCGTGTAACTTCACCATAGTCCTCTGCACAACTTCAATGTCAACAAACAAGTTGTTCTTGGATGTCAGTACAACTCTTGTGATTTCTGATTTCTTCTTCCTCCCATTGGCATTGGTAACTGGAACTTGCGCCACCATATCCAATGTACTGTCGATGTAGTAGTGGTCACCAACAAGATCCTTCAACTTTGAATTCAGTTCTGATCGCAACAACTGCACCTGATTCACGACTGGCATGCTTTGAGGATACAATATGTAAACATCCGAATGCATTGTGAATGGAATGTCCTTGTTCCCTTACTCAACATCGTGTAGTCATTGAACTGAAATAACTTGTTTCAAACCCAGTATTTCCGGAATTCATGAAATGGGGTAAGTATGTACCTTGTGTGGATTTGGCAGGAATATTGGCTTCAATCGCTTGTCGACGAGCTGCACTCGCCCTTTGATTGTCTTGTAGACCTTGCCGTATCCTTTTTGAGACACTCCCATCATGTCATACGCTGCCAATATTGCTTCTGTTCCCAACTCCTCCCCAATTCTCTGGAGGTACATGTTGGCCATTCTAGTCGCAACAGAACTCTTACTAGGATTTGACACCAAGGCTAGGGTCTACCCTTGCGACATGAATTGCCTGATGGCATTGCCTGTCCCCTCTTGTGTATCCCTGTCGCCACACAAACGCTTCCTACCATTTGAAGCCTTGTTTCCATCTTGTATAGAAAGAATTGAAGAAAATTTATTATTTATAGTAAGTTTTGAGACCCATGACCGTGTCTCCTATAACCGTGGAGGACATTAAATTTCATACTTTGATTTCATGATTTTTTGGGGGACAAGCATTTACAGTTCCTAATGATTGTGCTAAGTTTTTGTAGTTCGGATATGTGCTACAACAAAAAATTGGTAAATTGCAGCAAGTATAATAGACCCYTGTGATGTTGCAAAAAATCTCCTGCAATTTTCTGACTACCTATACTGAATTTGGAAAAGCGTGACTTTTATGTATCCCATAATAATTGGGATTTCTAACATGTGGTAGTATGAAAGGACATGCAAAAAACATTATATTCAATATTTTGAGGGTTTACATGACTTTTTTAAATAATATTACCCGTTCTACGCCAAGAACTCCTCTTTTTATTTAATCCACTTTATCTAGACAAACCAATAAACCGTGCAGTTGATGTGGTTTTGAATGCCCAAGTTTAGCACTAGGGACCCCAGGTTTAGCACTTGGGGCCCCAATTGAGACATTGGGGACCCCAAATGTAGCACTTGGGGCCCCAGTTGAGACACCGGGGACCCCAAATGTAGCACTTGGGGCCCCAATTGAGACATTGCAAACCCTAAGTTTAGCACAATTATGTATTACAAAAAATAAAGCACTCTTACTGATTTTCAATCAAAATTATTTTCAATGGTTTCTACATATAAATGGTCATGTCATAACCATTTACTGTAAATATACATTTACACTGAGCAAAAATTTATCATTCAATAAATACAATAATAATGGATTGTTACATTAACATAATTGTTGTGTGTGCAGGAGGTAAAAGCGTTGTACATAGAATGCAATGGCATTCAAAGCCTCTTTGGCATACATCTCATGTCAAAACTATGAAATTTGTAACTACAACGGAACTGGGAAAAAAAAGGAAATCAAAATGCATACTAAATGGAAATCAAAACAAATACTAAATGGAAAAAATGGAAAATCAAAGGACAAAAAATGGAATCTGCCGGTATATTTGGAATTCCATATGCTTTGCATCATTTCCATCAAAGAAAATTTGAAAGAGGTACAACACCAAATACAGTACACTGAAAAATGTAGCCATGCCTACCCAGGAATTGTAATGATGCCTGCTCGAACTAGAAGAAGCTTCAGTTCATTGAAGCTATAACTGGGTGCATGAATGAATTTATCATTGTGCACATCCATTTTGCAAAAGTTTTCATACAAGTAGTATAGGTGCTTGCAATTCACGTACTGTTGTCGACCTCCAACAGCAGAAACAACCATATTCACAAAGTCAGGGCATGTGTAAGTTGGAAACATACCTACGGTAATCCGATAAACATTTTTGTTGTGTTCTGCCCCTGTCTCTAATGAAACAATTGCACCTAGGCCCGGCAAGGGGAGCAAGGTCACTTCTACAATTGACCCTCGAATGTTTCCTGCGCTCTCCCACTTGTTTTTTTGTTTAGTAGTTGGTGCACTTGCAATCCTCCGAATGCTTTGGTTGTTTCTAACTGTTGGATATGCATCAGAGTTCTTTGGTGCTGGTTGGTCGTACATAACTGTATTGAAAATCTTGGACATACTGAAGAGTTGCCGTGGCGACAATGTAGGTTGTTCTTGGAGGTGGAAGCCTGCATGCTGTAGTAGCAAAGTCTCCTTGTGATTGAGGTTGGTCCCACTCAAAATTGGCCAAAGCTCTGGCACCTCTAGCCAATCAATGACCCACTTTTGTTTTGTGCCTTTCACACATCGTTCAATGTCATTCCAACAAAACCAGTAGTCTGCCATCACCTCTCGCTTACTCCCATAATCTTCTTTTCTACCACGATAGGTAGGAGCTGCTGTCCCTTTCTTTCCCCTTGCAATTCTAGCACAATACTTGATATTTGACCCTCTTTGTTGAGCTTGACATCTTGCGTTTGATTTGTGGCTGATCCTTGCAATGTGCCACTTTGATATGTCGCAATCGCTTTTGACTGCAACTGTAACATGTCGAGAAGTGTTACTTTGGACCTCTTTACCTTTGCCATCCAAAGAATCCATAGTCAATGCAGTGGACCTAGTTCGAACACGAGGTTGGAAAAAATTGACTTTGTTAGGCCTATGGGAGTCCCCCTCATCGCCGATGCGTACGTCCAACTTCTTCTTTGTGCTTCCAAAAATTTCTTCTCCTTCCAAATGTGGTACACGAGTTCCAAGTCCCTTGGCTCTAGGTAACGTATTTAGTGCTTCTACAATTTTCTTCGGATCTCTACTTTGCGTAGCAGCTGTCAACTTCAACTCACCCTTTGAGGGACCTGTTTCCGACGCATGGCCATTAAGGTATGCCCTATAGTTTGTCATTTGCATCCAAGCACGGATACTGTCGTCGCAAGTGGCATCAAACAAGTTGTTTCCCCTTTTGCCGGACATTTGAAGCCACTTTATTATGCACCGTTTCAGATAAATTGCAGGATGGCAAATCCAGCATCTCATCCAACTTCAATTTCTGTCCAAAAAAAAGAATTCATAGAAAAGTAAGCACTTCACTTTCAACTTCCACTAAACTTCCATATATCAGAATTCATATGAGGTGGACTAAGCATGTGGACTCATACGGTGGAAGACATTTAAAGACATTTTCATATACAATTTATGACTACTCTAAACATGATGAATACAATAATCATCTACCTTTTAATTAAAGGGAAATATTCACATTGTATATGTGGGCCTCCAAAAAAAGAAATTCCTATGACAAAAACCAATATTGACGGGTCAGGCACACACCACAAAAACATCCGTCGGATCCGACGAATATATTTGTAGTATTTGCTCGACCCCCCATTTTAGGTGTCCGCCACAACAAATCCTAAGAATTCTAAGTTTCAAAGCACAGTAATATGTCTTCGCGATTTCATGATTCACAAATGTCCTAGAAATATATGCAACAAAAGAAGCATAATTTTCATAAAAAATACCACCTAATGAAATTGGAACAATTGTATGAATCCAAATGAATTAGCCACTCACCATGTCCATGAAGCCTCCCCACTGCTTGTACCAAAAATGCCAAAACGCTAGCCAGTGGTCTAAGTGATAAAGGCCTTCTTCATCTGCAGCTCCAAATGATAGCCACCACGATCGTATTGCAAAATAACGGGTCTCTGCTTGGTCCATATTCTTTGAATCCTTGTATTGTTTACACAAAGAAATATGTTGTTTATGGAACCCTTCTTTGATATATTTCTGTGTGTGCTTATGAAGAGAAGTACCCCAATGGAGTAAACATGTTCTTTCACGATTCTCCATTTCCTCATTGGCTGAACCGCTGCCGTAGACAATACGTACAGCATTCCAATTGGCCATAGCGCTATCTGCCATGAATCCCTTAAAGTTCGGACTAGCGACTCCGTGACGTTCCATGACAATATTCAATCTCCTCCTGAATTGTACTTGTACCTCGGTATCTTTGGATTGCATGTCGCACATGGCAATGGTCGTGACCTTTTTGTATTCCGTATCATACACGTGGCACACCATTGTGCTCCAGTCCTTTATGCGCTTCACGTGGTCAAACATCACCCACGCATTCTGCAGATCACCCTCGGCCTGCATACGCCTTACGAGGTCCACTCCACTTCCAGGTCCTTCGGTAAGCATCTTGAAAATGTAGACCTTCTYTTTGCCTTGTCCTGGGAAGACGCTATCGTGTATGAACTCGAACTTCGACTCCTTCTTCATGGTCAT